>OU898279.1:132365199-132965199 GCA_918026665.1 Diabrotica balteata
AACATCAGTACATCGAATTCTCGATAATTAGAGTGGGGACTAAGATGAGGATGCGGACGAGAAGCTAATTAAATGGAAAGTGAGCATAATGCAGGGTCAATCACTGACGGTAGAAAGCCTGGAGAGAATCATTAAAGAAGCGATGCGATGGAAGGAAGCAAGATTGGTCGCCAAGATGTCAACAGGATGCCATATTGGTGGAATGCGGACATCGAGGCAGATGTCCGCATTCAGGCTAAGAAATGTATGTATAGCAATGAGAAGACACCACCTGAGGCAGTGTAGGGTCTAGAACGGGTGGAGCCTGCGTGGCATCTGGAACACATGAATGCACTGCTACTTTAAAAATATTCTTTTCCATTCTTTGATTTAATATTAAAATATCACAAAAAAATAACTTTCAAATAATATTTACAGACGTAATATAATCAATAATTTTTATGTTTAATTTACAAAAATTGATCTAACTTGCAGTTGTTTAATTATTCTTCTTTATTTCAGGTGAGTGCAACTACAAAGAGTATTGTAGGTAAGATATAATTGTTTATGTGCTAAGTAAAACTGTTCCCTAATAAGTTTTCACTAACGCTTTCTTCATAATTATTAAAGGTGTAATAAAATTAAATTCTAAGAATATTATTATTAATTAACTTAAACACGTTTGTTGCCAAATTCTCTAGAGCTATTTTTTTAATGTAAAATTCAATCAATAGCTTAATTTATTACTTTTATTTTTTTTTATTTATATTTACTTAATTTTTATTTATTTTATTTAGGATTTTTTCCTTGATTGGTGTGATGTTGGCCAATATGTATATCGGGGCTGATGGATATGACCAGTCTTTCCTCATGCAATATCTAAGTATTCTAAGTTCGTAGCTGCAATAGCATTAAGTTGATCTCTTTTGAGAGAGATGTGGATGCATACCTAGTATTCAATTATCGGTCTGACAAAAGTCTTGTATGTGTGCAACAAAGTTTTGGAAGACGTTCCGCCAATTTTACCGGTTAGCACTTTCAGGAGATTAAACTTTTATCTCATCCTATCTAAGATTTCCTAAACGTCGGCCTTCCAGTTGAGAATCCTTGTAAAACGAACTTCCAAGTAGAGAACCGTGTTTTCCTTGTGTTTTAGAGGGATTTATGGTCACTCTTCATTTGTTGCACCACTTCACAACTCTGTCAAGATATTGTTGGGATGTTTCGAATACAGACCGTCGTTCACACTCTCTAAGATCCTGAAGTGAGGACGTTTGTATCGTCAGCGAAGAGTAGGAGGGACTCTGATCCTTGCCGAGGGAGAAGAATGTCACTGTTATATTCTGTGTATAATAATGGAGCAAGTATTGAGCCTTGGGGCACTCCAGATTGTGAAGTGAAGGGGGTGGATAGGTATAGGTGGTCAGCTACTTTGATCCTGATCATCCTGTGAGAGAGATAGGAATTGATTAATTTAACGAAAGGTGTTATCAGGCTTGTGTGTCAGACCTGATAGAACGCCTTCTGGACGTCGAAGAATATGCCCATGACGTGTTTTCTTTCGGTAACTGATTGTGAAATGAAGGTTGTTGCTTTAACTACTGCATTTTGTGTGAAGTGACCAGCCATGAATCTGAATTGGTAATCTGGAATTAAGAGGTGAGCATCTAGGAATTCTACAAGTCTCTTCTTAAAGATCCTCTCATAGACTTTACCTAGGGTGCTCAGTAAAGAAGTGGGTCTATACGATTCAGGGTTGGTAAGGGGTTTTCCCTTTTTTGTGATCATGACTGTGCTGGCCACCATTTAAGAAATAGGAAAGTAGCTCAGCGTTAGAGATGCATTGATTATATTGGTAAGCAACGGGATAATATTCTGTGAAAGATTTTTGAGGCATCTTCTGTGGATGCCATTTGGGCCAGTGTTTTACATATGTTACACATCTGCCTGACGGTGTCCTTAGTCACAGGTGCCATCATTGGGTGAGGATGTGGTCCATCATGTACCTGAGGATAGTAGAATATATCTTCCACTCTCCGTTCGGCGGCTCTTTTGGATCTTTCTATGAAATTTGGGCTATTAGGGGAAATGAGGGTGGCCTGTAATGTGATTTTGAAGGCTTCGGCCTTGTCTTGCCGATTGTTGAGAATGACATTATTGACTATGAGGTGAGATCGTGATTGACTTTTTTATTTCGTTAGGACTTTAATTTTATTCCAGAATGCAGCACCATCTCAGTAGTCAAGGTCGGACGTGACATGCATTCACTGTTTTTGTTTCAGCCTGTTTACTTCCAACCTTATAAACGCCGAGAGCCTGTTGTAGTCTATTTTGATGAGGGGGTCTCTAAATCTTTATACTCTTTGAGCATTTTCCGTTTGGATTTGATTTGTGCGATGATTTTCGGTGGAAGAGTTGAAGTATAAGGATTGTATCTTGTTTTTGGAATAGCCAGGGCTAAGGCTTCCTGAAGAAGCTTCTCAACTTTGGAAATCCCTGTGTTATCTTGGTTATGTGTTCACATATTGTCTTACTGGCTCTTGTGCAATTGGTCCTAATATAGTAGTAGCTCTCGAAGTGTTTTAAATGAGAAAGTTTAGAATTTTTTGCAATTGATTTCTTGTAGGCTTATGTTGTCTGTTTGTCTGTTGTTTAAATTGTGATGTTACGGATACGAGACAAAATGAAACAAAAGATGAAGTAAAAATAAACAAAAAGAAGAAACAAAGAATAATTGCGAGAAAAATAGAAGAATTTCTATTCATTACGTTTGCTGTAATTAGATTCGAGATTAAATGGGTTATCAAATGAGCCATTGGTTATCAAAAACTTTTTCTGGAAACTTTTCAAAACAGTTTTCCGGTTATTTAACATCATACGTTTTAATTTTTGTATTCGATGAATAAAAGTCTACTTTCGAACAGCGATGACTTTGTTAATATTAACGTATTATTAAAAAATGAACACCTTTGTTTTATAAGCTTTATTTTATATCTGAACAGTTTTCTCGATAACGTCTTAAATTTTGGAGTTATTCGCGAAAAGCCGTTTAATTTTAACAGTTTAACGGCGGTAATTACCCTCGAAGAAAAACACATATTTTGCATAGGGTCAATTTTGATCTTTAAAATATTTTCTACCTACAATCAAAATTTTAGGCAAATCAAAATAAAAAGAATTCGTAGCAGAAAACGTCATATCCTGGACTATTCGTTAGGTTAGGCTATTACTTTTTTAGAAATCTCCGCCATTGCATCTACAACAGGCTTCACTTACTTATTCTAACAATAAGTACCTTATGGATTACTAAGAAAAGCTAATAAATAAGACACTTTTTAAATTTTAAAAACCTATATTAAATACTAACATCAAATATTTAAGTCTGTTTATAAAATTATCTTCATCACTACTGCTAGTGTAACACTCTTAATTAAAACATGCTAGGTTTCTTCCAGTTGGTAGTGAATATTTATTGATATCGTTAAAAATAATCATAAACTCTTTGTCCCTGTCTTCACAATGATTGCTTGACTTAAGCTGATTATTTTGAGGATCCACATAAATGCAGTTGTTGTCGCAAACCATTAAAGTTTGAAGTTTGGGATCATACCGGAAGAAGTTGTTATAGTTATTTTCCTTGCCTTTATTGTAAAGCACAAGGTTATTTTCTTGGGCACTACATCCTCCTTGATGATTCAGTCTGAATCTAAAACACAATACTTAATGAGTTAAAAATATTTTCGAGGTTCATTTATATATATAGAGGACTTGGTTGGACCATTTCCTTAGACGACACAAAGACAAGTTGTCAATCCGAAAGCCAACTGGAACATGATATGCTCGTGCAAAAGGTTTTACTCGTGAAAGAGTTAATGCCTTTTATAACTTGCTGGAGTCCGAATATTCAAAACACAAATACCCAGGTGACCGTATTTGGAATGTGGATGAAACGGGCCTGAGTGTAGTTCAGACAAAAATACCACAAGTTATTGCCAGTAAAGGTAAACGCCAAATATGTTCTCTAACTGCGGCAGAACGTGGATCTTTGGTCACAGTCATATATTCAATGAGTGCAGAGATATCTTATGTCCCTCCGATGTTGATTTTCCAAAGGATAAACATGTCTGATCTCCTTATGAAAGGAGCTCCTCCTGGGTCAATTGGAAGAGCTCACCCGTCTGGGTGGGTTCAATCAAATTTTCATTTTATTGAAAAAACAAATCCAACAGAGACCTCGCCCATACTACTTATCCTTGACGGTCACTTTTCGCACACAAGAAACATTGATGTGATCGATTTGGCAAGGAAAATTACATCACGATATTGTCCTTACCATCCCACACAACACATAAATTGCAACCACTAGACCGCACTTTTATGGGAGCTTTAAAGACTCACTACAGTGAAAATATCCGACAGTGGATGCTTCATGAAAGTAGACCTGTTGGGCCTTACGATATTGCGTCCTTTTTGGGAAAGGCGTACCTCCGATGTACCACAGGAGTAAACGCTGTAAATGAATTCTGGGTCACAGGTATTTACCCCCTGGAAAGAAATATTTTTCAAGACCATGAATTCATTGCAGGGGAGGAGGAGGCACCAAACGAAAATCAGGCTGAGAACACTGATAACCGACTGCATGACACTCCTGCAGTTGAAGTCAATCCTCATCCACCAACAACCTTCGCTGTGTCTCCTAAAGACATTCACCCCGTTCCAGAAAAAAAGAAAAAATCAAACCGTGGACAAAAACCCTGCATCGCAAACGTCATTACTAGTTCTCCTTATAAAAGAGAGCTAAAAGATTTTCTGGCAAAAAAAAGAAGCTGCTGGAAGTCGTCGTGGTCGTGGCCGTGGCAATGGCCGTGGCAATGGGAAAGGCACTGGAAGAGGTGCTTCAACAAGTGTCACTCGAAGTTTGACGTTTGTTAACCCCATACCATCTTGTCCCGGACCTCAAACTAGCGCTGTGACGTTTGATAACCCCATATTGTCTTGTTCTGGACCTCAAGCTAGCCCTAAAGGACAAGCAGCCAAGTCTGACTGTACTCCACGTGCCAACGCTGGAAAATCAAAGAAGAACAACCCTAAACACAAACGTCCAGCTGACAGCAGTGACGACGACGATGATGATGATGATGATGACGGGATGCAGCTCTCCACTTGCTCCGGTGAATCACCTTTTGATCTATCAATTGGAGAGCCTCAACCAAACCAAGATGACGCATCATGTATTTTTTGTGATGAAAAGTTCACCAGCAGCGTGCGAGGGGAACTATGGGTTCAGTGTCTCATGTGTTCACTGTGGGCACATAACGAATGTGCAGGGGCAGAGAAGGATGAGTACGTCTGCGATGTATGTCGTTGTTCGTCCATTATTACCATGTAGGACATTTTAATTTTGTAGACTAGACTCTATCTACCTATACATACATATTATGCTGTATCTACTTATATACACTCTATCTACTTATGTATAATAAAAAGGTTTTTTGTTCAATGCAGTTATAATTTTCAGAATTTGCCAATATTTCCTTAAATTAATAAGGGGGTCCATATTACAAACACCACGGGGGCCATATTAACTGCACATCCCGTTTTCTGATGAATGTGTCAACTTTTAAAAAATTATTTAAAAAAAATGTAAAATGAAGTCTTAAACCGCTTTAACTATTACAATGTGTTCGGTAGCTAACACCATATCGTAACTAAGCTAACAATCTCTGTTTTTTAGTAATAATATTAAAGTTATTCAACACGAAGTAGAACTAAAAAACTATAGATCTTAATGCTCTTTTTACTAAGGATTGTAATCAGTTTGTGTCAAACGAAGCAAATATACAGGATGAAAGCGACTAACCAGAAAGAGTAATTAATTGTTTGCTGATTAGTTAGCAGCCTAAATAGACTTAAGATATCCTCAACATAAGAGTTTTACGGCAAATAAGGATGTTAGCTACTCGAAATCATTAAAATACGGAAAACTGCATATATTGGTTATGTAATCAGATACGTTATATTATCACTTTCTTTAACTTCTAATAGAAGGTAAGATCAAAAAGTCAGGTGTTTCCTGACCCGGGAAACTAGTACCTGCTGAGGGTCCCTTGTCCAGGGTCACAAATGAACTCCTCAATGGCAGCCACGGCGGAGAAGAATTCCTTCGGTACGGTGTGGAGGGCAGAAGTGGCAATCCCTTGATTTTAGGGATCGTATAGAATCGCTATAAGTGATGAAGGGCAGCAGCGATCATCAGTACCAGCTTAAGGCGTAGAGGAAATAATCCTGGATCGGCTTTAAACTGGGCTATCAAAAGCATGACTGGAGCAGTTTAAATGGTTGTGATACTGCGATGGGGAAGACAACGGAAAGAGCTATAAAGCTATCATAGAATAGGAAGGCTACGGTCCAGCAACAGGAGATATACCAGCAAACTGGCTACTGTCAACGCTTGTAATGATACCGAAAAAAATAAATGCCAAACAGTGTAGCGATCATCGCACTATCACTCTGATGAGTCATGTGCTAAAAATTTTCTTAAGAATACTGCACTCGAGAATTTACAACAAAATAGAAGTACAACTAAGTGAAACACAATTTGGTTTCAGAAACAATCTTGAATTTTTTCTTGTCTCTACTGCTCCAGATTTTGTTTTTTGTCTTTTCACCAAATCATCAGCATGCATTAGAATCAGAATGAATAAAGTTTAAGCACTAATCCCAAATTATTGTAGTACTAATTTCACTATTATTTTTATTAGACTCAAGAAGCTCCATGACAAGTCATCCAAATAATAAAGACCGAAACAATTTTTAATGCTCTATATTAAAGCATTGCTTCTCTAGCCCTAATAGTCATTTAGCCATAAACTATTACCTACTTACCTAAAATCGTCAGCTA
Organism: Diabrotica balteata; assembly: GCA_918026665.1. Lineage (NCBI taxonomy): Eukaryota > Metazoa > Arthropoda > Insecta > Coleoptera > Chrysomelidae > Diabrotica > Diabrotica balteata. Next base: position 132,372,080 of record OU898279.1, read on the forward strand.
AACGTATGTGATATGATTCTGTGGAATTAGAAAAACAATCGGGCTCCAGTATCCACGTATAATGTTTCAATCCATCTTTTGCGTATACCATGCTAGCTGTGCCATCGACGATCTTCTGAACTCCTACCATCTTTTTAGTTTTTACTGCTTGAATCTGAACCACCAACTGTAGGGAATCTCCAGCTTGCGCTATACAATATAGATAATAATATTAGGAATGCATAACGCAAATTGATGTTACAGTACTTTTTTAGTAAAATATAAATAGTTTTCTTAAATATTTTCATATTCTTACATTTTTTTATTGGCTCGGGTAACTTATTATATATTCTTTGACCTATTATTGCAGGTGAGTAAAAATGCATATTTCCTTTAGAAAAAGGCTCATGCAATTTTTGATTCTGCCTTGTATTTTTATTGTGAATTTGACTATTGGTTTTAAATTTATCAAGATTTAAATGAATAAATACACAGGCTTTAAAAATATATAAGCACGGCACAGTTAAAAGTTTATATCTAGTAAAATAACTCTTACAGCTAGTTTTTCGAGAAATACCAGCAATACAACGGACTATTCTTTTTTGTGATAGAAATACTTCACTGAATTTACAAGACGTACCCCAAAATACTATGCCATACTGCAAACGAGACTCAACCTGAGCATAATACAGCATAATTAGCTATTTTTCACTTAGTGTATCATTGAGGTTTCGAAGTAGGTAGCATGCTGAGTTTATTTTGGAAATAATATCATCACATTGCCTTTTCCAATTAAGACACTCAACAACATACAAACCCAAAAACTTTAGGCATTGAACTTTTTCAATTTGTGTATAATATATTGCTAGTTCGATATCTAACAGATGTTTCTGTCTATTGTGGAAGTGAATAGCATGCGTTTTATCCGAATTAAGATATAAGTAGTTTGAGGAAAACCAATAACTTAAATCACACAAGAGTTCGTTACATTTATTTTCAAGAGATATTTGTGATTTATCTGATATAAGTATTGAAGTAGCATCTGCATAAAGTGTAAACTGTGCAGCAGAATTTATTGAGACAATATCATTTAAGTAAATAAGAAATAATATTGGGCCAATTACAGAACCTTGCGGAACACCCATTTGAATGAATATATAATCTGATTTGCAAATATTTTTTGAGTGGTGGGATACATCTGTTAAGGAGACATACTGACGTCGTTCTGATAGGTAGGATTCTATCCATTTTAGAAAGAGATCTTTTATTCCAATATTTTCTAATTTATTAATAAGTAAGATATGATCGACACAGTCAACAAAGTCATGAACAGTTAAGTCAAGTAACAAATAAAATTAAGTTAAGAAATGGTGACTAATAATATAAAACAACTATATTGACCATGTAAACCATACTAAACAACATTAACTTAGTTAAAAAGACGGAAGGTAACTAAGATAAAATTATGGTTTATTTATAACAACAAATAATACAAACAAAACAAAATTCCCCAAGAATTGATATCAAGTATCCCAATACCTCTCTTCAAAAAGGGAAACAAATCGGACCAGGAATTAATTTATTAAACCCAACAATATACTTGATAACCAAAGTGATAACAAATAAACTGAACAAAACTATAACACTAGCAGAAGAACATTTCTGAATTACTTGAAGATCAGAAAGTAGAACACTATACACCGATTGATATATCAGGTCCATCTATAACCAAAAGTGAGGTTACACGTGAGGTTATACGTTCAATACAAACGGCAAAAAATGAAAAAGCACTTGGCGCCGATGAAGTAAGTGCTGAAATACTAAAGTTTTTGGGAGAAAATAAAATTACAGCTCTGTGTAATCTTTTAACATAATTTATGACACTGTAATATTACCAACTGATTGGTTAAAGTTGACATTTGTCACATTACCTAAGAAACATTGTTCAAAGACATGCAGTGATTATCGGACAATAAGTAACGTGATGAGTCATGTTTTGAAGATCTTCCTGCGAGTAATACACAGCAGAATTTACACGCTGTTAGAGGACAGAATTAGCAATACTTAATTTGGGTTTAGGAGTAGCTTGGGTACAAGAGAAGCCTTGTTTAATATACATTTGCTAGTACAGAGATGCAGAGATATAAATCCAAATGTGTACATTAGTGCAATCGATTTTAAAAAGGCTTTTGAGAAAGTCCGACATACCAAAATGCTTGAAATATTGAAAAAAGTTGGATTGGACGATAAAGATCTACGAATAATTGCAAATCTATATTGGCATCAAGTGGTAATAATAAAGGTTGAACAATAACTGTCGGATTTTCAATAAGCTATTAGTATGGGAACGCAAAATCCTGCGAATTATATATGGTCCTTGCAGGGACAGCGTGACAAATGAATGGAGGAGCAGATACAACAATGAAATAGAGACTCTCTTTGGGAAAGGAAACATCGTAAGATACATAAAAGCCAATAGATTAAGATGGGCAGGCCACGTGGTACGGAGTGATGATGACAGATTGATTAGCAATGTATTTTGGGAAAGACCAGATGGTAAAAGATCGACAGGAAGGCCTAGAAAAAGGTGGAAAGACGCTGTCAGGGAAGACCTGGAGAAGATGGAAGTAAGGCCATGGGAAATAATAGCACAGGATCGGAATCAATGGAAGACAATAGTAAACGCGGCAAAAACTCACGAAGAGTTGTAAAAGCCAATAATGAATGATGATGAATAACTGTCGGATGAAATAAATGTAAAAAGAGGAGTGAGACAAGGCTGTATATTGTCGCCTTTACCTTTTAACTTATATTCGGAGGAAATATTTAAGGAAGCCTTAATGGAGACAACCAAAGGTATTATTGTAAATGGAGTAACCGTCAACAATATTAGATATGCCGACGATACCTTAGTGCTTGCTAATTGCGGAGAAGACCTTTAAAATCTAATGAACACAATAAAACAGACTTGTGATCAGTATGGATTAAAAATCAACGTTAAGAAAACTAAATATATGATAGTAAGCAAACAAAATTATTTACAGGATGACGGTATAAAAGTCGGAGATGCCACACTGGACAGAGTAGAGAAACTCGTGTATCTCGGCAGTAATATCAATGAGAGCTGGAATCCAACCGCAGAAATTAACAGCCGAATAGAACAAGCCCGAGCTGCCTTTGTGAAAATGAGAAACGTACGTTGCAGTCACGATCTTAGCATTGACCTTAGAGTTCGAATGACATCTTGCTACATCTTTCCTGTCCGGCGGTATGCAGTGGAAGCGTGGACTTTAACTGAGGATATCCCTAAATGCTTGACAGCCTTTGAGATGTGGGTATACAGACGACTACTGAAAATAAGCTGGGTCGACAGAGTTAGAAATGAGGAGGTCCTTAGAAAGGGTGATAGATTTTAGAATTCTTCTTTTCAAACTCTTTCCAACGAACTATCTCACGACCCCCATTGCAATTTAAAAAACCTGAGGGGGTAGCTGTCAAGTAAAAGGGATTAAAGGGGTAATAATTTTTTTATGTTATAAAATAACTCTATTAAAATAAAAATTAAGCCTTTTTCATCTTTCTCTTAAATAACTTAGTTCACTAGGGGGAGTAAGACTTAATATACACACTGTATATAAATATGTATATATATATATATATATATATATATATATATATATGTCTTCTACAATAGCATAAGCTATTTTTCGGATTTCTAATATACCAGACCCAAATAACAATAAATATTTAATTATTTTATGTATGATTTTGATGTCACACACAGCTAAAATGATGAAGATAAGATGAAACATTACACAACTTCATCAGTTTGAGATTTGCGAAGTAGGCGTTGCATTAAATTCATATTGCAATTAATTTCATGATTGATTTGACATTTAAAAGTATTTAATAGGCAAATAACAAAATTATTTAAGAATGTATAGCCGAACTACGATTAGTGAAAGAAATTTAATTATTACTCACCATAGAAAGGAATATAGCCAAAGGGACATATCCAAAATGGTAAATAAATATTTATCAACAGTTCAGCAGATTTTTGAACGTTACCGAAATAAAAGTAGAGTTGACAATAAACCAAGGTTAGCTCCAAATTAGATTTTTACTGAACGTGAGGAAAGATGGATTTTCAGAGATATGGTAAATAATTCTACAAAAAGCGCACCAAAATTGCGAGCTGAGGTGGAAAGATAGTAAAAGGATGTAACCCCATAACAATTGGACGGATGTTTCAAAAGAATAATCTACATGGCCGAAGTGCTAGAAACAAATCTTTTATTAGCAAAAGAAACGGGCGTATTAGATTGTAGTTCATCAGGAAGTATATTAACAAAGATTTGAGTTTTATAATTCAGTAATATTTGCTGATAAAACCAAAATAAACTTGGTTCCGATGAAAACATATTAATGTGGGGAAAGCTGAACAAAGAACTAAAATTAAAAAATATGAAAGCTACGGTAACTCACGGTAAAGGTGGGGTCCTGATGTAGGGGTGTATATTGTTCTGAAGCTATTTTCTTGTGGCATTGTAAATTAATTACTTTTAAACTGGGAATAAACCACAATTAAATTTTACTGTTTGTATTTTGAGAACGATTTCCGAAGTGGAAATTGAAACGTCAATAAACTTATTTTTATCTTTAATTGTGGTTTATTCCCAGTTTAAAAGTAGGGGTGTATGTTTTACGCAGGAGTAGGTAACATGAATCATCTCAGGAGCATCTCATTGATAATGCTTAAAAATTAGGTATAAATAACAATTACCGGTTTTATCAGGACTAGGATCTGAAACACACGTCATATTGGGTTCATACTTGGTTGCTTTATAATTGCCGAAATGTCACTAAAACACCGGTCCAGTCACCGGATTTAAATGGTATTGAAAATGTGTGGTTGGTATTTAAAAATAAAGTAAATAGTACCCAAAATATCAAATAGAAATGAATTTAAAGTAAAACTTACTGAAGATTGGGACTCAATTTCCCCAGGGTACACTGAAAAGTTGATCAAATCAACGCCTAGAGAACTACAGGCTGTAATTATTGATAATGAAGGAGGATTTACAAAATATTAGCAATTATTTTTCAATGCATTGAGTTCGTTTTCTTTGTTAGTTTTCTTCTTTTAAAGTTTGCATCATTTAAGCTGTGACATCAAAATCATACATAAAATAACTAAATACATATTTTTATTTAAAGATGGTATATTTGAAACCCAAAAAATAGCTTATGCAATTTTAAAAGACATATTAATTGAGTTTCAGTATGTTATTTTTTTTAATAAATATAGAGCCAGTGACACGGGCTAGTTTTATTGAGTAGCGACTGCATCATTTAGCCTATAAGCCACTGTATATTAGAAAAAATAATACATATTATAATGCATATCAGAAATAGTACATTGTTTACCGGGTAGGAAAAGCTTAACATTCCTGGACGACTGTGAAGATTGCTAAGTCGAGGCGCAAGCCGAGACTTAGCAACACAGAGTCCAGGAATGTGGCTTTTCCTACGAGGTAAACATACTATTTTTCCGCAAATCGATTAAAATTCGACAGATTATTGATTGATTTAAAAAAAAAACGCGATAATTTTATTCCCAAATAAATGGTGCTTTGAAATTCCTAATAAAATTACTTGGGTTACTATGGAAACGTATTGAGGTTGAATTGTCAAACTTGACGCTTATAAATTTAATTGCTGGTGTTCTCGAAAGTAAAATGATAAGTGATGATGAAATTTCCGTTCCTGGGACTCCTCCAGAGCTGGTTGAGGTAGTGAATACTGCTTCATTAGAATTATTGCCAAAGAAATCAAGAGAAAAGTACGAAAATGCATACAGACGTTTTATGGATTATCGCATGAGTAAAAATACGAGTTCTTTCTCAGAAAATGTTGTAATGGCATACTTCCTAGACCTTTGTTTAAAGATGAAATCTTCAACATTATGGGCCAATTATTCAATGCTGAAGTCAACCCTTGCACTTAAACACAATGTAGATATATCTACATACTCAAAACTTCGTTCTTTATTGAAACGGCAAGCTCAAGGTTATAGGGCAAAGAAATATAAGATTTTAACGAAGGAAGAAATTAAAAAATTTATCCAGGAAGCTCCAGATAAAGAAAATTTAATGATTAAGGTAATTTACAAGGTTTTAATTTCTATTTAGATTATAGCTTTATTTATTTTTTAGGTGGCTGTAATATTTGGTATTTCTGGGGCCTGTAGAATGGATGAGTTAGTCCGAATGACTGTACACGATATAGAAGACTTAGAATCTAAGCTTTTAATCAGCATACCTGATTCGAAAACCAACAAACCAAGATCATTTGTAATTAATCAGATCTACTTGAATGTTTATTGAAAGTATGTTTCGTTAAGACCGGAAAATATGAACAGTGACCGATTTTTCTTTAAATATCAAAGCGGAAAGGGTTGTAGACAAGTGATAGGAATTCATCAATTTAGAAAAATGCCCAAAATAATTGCTAGTTATTTGAACTTGGTAAATCCGACAGAATATACTGGTCACTGCTTTCGTCGGTCTTCTGCAACAATATTGGTTGACTCTGGTGCCGACATAACTAGTTTAAGGAGGCATGGCGGATGGAAGTCATCAAACGTTGCTGAAGGATATATCGAAGAATCGCTTAACAATAAGGTTGAGGTGGCAAATAAAATTTTCACAGTACAAAATATCCAACAAAATGACACTTCCACCCTGCATGTTGTCCAAAATGTTTCTCATAGTTCTAAGAGTGTTCCTCCAATGTTCAATAATTGTACTAACTGTCAAATTACTGTAAATATAACAAATTGATCTTAAAAATGTATTCAGCAATGACTTGATGTTTTCATAATATAAATTAATTCCTTATAAGCAATGTGTTTTCTATCATTTATGTAGAACACTAACAACTGTACGGAAATATCATTTCCTTACAGTAAGGAAATGACATTTCCTTACAGTAAGGAAGTCCTGACTTTTTCTTCAAGAAATTTTGAAAGGAATGTCAAAATTTCCTGGCGATTTGCGGAAAAAAATAGTTACCTACCTGAAACACTCACAGCTATAAGTAGCACTGTAAATAAGACGATTGTATTCATGGTTATTTTAATTCTGTCATTTACAGTAAAAATTATTTAAGTATTTATACTATTGACCACAATCAACAGTCAGGTACTTATCTTTTAATAAAGGGTCATTATGAATTCATTAAAACTATTTAAAATCTCTAAGCGTCAGGCTTTTAATCTCCCATTAAGAAAATTATTCTATACAAGTTTTTTGGGTACGATTTCAATATCGAAACTAATTAATATTTAGAAACAAGTAAAGTATTCCATACATTCAAATATTACCAGAACTAACATTTAGATTTTTTTCAAATAAAACAACCTATCAAATTGTTATTCTAAAACAAATCTTCATCAATTGCCATCAATACATTTCAGCACAAGAAATTTTCATTGATTATAAAGCCGCCTTCGATACATTAGACAAAAACAAATTAATAAAAAAAACTAAAAGAATCCCAAGTGCCAGAAAATATAGTAAGATTGCCAAAAATGACAAGTAGAAAAATCATTTGTGCTGTGAAATGCAATGGTACAGTCTCAGAAGAATTCGAAGTGCAAAAAGATGTTTTTCAAGGAGACCCATATGGTATACCCTGCTATTGCTTGCACATGTTAGTGAGATAAATAGGTCCGGCACTATTTTATACAAAGAGCACCAATGGTTAGCGTACTATGAAGATGTAGTTCTAATTGCAAGAAATGGAAAAGAACTGGCAAGTACAGCAAAAGGCCGATTTAGCAAAGCTCTAAAATGAGACTGAAAGTAAATAATAATAAGTCCGAGTTCACCGAAATCTCGAGCAAAAAAGGGATAAATACCAGAAGCTCCTTTAAATCAGAGGTCATGGATGGATTGGTTGTAAAATTCAAGAAGGTGGATGAATATGTAGTTAAATATATAAATTTAAGGTTATAAATGCAGCTCTTCTTCTTGTTCTTCCTCTTTATAATCAATTCTGCTTGTTCATTGGCGGATTAATACCTCTATGAAAGGTTTTCACTCCATCTTTTGCGCAGTCGTCCCATACTTCTTTTGCCGATTGGTGACTTATCTCTTGCTATTTTTATGACACGGGTCTCCTTCGTTCTACTTATGTGGTTATTCGATTTTTTTTTCTATTTTATGTCTATTCATTTATATACTGTACGTTACATCTATAATATATAACAAGCGAGTCTTCTACAGCTGGCGCCGCTTCTTGCATCCTAATTTCCAGCGTTTTCTGTCGAAGCAATCTTCAGTTGTTAGATCTCTGGCGGTCATTGCATCGTCGACATCGTCTCTCCAGGATCGTCTTGGTCTACCTTGTTTTCTTCTAGTTGGCGGAGTCCATTCTTCTATTTTTTTTGGCCATCTATTTTCCGGCATTCTCTGAAGGTGTCCATACCAGTTAAGTCTTTTGGCTTCGATTGTGTCTATTATGTCTAGATCGATTTCCATTTCTCTCCGAATATCTTCGTTTCTCACCCTATCAAGTCTAGTGAGCTGGCAACATCGTCTCCAGTAGTTCATTTTCATGGCCTTAATTTTTGATTTGTTTGTTTGGTTTATTTCCCAGAGTTTGGCGCCATACAGTCCAATACTTTCTATTATTGTTTTATAAATTCTTCTTTTATTTTCTTTTGTTATTTTTTTATTCCATAATAGTCCGTGTAGCTGTCTGGTGGCTGATATTGCTTGGCCAATCCTAGAATGTATTTCTTCGCTACTTCCTGCTTTTGATGTTATTTGGACTCCCAAGTACTTAAAATTGTCTGTTGGTTTTATAGTTCCCATTTCGTTTTGTAGGCTTTCTGGTTTTTCTCCTACAACTAAGTACTCAGTTTTTTGTATATTAATTGTGAGGCCCCATTTGGTGTACTCATCTTCCAGTTTTCTAAGCATGTAGCTTATATCACTCCCGTCTTCAGCTAGAATGGCTTGGTCGTCAGCGAAATGTATCGTGTACAATCTATCATCTCCGATTGGGATGCCCATATTGCAGCACTTTCTTCTCCACAGTGAGAGTACTTCATTTAAATATATTTTGAAGAGTGTAGGTGCTATGCAGCAGCCTTGCTTTAGGCCCTTACTAACAGGAATTTCTCTAGTTAATCTATTTCCAGTTTTAATGTTTGCCGTCATATTTTTGTAGAGCTGTTGTACTGCTTGTATATTTTTTTTGCTTATTCCTTGTTTTTCCATTGCTACCCAAAGCATTGAAAGTAGTACACTATCGTATGCCTTTGTCAGATCTATAAAGACTATATGAGTTGAAAGGTTGTGGGCTAATCTTTTCTCGGTAACTTGCTTTAGAGATAATATACTGTCCATGCAGGATCTGCCTGCACGAAAGTCATTCTGTTCTTGTACATCTGTCATCTCTTTTTCAATTTTATTTTTTATTATTTTTCCATACAGTCTTGAGAGTGAATTTATGACACTTAGCCCTCTATAGTTTGAACAATTCTTTCTCCTTTCTCCTTTTTTGTATATGTTGTCAATATGTGCTTTTGTCCACTCCGGTGGTAAGTCGTGTCTATTATAGAATAAGGTGAAGACATACGCCAGTAATTCCCGTAATACTTGTGGGCTATGTTTTAATAATTCATTCGGTATACCTTGTGGTCCGCATGACTTCCTATTTTTTAGAGTTCGTATTTCATTCTTGACTTCCTGTACTGTTATTTCATCGTCTTCACTGAATTCCAGTTCATATGTTGTTGTACTGATGTTCGTGAATTGAGGTCTTGTTTCAGTCAAAAGTTGTGAGTAGTGTTCGATCCAAGATTTTTCTTCTATTAAATCTATTTTACTCGTTTCTTTTCTGCTTGTTCTCAGATTTTTTTACCGTTTTTCATGCTTCTCTTGATCTTGTTGACCCTATATATTTGTTGAGTTCTTCGCATTTACTTTTTCAGGAAATATTTTTTGCTTTAGTTACTAAGTTTTTTACTTCTCTGTTTGATCTTGCATATGTTCGTCTATCATCTGAATCATTTGTTTGCAGCCACTTTTGATATGCTTGTTTCTTGTTGTGTACTGCATTGGCGATGTCATTTGTCCACCACAATGGAGTATTCTTTTTGTTCTTTTGGATTGTGCCGAGCGCTTCGTAAGCTGCTTCATTGATTTTATTGATTATCTCTTTATAGGTATTCTGGGCTGAGGAGTAGATCAGGTTTGCCAATTTTTGGCTAAGTCGCAGCTTATATAAGAATGATGTCGAGTCGTTTTGCAGTGCATCAATATTGTATTTAGGTAGATTCGATTCCAGGGGTTTTGATTGAGCTAGTTGGTTGTCATTTTGATGTAGTAGCCGAGGTCGATACTGTAGGTAACATTTTAATCTTTCCATATAGTGGTCAGTTCCGCACTTCGGTCCTCTTAGTACTCTTATGTCTTCAACTTGTACGTGTGTTTCTTGTTTTGTGATGACATAATCTATAATTGACTTTGTGTTTCTCGTTGGTTGAACCCAGGTGTACTTATGTATGTTTTTATGTTGGTAGAATCCGTTTAGGATTTTCAGAGAGTGCTGTTCACAGAATTCGATTAAGTGTTCCCCATTTTCATTTGTTTTAGCGTCACCATATTTTCCTACGACTTTGTCATTTATTTTTGTTCCTGTCCAAGAGTTAAAATCTCCTAACAGCACAATTTCTTTGCGGCTATTTATATTTTCAATGAGTTCCGATAAAGTTTCGTAGAATATTTGTTTAGCTGTACGTGACATTTTCTTCCAATGTCTTCACTTCTCTTGCGTTCTCTCAGCGGATTTCCTGTAATTCTTCTTACTAGTCCCATCCGTGACGGGTCTTGTTTCTGAGGCATATAGTAATATTGGTCTTACACTGGCATTATAAATTCTTGACTTTATCACACTGTCCATGTGTCTGTTTCGCCATATAATGCAATTAGGGCATTCTGCCAGACTACTTGCTTTTTGTTCTTGATCTCTCACTTCTTTGTCTAGGCCTCCATAGCTAGACAGTGTAGTTCCCAGGTATTTTATTTCCATTGCTTGTTCAATACTGATGCTATCAATTTCTATTTTACATCTAGTTGGTTCTTTGCGGACCACTATTGTTTTAGTTTTCTGTGATGAGGGTGTCATATTAAATTCTTCTGCTCTTATGTTAAATCTGTGGATCAGTCGTTGCAGACTATCTTCATCTTGGGCTATCAATATTGCATCGTCTGCGTAACACAGTATTTAGATTTTTTTGTTTTCCATTCGGTTTCCTCTTCCTTTGTTAACGGTTTTGATGATTTTATCCATGACCAAATTGAGGAGTATGGGGCTCAATGAATCCCCTTGTCTTATTCCGCTGCCTATTTCTATAGGATTTGTAAGTTGTCTATCTATTCTGACTTCCATTTTGTTGTTTTTGTAAATGTTATTGACAGTTTTTATAATATTTAGGGGAACTTTTCTATTATACAGAAAATGGATTACATCTTTGAGTCTTACTTTGTTAAACGCTTTCTTTGGGTCAATCAGACACATAAATGCTGGTCTATTATATTCTAGTGATTACCCAGTAATTTGATTTATAACGAATATTTCATCTGTACACGATCTTCCACTACGAGAACCCTGTTGTTCATCTGCCAAACAACTTATCCTCTGATTTATTAGCACTTTTTAGAAAATTTTAGTGGTAGGTTTTAGCGTAGTATTTAACAAGTTTATACCTCTGTAGTTTTTTGGCCGTTTTTATCCCTTTTTTTGAATAGTAGAATTAGTTCGCTTGTTCACCATTCTTTTGGCATTTTATTGTGTTTTATAATTTTATTAATGAATGTTGTTAATTTTTTTATCATTGCTGCTCCACATTATTTCAGTAACTCGTTTGGTATCCCGTTTTATCTGCTGCTTTTCTGTTCATCAGGGTTTCAAGTAATTTCCAAACTTCCGGTGTTCTAGCGTCGCTTGTTCTTTGACTGCATATAGCTTTTTTAGGTAGTTAATCTACGTATCGTTTTGTATGTGTTTTGGTTCTATTAGTTTCTTTACCTCTTATGAAGCGCCATATTTCCTTTTCAACACCGTAAAAATCATGTTCCGTTCCTTTCAAGAAGCACCCCAGTGATCATTTTTTATTTTTCTTAAAATTGGACGTGTTTCGTTTCTTATTATCTTATGGTAATTATGGTATGCCTCTTGTGTTCTGATTGACATGTATGTCAGGTAAGCTTTTTTCTTTTCTTTAATTTTTCCTTTACTTCTGTACAAAACCATGGAGTTCTTCGCCTTGGGAACGATTTATTTATTTATATATATATATATATATATATATATATATATATATATATATAGACTTCCTTGGCCAAGGCTAAAATATTTTTACTTAATTTTTGCCCAGCTTTTATCGACTCCATCACTTTCTGTGATATACGTATTTCTGCTTTTTTCGGTTATCCTTTTTTGGAGTACGTACCTTGTGGAGTTATCCTGTAAGCTTGCGACTTTTATCTTTGTAATGTATTCTGGTATATAAATGCAAGTGTTCTCATATAACACAAAGATATCATAACTCAATTGTTACCTTCACTTGGTATAAAAATAAGAATGCGTCTTGTTCTTCTACGTCTGTTCTGTACTAGTTCATGGAATTGAATCGTAAACGTTACATAAAGATATGTTAAAAGGATTTGGGTGTATTAAATAATACTCAAAATCTTATGTAGTGACTGCAGGGAAAAATATTTAAAAGGCGAGATCTAGCAAAAATAATATCCTAGTTAAGGAAACTTAGAAGCTGGTTCAACATATCTAAAAAGTTTTTCAGCATTGCTTTACACAGACAAATATTGCCATGATAGCAATAGCATCAAATTGCGACCTAGAATGCCTCAAACGACATGGGGGCTGTAAATCAAGCAAAAAAGCAAAAAAACTGCTGCCGGCGGAGACATCAAACTTTGACAGGATCAAGTTAGATAAGTAATGTCATCATTATTTGACGTTTGAAGAAAAAAGATGTTATCAGCCTTATAAATAAATATACAGTAGACATTCCAGAATTTAGACAATTCTTAACCAACATTTATTCATATACATCCGAGCGCTCGTTAAAATTGAAATGTACAAAGCTAACCAAAAAAATTACGAGACAGCTCTCAAAAGACAACTACGAGGATGAAGAACCTGACACGGATACATCGACTGAATTATCCCAGGAGCTAAAAATTCAATAATTATAACTATAACATTCAACTTATTACAGTGGAATATAAACGGGTTTTATATCCATTATGTAATGCTAAAACTTTTAATTAATGATATTACCCCCGCTATCATTTGTCTCCATGTAACGAATTTCAAAGACCAATATTGCCACACATTTAAAAATTTCTCAACATTTTATAAAAATAGAAACCAGCAAAAAAAAGCAAGCGGTGGAGTGGCCATTTATGTTGAAAACACTCTTGAAGCATAAATGATTCCTCTGAGGAACAGACATCGAAGCTGTAGCCATCTCAGTTAAAGCTTGCCAATGCATTAATGTGGGGCTCAACAGATTTTAATATCAAAGGCAGACTAATCGAAGACTTGCTAACTGAAGAAAATTTAAATATTCTCAATAATGGAAGACCAACCAGATTTAATGTACATACTAGTACAACATCGGCAATCGATCTATCGATTTGTGACCCAACTCTTTCAATGGCTTTTAATTGAAATCCCACAAACTTTTTATTTGGTAGCGACCATTATCCAATAAATATTTCTGTATTTTTAATAAGACGTCAAGCTAATGGTATTCCTCAGGGGTCTGTTATAAGCGCAACGTTATTTTTAATTGCCACGAATAATATTGTACCATCAAACTCCAGCTTAGTTCGTGGCAGATTATATGCGGATTAGTTTATTAAAGTGTTTGTTATTTTTAAAGAAACGTGATCCGATTAAACCGCAATTAAAATTATGTAACCAAATCCTTAATTATGTCGATGACATTATGTTCTTAGAAATGATTTTTGATACGAAACTCACATGGAAAAAACACATTCTACAAATAAAAAAACGTCAAAATGAAATTAATCTTATGAAAACTCTATCTAATAAAAACTATGAAGCTGACTATAAGTCCTTTTCTCTATTAGGATTGCCGGATATAGGCCTCTCTTAATTCTCGCCATTCATATCTGTTGTTGGTAAGACGTTTCCACATTGGCCCCGTAGTTCTTTTAATATCGTCGCTCCATCTCATTTGCGGTCTTCCTCGTGGTCTTTTGGTTTCATATGGCCGACAATTTCCGATTTCTTTACTTGACCGGCCATCCGTAAGACGTTCGTTATGTCCAGCTCATTTCCATTTCAGTTTAGCTGCCTATTCGACAGCATCTTTTACTTTTGTTCTACTAAGAATATCTTCATTGATTTTATGGTCTTTAAGTGAGATACCCAGACTCTGTCGTTCCATAGCTCTCTGAGTTTTCTGATCTTCGCCATGTTTATTTTAATAAATGTCCAGGTCTGAGCTCCATATGTAAACACCATATGTATGTATATACGAACAAATTTACTAATTTCATATAAATATTGATATTAAGAAATAAGCAAATACACTTTTAAAAAGGGTAAGTTAAACACATTTTATTACTAGTAGGATCATTTTATATTTTAAACATAATTTATGTTTTGTCATAAAATTTTTAAACATTTATAAAGTTACTTAGCTTCCAGTTGAAAACAATCCACGTTTACTTGGGATATCGACGTATATTCTGCAAGCTCTTGGAATAAAATTTCGAACTTATTATTTTTATTAGCACAGGAATTTGAGGATTTGAGTCCTTGGCTTGTGGGATCAACATAAACACAATTGTTTTCACATACGGTAATGGTTTCAAGCTGTGGATCGTAGCGGAAGTAATTATTGTATTTTGTTTCCGATCCTAAATTATACATTATAACCTCAGTATTTTTAGTCGTGCACTCTTTTGCATGATTCCATCTGAAGCTGAAAATGAGAAAAAAAAAAAAACGTAAATAAATTTTATTATAATATAATATTTACAAAAGTTATTTTAAATAAGATAACGATTCCAAAAAAATAAGATTTTGGACTATCCATGGGCTGCTTATTTTCATTGTTAGCAGATATATTCATAAAAGAATTTAAGAAAAATATTATACACAAGCATAACCAAAAACATGCAGTCAGATAGAGATATGTAAATTAGAGGTGTGCTTATTAGTTCTTTTAGACAAACTAGTTCAAGAGAACTATTTCACAAATCTGAACTAGTTCAGTAAACTAGTTTGCGAAAGAACTATTTGTAGGACCGAAATCGAAATCCAACCCTAACATGAATATAAGAAAGTATAAATAAGAAAGCAATGTTCATATAGTATTACTTACTTCGTATTAGCTGCTAAACGTAGATGATAGGATGGAGCATTCGTATTTGGAAAACAATCTGGTTCGAGTATCCAATCGTAATACTGCAATCCTTCCCTTGCGTAGATCATATTACGCCCCTCATTTGTTGTATCAACACCTACTAGTTGGCCAGATTCTATATTTCGAACTTTAACCAGCATATGCAGTGTGCCCTCAGTTTGTGCTAAAACATTATAAATGAGGAAAAAAATTTATTCATAATAAGGAAAGAATCACCTATCAAAAAAACCACCGCCGAATAACTACAAACTGGTTAACAAAAGATATTTCTCTGGAATACACTAAAATTTTAACATCAATGTACCTACATTACACAAATCAGCAGAAGTCTAAAAGACAAAACAATCAAGTTATCTAGCCTACAATATTATTCCAAAAGTCCAGAGAGTCAAAAATGTGTCAAAAAAAAACACACAAACTGTAAAAAACTACCATTTTCTAAGCAAATAAAACGCATTGGTCTTAGTTTAGAACAGTTCAGTCTTACTATACCTATTCCTGTAAATTTTCTTTTTTGGATGATTAAATCTCCAAAAATAGATACATCTCTAAAAGAACTCCCGAAACACTTCACACTTCCTTTCCTTATACAGCAAGCTTATAAAAATGTAATATCCAAAAACCCAACAACCCATCAAATCTTCACTGATGCTTCCAAATGTGATAAAGAACATGCTGCAGCCTACAACGTCAGCATCAACGAAAACGTCAAGTCTATCATACGAGTCCCCACAAATTGTTGTATTTATACCGAAAAACTTTCAGTAATTTACCATTCCATAAAAAAATATGGTTCTATGAATGAAAGCAAATTTGTTATCGTCACCGATTAAATGAACACATCACTTAGAATAAAATAGCTGTATACAACTCACGCCATACTTCTCAAGATCAAAGAAGAGTTATCTTATCTAGAGACTCAATAAAAAGATATTTCCTTCATCGGGGTACCTTCCCATATGGGAATAAAGGGTGATGTGGAAGTGAACTCTCTGGCAAGCAATGCAACCACCGACCAAAGTATTGCTATCATAAATCAAATGGCTTGGACTGATCACAAAATAAATATCAAAGCCCTCATGTATAGAGCATGGCAAACTACTTGGGATCACACTGCCAACAAACTCAAAGAATGTCTAAGACATGTTGGAACCAAACTCATTTAACCAAGTAGTAGAAACGACCTAGTCATCCTTAACCGACTCCGAATAGGACATACTTTCCTTACCTACAAGTATATCTTCAACCAGGAGGCTGCTTCGATGTGTACGAAGTGCAACACTTAGTTGTCAGTGAAATATAATTGTCGAGTGTCCAGTGTACCAGAACGAAAGAATCGCGTTTACCCTTAGTTACAATTTAAAAAGTGTGCTAACGTCAAACTTACAGTCTTTATTAAGTTATCTTAAAATGACTAAACTATATACCAGATTCTAAAAAATATTTTTTTTTTATGTAACAATATGTATCTTACGGTTTGTGTATGTCTCCCCGGTAATAACCCTCAGTGGTTGATACGGGTATATTTGTTTTAATAAAACAAAAAGTAAAGTCAAGTAACAAATAAAATTAAGTTTATTAAGTTTATTGAGTATTGATCATGAAAAGCATACTAAACAGCATTAACTAAGTTAAAAGACAGAGTATTACTCAGATAAAATGATAGCTTATTTCTAACAAAAAATAATACCGGATATAATGCCGAACGAACTCCTAAAATACGGAGGACCAGATCTGAGCAAGCAACTAATAAAACTAATCCAAAAAATAAAAGAACAAAACCGAATTCTTCAAGAATGGAGATCTTCAATAAACCTTCTTTCAAAAAAAGAAACAAATTGGTTCCGGAAAATTACAGAGGAATTAATTTAATAAAAAGAACAATAAAATTCACAATCACTTAAAGTGATAACAAATGAACTGAATGAAATTATAACCCTAACAAAAGAACAAGATTTTAGGTCGGAAAAATGATGCACTGAGTTTATATTTATAACGAGGCAAGTGCTAGAGAAGTCATTAAAATACTACAAATGGCAAATCTATGTTTCGTGGACTATTTATTTTACGCTATAGAGATACCTTTATGAATAATCAAAACGATCGAACCTAAACTATCTACCATCTACCAAAACAACACAACAAAAGTAAAAGTAGAAGAAAATTAACTGACGTTATTGAAGCTGGCAATGAAATAATACAAGTTTTTCCTAAGTCTTCTATTGTTCAACCTGAACAATAGAATATCTAGGCATCACATTATTCAGCTACGAAATGCTCGAAAGAGAAGTGGAAGTTCCATTTCGAATAAAACAAAGAGAACCGCATGCTTCCTGAATGGAACAACATGGAGAAACAAAAATATCAGGAAATAAATGAAAGGCAGAATCTACAAACAGTTATCAGACCAATATTGACATAGGCGACACAAACACGACCTGACACAGAGAGGACAAAAAAGTGATAACAATCAAACAAAAAAGAATGTTAGAAACAGCAGAGATGAAAATACAAAATTGGAGGTCAAACACTATAATAGATGTAAGGTGGAGAATATTAAGGACTGGGTAGGAAATAGAAGAGGAAAATGAAACGATCATATTATAAGCCTAATGACGACAATGAACGGTTAAGAATTTCTCAATATATATATATATATATATATATATATATATATATATATATCTATACATACATATTATATATATATATATATATATATATATATATATATATATATATATGTATATATATATACATATATATATATATATATATATCTATACATACATATAATATATATATATATATACATATATATATATATATATATATATATATATATATATATATATATATATATTTAATGTATCAGAAAAAAAAATACATATACAGAAAACAATAGTTACCTACCTAAAACACTCACAGCTATACACAGCACTGCAAATAAGACGATTGTGTTCATGGTTGTTGTAATTCTGTCATCTACAGTAAAAATTATTTAAGTATTTATACTTAATATTTTGACGATAATATTGATATTCTTATCGTCTAATATACAGTCATTATGAATTCATTAAAACTATTTAAAATCTCCAATCCTCAGGCTTTTAATCTGCCATTAAGGAAATCATTCTATACAAGTTTTTCTGGTACAATCTTAATATCGAAACTAATTAATATTTAAAAACAAGTAAAGTTTTCCATACATTTAAATATTACCAGAACTAACATTTACAATTTTTTCAAAATAGAACGACTTATCAAATTTTTATGCTAAACTATCTTCATTGCTAATATTCAGTAATTGCTATGAACACAAAATGTCAGCACAAGTACTTTTTATTAAATACAAAGCCGCCTGCGATACAATAAACAAAAACAAAATAATAGAAACACTAAAAGAATCCCAAAGGTAAAAAAAAAATAAAAAGTTTGTCAAAAATGACAAATAGAAAAACTATTTGTGCTGTGAAATTCAATGGTACAGTCTCAGAAGAATTCTAAGTGAAAAAGTTGTCTTTCTTGCTATTGTTTGCATATCTTAGTGAGATAAATAGATACGGCATTATTTTATACAAAGAGCAGTAATGGTTAACGTACGCTGATGATGTAGTTCTAATTGTAGGAAATGGAAAAGAACTGATAAGCATAGCAAAAACTAAAAGTTAATTATAGTAAATCCAAGTACATGGAAATCTAAAGTAAAAACGGAATAACTATCAGGTAACTCGAGAAGGTAGATGAATATAATGTAGTTAGATATATAAATTTAGGTTTATAAATGGAGGTGTTTGCTTTGGAGTTCAATTCCCACATTTTTTATAACTCAAAGATAATTAACATCTTCTAAATATTATAATATTGTTTAATTTTTATTTGAGTTTAAATTATCGTTACCTTCTTTTGGTATAAAAGTAAAAATGCGTCTTCTTCTTTTACGTCTGTTCTGGTGGTATAAAAGTAAAAATGTATCTTCTTCTTCTATGTCTGTTCTATTCTGTTTTATGGTACTTAGTCATCAACCTTAAATAAAGATATATTCAAAAGATTTGACTATATTACATGATACTCAAAATCAAATAGTCTTAGTGATATACAAATTAAGAGATCCGTAGAAAAATTAAAAATTAACGTACACAGTTTCTAGACACACATATAGATATAGTCGAAACGGGGTTAAATGAAGTGGCGATGATTACCGTAGAAGAAATAAAAAACGCATTACAAAAAATGAAAAATAATAAAGCTCCTGGGCCGGGTGATTTACCTATCGAGTTATTCAAACATGCCACTGCAATAACATTAGAATTGCTTTGTAAAATGTTTAACAAGTGCCTACAAGGAGAAAGTATCTCAAGAGATTGGAAAGTCTCGTACATAAACTCCATCTACAAAAAGGGAAACAGGAATGACTGCAGTAATTACCGAGGTATTAAAGCCAGAATAGAAAAAGAAGCCACAGAGATCGAAGAACAAAGTGGATTCCGACCAGGGAGATCTTGTGTCGACAATGTATTTACCCTCAAACATCTAATAGAAAAGAGATTAGCAAGAGGACTAGAACTTCATGCAACTTTTATAGATCTCCGTAAAGCGTTTGACTCCGTACCACTGCAGAGACTATGGACAACATTGAAAAACGCAGGTATAAATGCAGTATATATAAATGCCGTGAAAAAGCTATATCAAGATAACCAAGCTTATATTAAGGTTGGAAACCAAATTTCCAAGGGTTTCACCCAAACAAAGGGTGTCAAACAGGGCTCGTGCCTCTCCCCAACCCTATTTAAAATATATCTTGGTAATGAAAGTGAAAAAGACAGCAAATATTTGATTTCACGCAAACAGCGCCTTTGTATCTGTTGATACGTATTTCGACCTAATAGGTCTCATCAGAACAGTTATTCAAAGGTGTTCTCAACGTGAAAGATCAATATTTCCTGTCTTTTAAGAAGCAACAATAACATGGCTTCGAATACGGACGCACTAGCGACATCTAATTTAACAATCGTAAAATAGTTTCGAAACACAATTCAGATTTCTGTTTTTATCTGTGCTTTCTAAAAATTGCAAAGCAAAACAGACGTTGATAAAGGTGTTAAAAGAGACGTGGGGAATCTAAAATTTGCATTCCACGACACATCTTTTCAACTAAGCAGAAATCCTTAGCGAATTGGTTTCTTGTACTCGTACAGAGTAAATCCGGAAAAAAGTGAAAAAGACAGCAAATATTTGATTTCACGCAAACAGCGCCTTTGTATCTGTTGATACGTATTTCGACCTAATAGGTCTCATCAGAACAGTTATTCAAAGATGTTCTCAACGTGAAAGATCAATATTTCCTGTCTTTTAAGAAGCAACAATAACATGGCTTCGAATACGGACGCACTAGCGACATCTAATTTAACAATCGTAAAATAGTTTCGAAACACAATTCAGATTTCTGCTTTTATCTGTGCTTTCTAAAAATTGCAAAGCAAAACAGACGTTGATAAAGGTGTTAAAAGAGACGTGGGGAATCTAAAATTTGCATTCCACGACACATCTTTTTAACTAAGCAGAAATCCTTAGCGAATTGGTTTCTTGTACTCGTACAGAGTAAATCCGGAAAAAAGTGAAAAAGACAGCAAATATTTGATTTCACGCAAACAGCGCCTTTGTATCTGTTGATACGTATTTCGACCTAATAGGTCTCATCAGAAAAGTTATTCAAAGGTGTTCTCAACGTGAAAGATCAATATTTCCTGTCTTTTAAGAAGCAACAATAACATGGCTTCGAATACGGACGCACTAGCGACATCTAATTTAACAATCGTAAAATAGTTTCGAAACACAATTCAGATTTCTGCTTTTATCTGTGCTTTCTAAAAATTGCAAAGCAAAACAGACGTTGATAAAGGTGTTAAAAGAGACGTGGGGAATCTAAAATTTGCATTCCACGACACATCTTTTCAACTAAGCAGAAATCCTTAGCGAATTGGTTTCTTGTACTCGTACAGAGTAAATCCGGAAAAAAGTGAAAAAGACAGCAAATATTTGATTTCACGCAAACAGCGCCTTTGTATCTGTTGATACGTATTTCGACCTAATAGGTCTCATCAGAACAGTTATTCAAAGGTGTTCTCAACGTGAAAGATCAATATTTCCTGTCTTTTAAGAAGCAACAATAACATGGCTTCGAATACGAACGCACTAGCGACATCTAATTTAACAATCGTAAAATAGTTTCGAAACACAATTCAGATTTCTGCTTTTATCTGTGCTTTCTAAAAATTGCAAAGCAAAACAGACGTTGATAAAGGTGTTAAAAGAGACGTGGGGAATCTAAAATTTGCATTCCACGACACATCTTTTCAACTAAGCAGAAATCCTTAGCGAATTGGTTTCTTGTACTCGTACAGAGTAAATCCGGAAAAAAGTGAAAAAGACAGCAAATATTTGATTTCACGCAAACAGCGCCTTTGTATCTGTTGATACGTATTTCGACCTAATAGGTCTCATCAGAACAGTTATTCAAAGGTGTTCTCAACGTGAAAGATCAATATTTCCTGTCTTTTAAGAAGCAACAATAACATGGCTTCGAATACGGACGCACTAGCGACATCTAATTTAACAATCGTAAAATAGTTTCGAAACACAATTCAGATTTCTGCTTTTATCTGTGCTTTCTAAAAATTGCAAAGCAAAACAGACGTTGATAAAGGTGTTAAAAGAGACGTGGGGAATCTAAAATTTGCATTCCACGACACATCTTTTCAACTAAGCAGAAATCCTTAGCGAATTGGTTTCTTGTACTCGTACAGAGTAAATCCGGAAAAAAGTGAAAAAGACAGCAAATATTTGATTTCACGCAAACAGCGCCTTTGTATCTGTTGATACGTATTTCGACCTAATAGGTCTCATCAGAACAGTTATTCAAAAGAAAAATATATATCAGGCTAGGATTCAGCCGGTGCTGACGTATGGGTCAGAAGTGTGGGTCTTTAACAAGAATATGTCACAAAAACTCCTCTCAACGGAAATGATGTACTGGAGAAGATGTTTCGGGTTAACTTTGTTTGACCACATAAGAAATGAAAACATAAGAGAGAGAATGAAAGTAAAGAACACAATAATGGATACGATAGCCGAAAAACAATTAAAATGGTATGGACACCTGAGACGGATGAACGAAGAAAGGATACCACGAAAGGTTTGGAACTGGAGACCTACACAGAGAAATAAAAGGGGAAGGCCAAGAAAGAAATGTATATCCAATATTCATATAGAAATGGAAAATAGAGGTCTTCAATTTAAAAAAAAAAAAAAAAAAAAATTTTTAGGCAATTTGTAAATTTGTTATACCTTTCAATTACAAGTACACTTGTTTGTATTTACTAAATAATCATTTTAATTTATTCTGGAAAATTCAGACTAAATTGGTTAGTTATAACAGATGATGTATTTCAATTATTCACATTGTTACATTGAGAAAAAATTTTTGAATTTGAAACTTATTAATTAAAATTGTTAAAGTATGCCAATATTAATCACAACAATTTACTTTTGATTACTAAATTAAAACAAATTTTGAGACATTCATTAATATCAACATACTCCATAATACTGAATAACTAAACTTACAGTATTTAGTAATAGAAGAAGAACTGTCACACTTCAACCTACATATGTCAAATTTACCTCTTAAATCTAATAGATTAAATATGAAAAAACTCATTATTTCCAACAGTGAGATGTAGTGCTGGCAGTTTCTTCCATTCCCCCCCAAAGTTTAAGTTTTAAATTCAATGTTTGTCCCGTCATTTAGTGTTTCTGTTCCTGTTAATGTGTGTTTAATTTGTCCCAGATTGTCTTAATTGTAATAATTTTATATACTTTTTATATACATTTTACATAATTGACTCTACAATATAGAACAAATAGACTTGATAATTACAAGTCAAAATAATTGCACAACCACACAATCGGTACAGCTACTCTTATTCATTGTCATACAACTGTCCCCTTCATTACATAAATACTTAATGAATAACGCATATTCCAAAAATATATCTCTGATATGAGTGTAAATAATTTAAGTAATACAATAGTAAAGAACATCACTTTCATCTGACAAACAACCACAATATACCTATCTCTAATTCATTGGATCAAATCTGTTCTCCTCAAGAACTTCCCGTTTATTGTCAAAACAACTGCAATAGCACATTAAAGTTCTCCAATCAACAATATATGATTTTTGCAACCATGACCTACCATCCATCAATTAATAGAGTACCGGCATGTAAGTAATGTTCGTTTTGTTTTATTTATCTGCTCATTTATTAATTTATTACAATATAATATTACTACTTTATACCAATTGTGGGTCTTACTTTGTCTTACCTTGTCTGTTAATACCTTTTATATATTCAAATTTATTCATTTGAAAACCACAGACATGTAATATTGGCATAATTACTATAATTTGTTTGAACTAACTTATTTATTTATTTTATCTTTATTAGACACCACCCTAATTGGGTTTATTTTATTGCAGCATTAGTTTAACTTTGTATCTGGACCTGAGGATGCTTTGCAAATTGTAGAAAGCGAAACCGGTCGTCAGATTGTTAAATTAAATTAATTGTGAGTAAGTCTTATTATTATTTCTTTACCTATTTGATATGGACTCACACAAGCAACACATTCATGATCTTTAAAATTGTTCGACATCTATAATTGATGCAAAAACATCTGCTGATAGTACTGTGTGGGAAAAAATCAATCTAACACTTCTCTTCGAGGTAGAGCAGCTAAACGAAATATTCATAAAGACTCTTCTAGACACACATAAAACGGTGCACAGAAGTTGAAGCTTGTCGATAATTGCAAACTGAAAAGTGGAAAATTTCACTAGAAGGTGTTGAAGCATTTGTTGGGCTTTTGTATGCTCGTAAAATTTTAAGGCAAACAGTTTTAGTCTGAACAGCTTATGGTCAACAAAGTGGAGATCTGTGATTTTTTTAAAGACAATGCCTTGAGATAGATTTTTACAAATAATGCGATTTATACGTTTTAACATCCGGTGTATCAGACGTCAAAGCCTTTAGGGCAATAAATGTTGTCCAATTTTAGAGGTTTGGGAGCGATTTATTAACGAAAACATAACAATCGATAAAAAAAACTTTTTCCAACAAAGACGAGGTGCAAATTTACACAAATCATGGCTAAAAAAAAACCGAGTTTGGAATCAAGTTTTGGCTGGCGGTAGAGGTAGATTCTCGATATTTCCTTAATGGTTTTCCGTATTAAAGAAAAGATGACACTCGTTCCTAAATTGAAAGACTTTCTGACCATGTAGTGGTGAAGCTGATAAAAGCCTACCTGAAAAAAGGACGAAATGTAACAACTGATAATTTTTATATTTCTCTATCCATCTTGCCCAAGATTTTGAACGAAATTATACAACAATTGTAGAAAGAGTCTATAGAATTCGAAGAGAAATATCAAAATCCTTGACAAATAAGAAGAGTGAACTGTTTTCAACAAAAGCTTTCAGGTATAAAAACTGCGCTGCAATTGCTTTCCAAGGTAAAACAAATAAAAGCGTTATTTTATTTTCAACAAGTCACTCGTCAGTAGCAGTCAAATAAGCAGGAAAGGAAAAGCCAAAAATTATAAAATTTTATAATCAAACTAAATTTGGTATCGATGTTGTCGATCAAATGGCAAAGAAGTACAAGGTAAAAGCAAGTTAAAGACGGTAACCGTTGCAATGTCTGGTCTCTTTACAAAGCAGTCACGGACAAGAAAATTTCACGTCGTAAATTTATTTTGGATCTCGTAGAAGAACTAACTATGGACCTAACGAACAGAGCTTCATCGGCTAATCAAGAAAACGTATTGAGTGCATCCAATTCTAGAGAAAAAAAGAAGAGAGAAAGAAAAAAGTGCAAAACATAATTTTGTTATAACAAAACCAGAAATAGCCGCTTCAAAGATCCCTATTAGGGTGAAATACGTATAAACGGATACACAGACGCACTATAATTAGGGTGACCATAATTTTTTAACAAAAAAAAGTACATTTATAATTTTTAAGAAAATATGTACACTGCTAGTGCCCTAGGAAATTTTCCTGGTCAAAATTTTACGAATCTTTAATGAAACAATGATAAGAACGATTTTTTTAATTAAACATAAGTACATAAAAAATGTATGATAAATTATAGTTAATTTTCTTTCGACGTTCCTTTCTGAACATCTTGATCATCATTTTGGTACCAGTCGTACTTTTTGGAACTATGAATTTCCTTCAGAAGTTGTGGTTTACTCTTTAAGAACTAAAACATTTCATTACACGAAACTTTGAAGTTTGTGTAGACTTACATGATGGCTTCCAGAGTAGATATTTTCAACTGCGATTTGTTGTGACTCCAATAGTTATTGATATTTGAGAACAACCGCTCAATCGACGCACTGGTCCCGGCAGACAAAAGACAAACTCACATAAAATTTTGAGATTTTTCAAAGCCATTAAGCAGTTCGTCCTGATTCAATATCGGACCTACGTAGTCTTTGAAAGCCTCACACGACGATAAAATTTTAGCCCAAGAAACTTGTTTTTTCAAGTTAACTCATCCAAATAGCTTTAGTTCACTTAAATTTTTACTCCAGTTTTTCAAATATTACACAAATGTTACACAATTTGAATAGGACTGCTTGACATGCGTGATAAAGATATCACGATAGTTCACACTAAGGTCAAGGTCTTCCATATTTTTAAGTTTTGAAAGGGACTCTCTTACTTTAAGCGGTAAAAATAACTTATTTAAGCGATTTTGAAGCTTATTTATGAGTTCGAAATACTCCAAAGCGGCTTCCGTTGCGCATATTTTGTCACCTTCTACATCTAAAATCACTTTGTGAAAGAGAGACGCAATGTTATGCAAAAACCACATGCATGCTTCACTGATTGGGCTTTGAAAAAACTTTTGGGCAACTATCAATCGACAAAAAATATGCTTTCAAGGGTTCGAACATTTGTATAATTGGCTGGCTGGCATTAGGCTCAAAAATCTTGTTTTTGAAAACGACAACATTTTTTGTACTCGATATCAAAAAAATCGCAAAACTGTTTTAATTTCTTCACTCTGACTGTAAAAATATAGAAATACTTAAAATTCTTGACCGCAATAACCTCGATGTGTATGGGTAAGACGACCGTCGCATTTTGTAAACAGTTATTAAAAATGTGTGCCACACAACCAATTCGAATCACGAGTTTACCACGAGAAGCATTTAATTTGCTGAATAGATTATTCACTCCTTTTTTTCTCATTCCACCAAAATTTGTATTTGTATTATCAGCAGACATTCCGATGAATTTTTGTAGTAAATTATGGTGGCTCAAAACATTGACGACGTAATCTTTTAATTGCTCTGATGTTTCATCGGTAAGTCACGTAGCTGAAGTAATTTTACTTGGACACCATTTTCTCAATCAAAATATCTTACCATTAAAGGCACAACTTTAATTTCTCTATGATTCGACGAATCGATTGTGATGCTGACGAAATTTGCTTTTCGAAGGTCAATTTCTAATTGGGATTAAGCCTCTTGAGCTAAAACATTTTTTACGATCGCCTCAGTCTTGGTTCGAGGTGTCCTAAATTATGTTCAAACATGCTTACGATTAGTTTTGACGTCCAGTCTAAGGATTTGAAACTTTGCAAATGCTTAATTTTATGGTAAGCAAAAGTACCTTCCTTGGCAGCAATCAACATATTTTCAGAACTTAAATTTTCTTTTTTAACAAAGGTTTCCAATTTGCTGCTCTTCGAGTTCGCATTAGTAGCCAACACGTGTTTTTTCTTTGACAAATGTTGTTTGATATTACTGCGACCACTGTTAGAAATATCAACATCACTTTTACAAACTTGGCAAAACACAATATGCGGTGAAACGTTTGATTTCTGTTTCATAATAGGATACTCTGCTTGCAACTCGACGTTAAAATGGCATTTTCTTCTAGGCGGTGACATGATGAAATTGTTTATTTTTCCACACAACACAAAACAATATAAAAAACGAGAAAAACTGTCGGAATTTAAGACAACAGGTTAATAGACTAATTAACAGTGAGCGCATCAATTCGAATCATAATTATATTTTGTTTGGACAAAACGTAGAACTTAATTTTGTGTAATTAAGAAAAAGAGTACATTTAGGTGTACTTCATAAATTTTAAAGTACAATAGGACAGCGTTTGAAAAGAAAGTACTGTCCTACTAAAAAAAGTACATATGGTCACCCTAACTATAATACGTGAAACCAAATCCTAACTGTCTTTCCTTTTGCTTCCTTTTAAATTTGCAAGTAGCATGGCCCCGATATTCTGGCCAATTATAATTAATATTATCATTATCATATTGTCAAGTCATTAGCGGCAAATGAAGTTGAAACTGCATATAAAAATTTAGTCAAACATTCACATTAATTGACTTTTAAACAGTAGGATAATGATTTTTTTAGCAGGTTTTATCTAAATAAACATCGTTTCATTTGATTTTTTAATTTTTATTTTCTTATAACATTTTATATTTTGTATTACTATAAACAAAGCACCTTTTACTATACATGTACTATTAGAAACAATCCAAATTTATTTTGGAAGTCGATGTATGTTCCCTCAGTTCTTCAAATAAAATAAGAAACTGGTCATCTTTATCACTACATTTGTTCGTAGATTTAAGTTCTTTGCTCGTAGGGTCTACATAAATACAGTTATCATCACATACTGTAATAGTTTCAAGATGGGGATTGTAGACGAAATAGTTGTTATAGTTGGTTTCGGTTCCCAAGTTGTAAATTATCAAATCCGTATCTTTAAAAGTGCACCCACTCTTATGGTTCCACCTGTAGCTGAAAATAAAATTATTTTTATTAAAATAAATTTATAGTTATGACACTCTTAATATATTCTTAGAAAGGGCTTTAGAGACTATGTGAGTATTAATATATTGGGACCGTGCAAGTTCGGAACAGCGACACCTGGTGTCGTAAATCAGCCAAATTTACTGCGCTTTCATGTTAGATCGAGGTTACCGGATAACTGTCAAGAACGTAGCCCCAAAAAAGAATAAGAAGAAAAAGTAAGAATGAGGTTATGTCGGTATGTTATTAAAAGGTAAACGTTGATGTAGCGTAAATACAAATAAATATATTATTGAATTACAGCATTACTGTTAATATGGATGCAACAAGCACGAGTCAAAGGGAAAAGCTTTAGTAGTGGCAAATGTCAAAAAAGAATGGAAGAATTATATGGAGTGGAAGAATTAAGAAAAATAAATTACCATAAATAATGCTAATGCTTAAATTAGCAGGTTAAGCCCATGATATCATCATATTGGTTCGAACAATTAATTCTTTCCCTGTAAACTTTTGGACAGCGAATATATCTTAATGCATCTTCAGAAAAACTTGAACTTGATGCATTTTTGTAAACTTCAAAAAAATAAAATTCAAACATTAAACTAGATTTTTGGGTTAAAATGAACTCTAAGTGAGTGTTATGAAACTAAAATTTACACTTAAAAGTGAACTTTTATTTATTATTTATTTCAAACTGACTTTAAAATCAGGCGCAAGAATAATGCATAATTTAGGTTATGTTACTTATGCTTTTTTATAATATAATTCCACTTTTCTCTTTGTAGTAGCTTTGTGCTTCGAAGTTGGAAACGAATAAAACTTAAATTGACAATTTTTTGTTGTATTTTTACTATATTTATAACACAGCATTTCCTAAATCCCATTTTCTTCAGTGACAGAAGGTGTAAATAAACAAAACGATTATGAAATATGACAATTGACAATATGAATTTATGAAATCTATAATCTATGAAATGTGCAGCAAAAAATGCAAGATTTCTCCACTACTCGCGCACGATCGTTTCTCGTATCCCCTCCACGTACTTGCACGTCGCCAATACAGATATTTTGGGTCTTGCAGTCAATACTGGTCTTTAAGTAAAACTCTTTAAGGTTTACTTAGCTTTCGAGTTTATTTAAGGTGAACACCAACCTAGTATTTAATATGAAAAGTAGGGTTATAAGTTTATCACATTCTGAAAATTAAACAGCTGGTCGTAAAAAACTAAAAACTATCATATTAGAGAATTCCTTTCCAGCGAACCCTCTAAATAGACTTATTTTTGGTGTCTTACGAGTCATAAAGACAAATTAAACAGAAGTTTCAACAAACAACCAAAATACATTGTACCACTCTTTACCATATATTTCATGTTTAACAAATAGACTACTAAATACATTTAGAGAAGTAGCCAATATTAAAATTTGAACCAAAAATATAAAAAAGGTATCGAAATTATACACCAAACTTAAAACACCCTTAAATAATAAATAAAGCTTCAATGTAGTGTACTCTCTACCCTGTAATAATTGCAATAAAATATATATTGGAGAAAAGTCCAGGAAATTGTCTGGAAGATTAACATCGCACAAGAGTGACATTAATCTGAATAAAGTACAAGTAAAGTGCATTAAGTGAACATTCTATTACGATGGGCCACACGCCTAACTATGATCAAACACAAATTTTGAAAAGGGACAGAAATTAAAACAAAAGAGGGTAATTCCAGCAATAATCGACACAAGTCGGTGGGGTTACCCTCTCCGATTTGGCTAAAATTGTACACATATGTTGTACGAGACAAAAAAACATGATTGTCAATTTTTCAGACCTTAATATTCAAAATGGCGGCCGTGGCGCGCTATTGAAGTTTCACGCTTTTTATCAATTTTTTTTCGTGTTTCGCTGATTTTTTTAGCACAGCGAGCGAAATACGCTTAAACAAATATTTACTATAAATTTTCCAATGTAAAATTTTCCGCTGAATACGATATTGGTGTCAGAATTGCCATATGAAGTCGTGTAAAGCCACAAAATGCGAAACAAAGCGCTTTTTTTGAAAAATTCATATCTCAAAACCACCATCTTTAACTTTTTTCAAATTTTTACAAAAGACGCCTTAATACAAGTAATTTCGAATAAAAGTTATCTCGGAAATCCTTTTTATATGTTTAAAGCCGCTGCACGCTATAAAAGTCCAAAAAAAACGCGATTTTCCCGCCTTTTTTAGCGCTTTTCCTTCGTTTTTCAGCTTCCAAATAACTTTTAGACGGTTTCTGACAACTGATCTTATCTGTGGATCTTGGCTTGCTCTAAGATTCGTCGCCATTCTGTTCAATTTTTGGCAACATGTTGCCATCTTCTGATTTTTAGTATTCGTAAGTCGGTTTCTACTCCATCTAACCACCTAATTCGCGGTCGACCTTTGCTTCTTTTTCCTACAGGTGTTCCTGTGGTTAGCTTTTTAGCAATGGTATTTTTTGGCATTCGTATTATGTGTCCAGCCCATCTAAGTCGCTGTGTTTTAATGAACGTTATGACATCTGGCTCATCAAAGAGCTGATACAATTTAAAATTATATCTTCTGCGCCACTGCCTTTGGTCGCTTACAGCTCCAAATATTTTGAGGAGTATTTTACGCTCAAATATTCCCAAAAGCCTTTCATCTTTCTGCGTTAGAGTCCATGTTTCTGCTCCATATGTGAGGACCGGCCTTAGCAATGTTTTGTATATAATAATTTTAGTTCTTCTTTGAATGTTTCTTGAGTGGAAATGCTTTTGGAGTCCATAGTCTGCCCTATTTGTAAGATTTATTCGTCTTTTGATTTCTTCGCTTGTTTTATTGGTAGCAGTCAATAGCGACCCAAGGTATGTGAAGTTGTCAACACGTCCAAAGGTATGACTTCCAAAGACTGTTTCTCGTTCCTCATTTGCTATCGGATCCTTTGTAACCAACATGTACTTGGTTTTGTCTTAGTTGATGAAAAAGTTACATTTTGTCCTGCCTAATTGTACTTAAAGGTGATTTTTATGTTCACACACAGGTACATATTAATTAGGACAATAAAGGTTTTTATTTTTTTTTTATTTTTATTTATATAGCCAGCAGTGGGAAACACGCCGCCTAGTGGTGAATACAGTAGTGAGAGAATTTCAAACATATAAATTACTGTAAGTATTCTAATAAGGTAATAGATACTTTATATATACGTATATTACACACACACCCTTGTGTATATAGGCGAACAAATATTATAATATGTATAACAATAAAATCATAGCGCAAAAAATGTATTGATTTCAGCGCGCAATTCTGCGTTGTATATTGTGTCGCGACCTATAAAACGGTAAAATCGGTGGTAAATAAATTCAAAATAGTCATTTTTTATGTAAAATTTTCCGTAGAATTCGAATTCGTCGTCAGAAAACCTCTAAAAGTTATTTGGAAGCTAAAAACGAAGGAAAAGCGCTAAAAAGGCGGGAAAATCGCGTTTTTTGGACTTTTATAGGGCGCAGCGGCTTCAAAGATATAAAAAGGATTTCTGAGATAACGTTTATTCGAAACTACTTGTATTAGGGCGTCTTTTGTGAAAATTTGAAAAAAATTAGAGGGTGTTTTTGAGATGTGAGATGAATTTTTCAAAAAAGCGCTTTGTTTCGCATTTTGTGGCTTAACATGACGTCATATGGCATTTCTGACATCATGATCGTGTTTAGCAGAAAATTTTACATTGGAAAACATATAGTAAATATTTGTTTAAGCATATTTAGCTGGCTATGCTAAAAAAATCGGCGAAACACGAACAAAAATTAATAAAATGCGTGAAACTTCAATAGCGCGCCACGGGGGCTATTTTGAATATTAAGGTCTGAAAATTTGACAATCATGTTTTTTCTTCTTGTACAACATGTTATTTTAGCCAAATCGGAGAGGGTGACCTCACCGACTTGTGTCGATTATTGCTGGAATTACCCAAGAATATTTCTAGAAATGTGTTTTAAAACTACACAAAACACTTTATACAAAATAGAAAACATTGAAAATATTAGTGATGTATACAGTAATCTTAATTTAATGAAAAGAACAAAACAACGATATAAAAGTTCTTTAAAAGTTACACAGATTAAAGGGATTATTCCAAGTTCAAATGAGATAAAAATTTTATTTGTGTTTGGCTTTTTTCCTTCTTAATTACTTAGTACTTAGTAACATAAACTCTGCTGCTTGTTTAATACGTGCAAACGCAACATTTTTACATATATTATATCAACATTTCCAATGAACGTTTGGATAAACATAGACACTTCCTCTGTCAAACTAACCTTAAATAAATATAAAAAATAGAAGAGACATGGAAACCATACTAATAAGTTTTGACAGAAAAAAAAAATGAAATTAATAATGTCAAATGTTAGGTAATTTTGCTAATGTTATGATACAATTCTGACAAGGGTAAGCCTGTTGAAGATATAACAACTTCATTGTTCTAATGTAGTTTTTTATGTTAATTTTTAGTATGTTTGGAAAAGAGTTAAATAAACTCGAAAGCTCAGCAAACCTTAAAGAGTTTTACTTAAAGGCCAGTATTGACTACAAGACCCAATTTCAAATTATGCAAGCAGATCTATGCAAATCTAATTAATTTTATATATACTAGGGTATTAGAGATATTCAGGTATATATAAGTAAAAAATGAATTGATATTTTTTGTCGATCTATAGAAATCGTACGATAAAATACTTCGATGAGTTAAAAAAAGCTTTCTGCTGAGTGTGTAAAGATTGTATGATAAATATCAACTATTGTTGTGGAAGATTAGGAAAATATGATTTTATTTTATGTGAGTACGTTTATCAAAGTAGACACTAGAAAGATGAAAAGCTCTTGAACAAAAAGGTTTAAAATACTCCCACCTGCATTTACTGTAACGAAACGAGGATAATGCACGTACTCAACACTTTTTATGAAAATATATAGTTTGTTGCATATTAAATTGTTCTACTTACTTTGTGTTATTTGCTAAACGTAGGCGGTAAGATGGTTTCTTAGTGTCTGGAAAACAATCAGGTTCAAGTATCCAATCATAATATTTCAATCCCTCCTTTGCATATACTGCATTACTTCCCTCATTTGTTGTATCAACTCCCACTAGTTGTCCAGTTTCTACATTTTTAATTTTTACTATCATATGCAGTGTTTCCTTAGTTTGTGCTAAAATATAATTAAACATCAAATATTTTATTTGGCTTTTAAATACACAATACTATGTCAAATAGTATATCATAAAATTATTGTTAATTAATAATTAACTAATACAAAAAATAAACCATAACAATATTAAAATAATGTACCAATTATTAAAATATTAAAAAAGTAAGTTTTAAGTAAATGTTCCAAATGTCCACCTAAAAAGTCGATGCAAATTTTAACCGATATTCAAAATGGCCGAGCTAAATTTCTTATCATTTTTTAGTCAAAACTCATTATTATTAAAAAAAACTTTTTTTTTCTATTTTCTATATCATTTGACGTTGTTGGAGGCTTCTGAAGTTACACACCTTGCTGTCGATTTGATGCTAATAATTGCAAAAACTGAAAATGAACTAAAGAATAATTTGAAAATATAGAAAGAAGTACCCACTAAAAACAGAATAATGATAAGTATTAAGAAAACAAAAGTTATGCAGATAAGAAAAACAAAAGAAGAACTTAATATAGTAATTAAATAAACAAAAATAGAACAAGTTAAAACTTTTACATAATTAAAATTAATAATAAAAAAAAACAGGATCTCTAGAAGCAGAAATCAATAAGAGGGTAGGGAAAACACTATCTGTATCTTGCAATTAATAAAAAATAATATAGCAGAATATGCAGAAGAAGAAAAAAATGAATATTATGGAATAAAAAGTTTTCAAAGCAATTCATGGACCTCTTCTAGCACAGAAACACAGATATGCGTAGCTAGCTTAAAATACCATCCGCATTAGAGTTAATAGAACAGTTACAGCTGAGCTGATAGGGTAACTTACACCAGATAAAAGATTCCAATGAGGAGAGTGTGGTAACCAAAAACATTGAAAACAGAACAAGAGGAAAACTAGGACAGATATGGGATAAAGTAATCGAAAATATATTGGAGAGAAGAAGAGTGACATGGACGTACCCAAGGATGTTGTCAGGAAACCGCAAAAAATAGAAAAAAGTTGTCAAGAAGTAAATTAAACCTTGGGTAGAGGGTAGGAACTTATTTGGAGTCACTTGAATTCTATTGGATAGTCCTAACAGGAACAGTAAATCTGCCCTTTACAGATTCGAGGAAGCTCTTGATCCGAGAAGCTAGCACCTACTAAGGTGCTAGCTAGCTAAAAACACACAAATACCCCAGGCTAGTAGAAAATTATTTTCAGAATCTTGCACGGATAAATTATCAGCGTGTCCCATGGATACTGGGGGAGAAGAACAAAAAATTGACAAAGGCTGGAAAAAGTTACCTGAATAAGACGATACTTTATATAGGAATATATAAAGCACGTTCCCGACTATCCGATGAAAGATTTACTGAACTTGAGTGCACACTAGAAAACATAGAGTAGGGGAATAGTGGTCTCAGCAAAGCCAAAAGATGTGGCAAATACTTAACTAAACAAAAATCAGGGCATAGTTTTTACCACGTAGGTGACGATAATAATTTCTTGGGGGGAACTGGCTTTATTATAGACAAGAGTCTCCAAACAAGTATAGTATCATTAAAAAAATTCTCCACAAGAGCGATTTGTTTTACTCTCAAATTGAATACAAGGTATAATATAAAAATAATATAGGTTTATGCACCTACAACAGAACATGATGAAGAAAAAGTGGATCTATCTATCTATGATAATTTTGAAGCTGCTTTTAAACATCCAACCCTACAGAAACACCGCTGGAAAACTTTGGCTTGAATGGTAAGGATGAACGTGGTGAAATAGTGTTAAGGTTCATACTGCAATATGAACTATTAAAAATAAACAGTTTGTTTAAAAAGAAACCATAAAGAAGATGGATATGACAAAGTCCTAATGGAAAAACTTAAAATGAAATAGATTTTATTATAACGGACAAAAAACACACCGTTAAAAAAATTACAGATTCACCGTTCTTAACAGATTTGTTACCAGTAGCGATCATAGAATGGTACGAGATAAAATAGAAATAAGCTTAAAGAAGGAGAGATATAAGATGATTAAAAAAAAGAACAAATCAAAACCATGGATAAAACCATCAGATCTAGATAGTTTTTAGCAATGTATTTCCGACATACTTAGTAGTCCTGAAACGGAAAATAATATAAACGACTTAAATAATAACTTAAGAAATGCCTTACTAAAAAAGTCAAAACAAATGTTGTCCTTGAACTTGAAAGAAGAAAAGATAACCCAAAATACCAGGCAACTAATGCAGAAAAGAAGAGAAATGAAAAGCGAGACACAAACTAAAGCTGACGAACTACAAAAATTAAATAAAGAAATATTAAAAGCTGTTAAAAGCTAAAAGTACGAGAAAAATGCAGATAATAAAGATTAAAGATAGAAATGGTCATCTCAAAACAGATAGAGAAGAAACACTTAAAATAGTTGTAGACTTCTACAAATTGCTGTACACAAGTCAACACAAAGCAAATAGCAAAGAAGATCAAGTACCAGAAATATTAACAAGAAAAAACGGCATTGTCAACCAACGATCAGAACTACTACCGGAAATCACAATAAACAAAATAAAACTAGCCTTAAGAAAAGCTAAGAATTAACAAATCTCCAGACGAAGATTGTGTACTTACTTATTCAATCAAAATCGGAGGAACTTGCCTACTTAAAAAAATAAAAAAACCTTTTTAACACGTACCTTTTGGACAATAATATACCCGACAAATGGCACAACGTTGAGGTAATTTTATTGTACGGAAAAGGAGATATCATAAATCTAGAGACCTATGTCTTTTCAGTCACCTATATAAACTTCTCACAAAAATAGTAATGAATCGTCTTGAGGCAAATCTTGATTTCTACCAGCCAATAGAGCAAGTGTAATTTCGTACCGATTTGAAACAAATGATCACTTACAGAGCCTAGAAAGGGCAATAGAAAAGATTATCAAATACAATCGACAAACCGATCTGGCTTTTGTAGATTTTCATAAAGCCTTTGACACAGTAGAATTAAACAAAATCCTGGAAGCACTACAAGCGTGCCACATTGACTACCAATATACAAGATTAATAATGCATACAAGAACGCAACTATGTCGGTGAAACTACATACAAACAGGGATCATATCCCAATCGCAGAGGGATCCGACAGGGTGATACCTTACCGCCTAAACTGTTTAGCGCAGTACTAGAATATGCCTATTAAAAATTTAACTGAGAAAAGAAAGTCTTCAACATTGACGGTAGAAGATTAACAAATTTGAAATTCGCAGACGACATAGTTTTGTTATCGAACAACCTCAAGGAGATATGGACAATGCTACATAAAATTCAGTAAGTGTGTTCCAGTGTGGGTCTTCAAAAAAACATATTTAAAAAAATTGATGAAAAACCTAGTACCCTGCGGAAATATTAATATTGGAGACAACGAATTAGAGCTGGTGGAAAAGTACATATATTTTGGACACGAAATAAAGACACACCCAAACATGTGAACTACGAAGAAGAATAAACCTAGCATGGACAGCCTATGGAAAACTAAAAGACATCTTTAATAGCGTTATACCAATTTTTTTAAAACTTAAAACATTTGACCAGTGTGTTTTGCCTGTGATGACCTATGGTGCCGAGACTTTGACATTGACAGCTTCAACTTCTTAAACGTTACAAATAGCTGAGAGGAAAATGAAAAGGTCAATGCTGAGTATATTGGTTCGTGACCGAGTTAGAAATAAAGATTTAAGACGAAGGACAGGAGTTACTGTTGTAATTTCCCAAATTGCCACACTGAAATATAACTGGGCCGGACACGTCACCCGAGTCAATGATGAAAGTTAGACGAAGAGACTGCTTGAGTAGAGGGCTGGGTTAGACAAAAGAAGTAGACGAAGACTTCCTACTTCGACGGGTGTCTTCCAAGCATCAGTAATTAAAATTATTACTTCTACCACTATAAACAACAGTTTATATCACAACAACAAGAATTTTTTAAACAGAATAGTAATGTAGTTAGTTTAGTAGGGCTGGATAAGCACTTAAGCCCGATTGCCAAAAAAAAAAACAAGAAATCCTCTATTAAATAAACGTTTAATGACAATAATTTATGTGACATTTTGCACAAACTTACATGATTTAGCTGAAGTAATAGAATACATACCTCAACAGAATTATACTCTTACAATTAAACCAGAACAAACCAAAATAAACATCCTACAAGTTTATGCTCAAACTGCAGACAAAGCAGAGAGCGATATTGAAACTTTCTACGAAGACGTAGACAACATTTTGAAATCCAAAATTCCACGAGGAAACTAAGTTCCTGTAGCTGGCTGTATATCATATATCACAAAAAATTGTTTAAAATCCTTTATAAAAGGTATATAAAAATTCCCCAAACGGGCTCTCACAAACACATTGTAAAACGTTTTCGGATTAATCAATCACAAATTATGATATGAATTAGATTAATCAATAACAAACAGAGTTGTTATCAACAGGTTTTCGTAGACACTTCGTCTCAGGACCATTTTACTCATGTAGAGTCATACGCCGCCATGTTACCTATCCAACGGTAACAAATTATAACTACTAATAATGTAAAACAACTACAAATTTAAAACATTTAAAGGGTTTTGACCCATATATTTTGGTGGCTACTAGCCTGTACAACCATTTGCACTGATGATGGATTGATTAATCCGAAAACGTTTTACAATGTGTTTGTGATAGCCCGTTTGGGGCATTTTTATATACCTTTTATAAAGGATTTTAAACAATTATTTTAAAATCCATTAAAACGCAAGATTTATCAATTATAATGGGAGACTTTAACGCAAAGGTTGGGGAAGAAAAAGTAGAGGAATGTACAGAAGGATATGGTCTGGGCAACAGAAACGAAAGGGGTGACAGGATTATCGAATTTTGCCAAAACAATAATTTTGTTATAGCTAATACATTGTTCAAAATGCCAAAGAGAAGACTATACCTGGAAGTCACCAGCAGGTCAAGAAGAGAGAATTGTGAGAAACCAAATAGACTACGTATTAGCAAGACAAAGATATAGGAACGCAATTATATCCGCAAAAACCTATCCAAGTGCCGACATAGGATCAGATCACAACCCAGTAGTGACCAAAATTAGACTCAAAATGAAAATAATAAAGCAAAGAACAACAAATGCAAAAATCGATACAAGTATATTAAGAAACCCACTCATAAGGCAACGCCTGGCAGATGAAATCAACAACGGATTAATAAATGTTAAAGAACAAATTCTGTAAAATACTGAGACGAACAAAAAATGGAATGGTTATTAATGAAGACAGACATAGATAAAAGTCAAAAAAAATTCTAATACAAACCTGATATAAAAAGAAGCAATGGATGACGGTAGAAATTTTAGATTTAATAAAAGAAAGACAATATAAGAACAAAGATAATCAGATGTACAAAAAAGTGGACAAACAAATAAAATACAGAATTAAGAAAGCGAAAAAACAATGGCTAAAAGAACAATGCGCAGAAATAGAATAATACCAGAAAAGACATGATAATTTTAACACATATAAAAAAATTAAAGAATTAACTCACAACAATAGAACAAAAAAAAACGGGAATACTGAAAGATGCAAATGGGAAACTTGTGTTGAATACTAACGACAAATAAAAGAGATGAACAGAATACATCAATGAACTATTCAAAGACAATAGGAAAGAACAGATGGAGATAGAGGTAGAACAGGATATGGTTTTAAAGATATTAAAAGAGAAATAAAAGAAAATAAATATCAAAAAATGAAACAATATGTAAAGATTGTTAGAACACGTTTAAAAGACATCCTAAGATGTAATCAGATATAATCAGATGAAATAATATTAGTATTATGATCCAAGACGGAAGAACTTAACTTACAAGGCCGGATGTATCAAGATGACGAGAATCATGATACGGGGATTAGCTATACATTAAATACGAATTAAAAGAAAAAGGAAAGTGATAACTGCATAATGGAGAAAGACAAAATTATGCGTTGTATTAAATTAAATAATATTCCTTACCTAACACATTTCCTGCAATAAAAATTGCCACAAACATTAAACATACTTTCAAAGGCATCTTTAAGGGGTATGTGTCAGCAACTAGAATTCGTATGCATTTTATACTAATTCCAAGAATTAAAATAAATATTAATAACATCAAAACAGTTTATTTTTTTTTATTTTATCGTGATACACAACTGTTCTGAAATTATGTAATTGATAAATCAAAACAATTTAATTAAATAATAATTAATAATAGGATATTTATATCTATTTACTATTATACTATAATCATATCAACCTATATTTTTATTATATATTTATAACCTTCTTTGGATATCTTATGAATACATTTTAATCCAAATTTACAATCTTTGTATAGCAACAGTAATCTTTATTATTTATTTAAAATATTCTTAACGGAATTTACCATTTTTATTGGGAATAACCCACAATGTTATTTTGACGTTTAGATTACCACTTCGTCAATAGTTCCCTAAATAAAAAACATTAATAAATTAAACAAATTTTGTTTTTGTAATTTGATAAAAAAAATCTTATAATTTAATTTAATCTGACTCATTCATATTGACAATTTAGACACACACACACACACACACACACACACACACACACACACACACCCACACACACACAACAACAACAACAACAACAACAATTTTTGTAAAACCTTATCTCCGAGTGACATGTGTGTTCCAATTGATCAGTGGGACCCATATGTCCGAAGATCAAACCAGTCACACTCCTTAATGAAGCGGTACCTATCTGACCCCAAACTATAACCAACCACCCTTCCCCATCGCAGGAGAGAACGAATGAGGAGGTTTTGTACTGAAAGTTACTTTGGATTCCCTGGTTTAATGGGATATCCTCAGTTTTACTTTACGTGTTTACGCCACCTGATTTTAGGGGTAGCTAGAGAAGCTTTTGTCCCAATGACTTTGGACTTGTGTCCCAAAATATGTGTCCCGGACAGCGAGTAACTGACTTAAGTCGGTTACTCAGCCGCCAAATGGGCAAAATAATTTTTGTTCTTCTCGTCGGCTGAGCACCTGAAGGGACCGGCCATGAAGCCCACGTTTGTCGATACGTGACCTCGATGCTTAAGTTATGCGAACTTGGTCGTTTTGATCTACCTGAAGGGCCTTTTAGCTGAATAGCTTTTCTGTCTGTCTTTACTTTTTTGTATGGTATTCGCATTGAACTAAATAAAAGAAATAAAATATAAGGATATGGTATTTTTTTGGCCCTGTGTTTATTCGACTATTGCATGACTAACATTTCTTCATTATTCTTCTGGGTCTTCTTTATATCCAGCTAGCTGCTTTCTGGGCCGCCTATGTACTTTGATTTTCGTTATAGTCTGTCAACTCTCCTAATAGTCTACTAGAAAGATTCCTAAGATTGTTAAAAATCATCTGTGCTTTTTCGCCCATTGTTCTCTTCTTCTTTATCTAAATGTGCCTATTTTCTTGAGAAGTTGGCGACCACATTAACCATCTTTCCCAGCAGCTCGAAAGAGATCAGTTGACGTTAGACTAGTCAATTTCCTAAGATTGGCCAGCCAGTATATACGTCTACGTCTAGGGCCTCTCTTACTCTTAATCTTGCCCTGTAAAATCAACTATAGAAGTCGGTAATTATCATTACGCGTGAAGTGGCCGAAGTAGGCCATAGTGCTTTGTCCTTTCTTAGCTTTTGGAGAATAGTTATGTTACTTGTATGGTGTATATATAAGACCGGTATGAGAATCGGTAGCACCACATTTTAAATGCCTCCAATCGTTTTATGGCATCTTCTGTAAGGCTCCATGTTTCTACTTCATAGAGGGGGACACTAAAGATGTAACATCTATGAATTGTTATGCGTATATTGATATTTAAAAATAAGTTACAGATCATCTTCCTAAGGCCGTTAAAAGAGCTTCTAGCTTTTTCATTACGAGTTTTTATTTCGTACCTGTGATCCCAAGTATCCTTAATATAGTAGCCCAAATAGAATGTTTTTTTCACTCTTTCTCACGGTGTATCGTTAATTATAATTTGGGCGTTATTATTGGGGTAATGATTAATATTTTTGTCTTCGTACAATTTAGTTTTAGGCCGTATTTGTTACATGCTTCTACAACCTTATCCATCATCCTTTTGAGTCCTGTATCTTGCTTCTGTTATTTTAGGCCGTATTTGTTACATGCTTCTACAACCTTATCCATCATCCTTTTGAGTCCTTTATCTTCTTTTCATTTCTTCCGTTAAGTCTAAATCTTCATCAAGATAATAATTTTTCCTACATCCTCTTTCTAGCATGTTTTTTATAACTTCTGCTTTGTCTTCTTTTGTGTACTTCATTCCATTTTCTTCATGTAAGAGTGAAACCGGTTTTTTATCTTTTCTTAGTATTTTAGATAGTTTCCAGAACGCAGATTTATTTGGGTTTAGTTGTTGGATATAGTTGTCCTAATTTTCGTTTCGATGTTCTTCTAATTGTTTTTTGACTTCCCTATTTAGCTCATTAGCAATTCTTTTGTCCTCTGGTTTCTTGTTCTGTTTGCATTCTTCGTTTTTTTTTGTTTTTCTTTTATTAGTTTTTTCAGCTTTTTGCTGATTTCTCTAAACCTTTTCCTAACTTTCGGTATTTCTGCTTCAGTGGTGCTGGCCTCGATAGCATTTGGTATCGTTTTTTCTAGGTTCAGAACAAATGTCTTGAGTTCTTGTATTATGTTTATTATTCCTTTTGCACCTATAATATCGCTTACTATTCTTTTGTAGTTTGGCTAACTTGCTGGTTTTTTCTTGTAGGTTTCCAAACCGTTTGTTTCTACTGCTCCAAGAGTCAATATAATTGGGCTGTGATTTGATTCAACCTCGTTTATTGAGTGTATTTCGTTTTGTTGATCCATATTTTGTAGAATTGCTCTATTTAGGAATGTAGGGAGTCTGTCTCCACCATGGAAGTATGTAGGTTTTGTGGGTCCTACCACTATGGTATTTTGTCTGTCTTCGAGATACATTGCATTTAAGTCTCTAATGATAATCGTGGGCTACTCTGTGTCCAAAATAAGATTCAGGTCTTAAGTGAAGATCGGATCATTCGGTCTGACATATGCTGAAACAATTTTCAATATATCATTTCCCATTTTGATCCTTAATATGGTGGTTTCCATAGTGACCAGACCATCTGGTGTAGGAATTACTTGGTGTTCGATTTTTTTTTTACCAGAATGGATGTGCCTTTTGATCTGGATAGCCCTGTAGTCATTTCCGTAGATACCAT
Source organism: Diabrotica balteata (assembly GCA_918026665.1). Lineage (NCBI taxonomy): Eukaryota > Metazoa > Arthropoda > Insecta > Coleoptera > Chrysomelidae > Diabrotica > Diabrotica balteata. Next base: position 132,415,002 of record OU898279.1, read on the forward strand.
AGCTCATAAATTTGTTTTTGTTTTTTCTGGTATTTTAATTTCTTGTAAAGCTACAACGTCTAGTTCAAGTTTGTTGGCAAACTCGTCCAGAGAGTTGATTTTTTGTTTAATACCATTTGAATTCAATGATCCTATTCGTAAATTATCCAACCGGTTAGATAGTTCTGCTTACACTAATACTGCCCATTGCGCTTACTACCCTAGTCATCTTCTTGAACATAAACATGAAGTTCTTCAACTGTTCGTTGAGACTGCTTATAAGGATTGCTGTTTCAAAATTGACCAAGGATTTTGGTTATTTCAGATGTTGTGTTTTCCTAGTTGCTTGTGCCTAGCTGACAGATTCTGTAACTGGTACACTTTGTATGCTTCTGATTTTTTGGTTGTGTATTATAATTTTTTTTTTGGGGTGGCTTTGAACAACCCCTGTAATTTGCTAAATGGACAGTGGCAGGCGTTTAATTTGTGAAAGAATTCCTGACACTGCATTACTTCCTTATTATTTTTTTATTTCATCTTCTACATATATCCTCAGGTAGAAGAGATCGGCGACTTTTTTATTTTTTGGTCGTCTTCCTCGTTAATGGTGACTAGAAAAAATGGTAGCTGCTTTTTGTCCTCTTTTTTTTGATATCATGTTTGATAACTTGATGCTGTCAATGCCTTTTTAGTTCAGTTATTTTTGGATGAATTTTACGTCTGTCTTTTCCGACAATCTTTTGATTACTCGTTTGGTTTTTTCAACATTAATTTAATAGACAATCCACTCTATTTTATTGTTTTAGTCTCTCTCATTTGTTTGGATGACGATCGATCTGCCAGATTTGGCAAATTTATATGTCGAGCCTATTCCTGTCGCTGCTGCTTTTTGGAAAAAAGCTCGGCTTTTTGCTACCGTCTTAAGAATGATCTCCGGTGGTTTGATTGCGCATTCTTCGGTTGTTCTTCTTCTGCTGTTTTTTCAGCGTTTTTTTTTGTGCCGTCGATTTGGGCGGAATTTTCTTTATTTGTCTTTTACTGTCTCAGTTTTCATTTCCGCTGCAGACTACAGTTTGTAATTGTTCTCTTTTTCGTATTATTTTCTCTGCACGTGTTAGGCTATGCATGCTTCTTTAGTTCTCTTTTCCTGCAAAAGTGTTTGCTTTTCAGCATCACTCATTTTTTTTGTTTCTTCTATGCAAGTATATATGGTAAAATATGGATATTCAGTTTAGACGATTGTATAAAAGTAGAGACAAATATGGTTTGCGTTAGCGGAATGTATTCATTGTTTATTGGATCAGTTAAACTAGTTGAAGTAGGATTTCGTGTCTCAGATATTCGAGTTTTAGTAGTTGGCCAATTTTCAGTCTCGCTTGCCTTCAGTTAATACATAGATCCTTCTACAAAAAAAAAAATATATCAATTCATAATTTACAATTATTATGTCAGGTATTGATAAAGTTTGAAGTTGAAGAACAATTATTGAGTCAGGGGGAGAAATAAAAAAATGTCTTTTAAAATTGAAAACGTGTTTGTAATTAGAATTTAATATATCAATTTTTTAAAAATTAATTGGATTTACTAAAAATAATTGCAAATTAGAAAGTTATTCTAGAAATTAGAAGGGCATTTTTAATTGAAAGTGAGATTGAAGGGCAAACTTTTGATATTAATAATCTTTCATTTGGTGACATTAATTTACGGGCCTGAATTTTTTAGTGGCTAACAGTTATTATTCCTTTATTAATTTGTAAAAAACTAAAATTTTGCTTGTTAGGTACATGCAGATGCGATCATTTGAAATTCTAGAGGACAAAGTAATAATTTTGGGATGCACTAAATCATCAATTGCCAATAAATATTCTTTTAACTTTGTATTTTCTAAAGCAGGAAAAACTTTTGCTTGCGATTTGGATGGAAATTTGGGTAGATTTTGATTTTTGACGGTTGCAAAAGATTGTTTCATATTTTAATTTGACGAATGTTGCTCCAGTTCTTATTCAGGTGCCTCGAGAGGCGAAAAATTATCCATGTTTAATTATTATTATCGATAAATTTTAAAAACTTAGACTGGCCCTCTACCTTTCATACCAGAACTGATAAACGGTAGCAGTAATAAGATGTTGCTTTATAATTAAAAACTAATTCTTGTTTACGTGGATTTAACATACATGTTGACTATTTGGATTAAATTATTATTTTTCCTCGCAGATTTTATACTTGCGGTGAGAAAAATCACTTAAATTTGCGTAGATTTACTTAGATTAAGTAAAACTGTAATTATTTTGTTGCCCTTTTACACCTAAAAGCCGTTTTATGTGGAGCTTGTTTTATAACTTACCTTCTTCTTTATATAGTGCCGTGCACCTATAGTGCGTTGGAGAATTATCTTAAGGCCAAACGTCTGTATTTTGCGGCATGCAAAAGTGCTTCAAAGTACGTTTTTTCTTATTGCCATGCATTTAGTTTTTCCAGCATTTATCTTCAAGCCATATATTTTTCCTACGGTGTTTATTTTATTTAACATCAACTGCATATCATGTTCGTTGTCTATCATTATTGAGGTGTCGTCGGCGTAACGAATGTTATTTATTGGAAACCTGTTTACCTTTATTCCTCACTCAGAGCCTTCCAGATCCTTCAGTGCAAAAATATGCTCCACATAGAGATTAAAGAGCATAGGAGACAAAATACACTCCTGTTGCACCCCTCTTTAAATTTCAAATTCTTCTGTGTTATTTGATTTGTTCAGTCTGACGTGCTTTTTGATTTCAATAGAGATTCTGGATAACTCTTATATCTTTCCCGTTGATATTAGCGTTGTGTAGCATTTTTATCACTATGTTTTACGGTGCCAAACGCTTTTTTTTTTTTGACAGGTTTTGACTTATAATGGCTTTGACAGTTTGCCATACAGCCAGTTACATGATCTTTTAATTTCATTAGGCGCAGTTAAAATGATTTGCATTCGAATAGACTAAGATAGATAAATATAAAGTTGAGAAATTAGTACAAACATTAACAATTATGTATACAACATACAATACATTATGTTTACATATACAATTAACATGGGTCACCCGCTTCATGTCCAGGGGCCCATCAGGACATTATAATATAAACATACACAGGAAAACTAGGCCACGGTAAATAGGATTAAACATATAAAGGAGAGAAAACAAAGGTAAAAAGTAGAAACAATTTTTTTTTAACTAAAGAAAAATATTACATTTGGTCAAAAAATCGATTATACAATCATAAATTAATCTATTTTGGGTGGCTAGGGCAGATAAAACGTTAAACGGAGATTTACGGGTAATATGAACAATAAAACGCTTTTTCATAATCGGGGAATGTTATGACTATATCCTTTTGTCGATCCATGCAGTTTTGTACAAGCGTGCTCAAGCAGAAAGCTGCTTCGCGTGTACCCAGTCTGCTCTTGTGTCTCACCGCTTAGATCTTCCAGCTTTCTGAACATTTTTGTGTCAAGAATGCGAAGAAATACCTTAAGCAAATGGCTCATTAAAATTATCAGTCTGTGGTCTTTGCATTTTGTCGCTCTTTGTGATTTAGGGATCATTATGTAGGTTGAATAAAACCAATCCGTTGGAATGTGGTTGGTGTTATATGTGGCATTGAAAATTGTTATCAGCATGTCAATGTAATCTTCCAACAGTTTTATAGCTTCCGTATTAATTTCATCCGGTCCAGAGGCTTTGCCTAGTTTTTCTACTTTTATGCCTAATATCGGTGGTCCCAAATCCGAAAGGAGAAGGGTGCTCCACGGTGTTGTGCAGTCTGTCGTCCTCTACGCGGCCCCAGTCTGGAGTGACGCGTTAGAAATACCAACTTACAAGAGGCTCATGGTACGCGTGGACAGTACTAGTCTGCTGTGGGTAGCATGTGCCTACAGGACTGTGTCAGCTGCCGCTCTGTGTGTTATCACCGGCTGTGTTCCTTTACATGTGCTGGCAGGTGAAAGGGCAAGGATTTGCAGTCGTAGGGGACGGAACATTGGAGAGCGAGAAATGAATGAGATAAGACTGGCCGAGAGATTAGTCTCAATCGGACAGTGGCAACAAGAGTGGGAGGCAACACGTGATGTGGCGGAGTGGACGAAGTCACTAATCCCGAACCTTCGAAGCTGGGTGGACTGTGGGCATAGGCAGCTGGATTACTATCTAACGCAAATGCTCACAGGCCATGGCTGCTTCCGCAGCTACCTTTTCAGGTTTAGGAGGGCTCAGTCCGATCAGTGCCTTTACTGTGGTTTGTCGGACACTGTGACACACACGATGTTGGAGTGTGAGCGTTGGGCGGATGAAAGAGAGAAGTTTGTAAGAGAGTGTAACTGCAAAATGTTTGATTCCGTGAGAGCAATGGTGGAGAAAATGATGAGGGATAAGTGGTGGTGGACACGGATCCACAAATTTGTCAGGGAGCTGCTCTCCTCAAAAGAACGAGAAGAGAGGGAACTCGCAACAGAATTTTAAGACAAGCTAGTAGCACCTTGGAAGGGTTCGGACTGTCGCAGGCCGAACTAAGAGGGAGTAAGAAACAGACGACGCGAGAGAGATGGCAGCCTCGCTAAGGCAGGGGGTTGAAAGTCCTTGGTGGTTCGTGTGGGTGTGGTTTTCTGGATGAATGTGTCGGAGAAAGAATGGTAATCGGGTGATAGCAGGGCATCGGGAGAGATGTATGCCTTAACTGGCCCTTCCATCCTGATGTCTGGTGTGACAGAGGAGAGGTTTTTAGTTGGACGCCGACCGTCTCGGAGTGGTGACGGGGCGAGGTGTCAAGGGTCTAAATTCCTTGGGCATCTTGCCCCTGCACAACTTCGCTAGGGTATTAGGAACCCAACACTACCTATGTGAGTCACAGGTGTCTGTATGCAGATTTTCCTTCTCCTCTTTAAAGATGTAAAAAAAAGTTTTTCTACTTTTATAGCGTACTCCACCTCGGCACGAATAATGGAAGGGGCAAATAAATTTTTCTTGGGGAAGTTAGTAGTTGGCAGATTCGGTCTATTATCCGCAAAGAGCTAGGAAGCGTAGTTTTCCCAGATTTTAGCTAGTTCTTGCTGTGTATGAATGTAGTTTCCTTGATTATTCTTTAGGCGAGTCTCATGGTATTTCTTGTATATTGTGTCCAAAGCTGTCCCCCTTTTCTTGTAGTGATTCCAATTCTTTACGTCGTTCTTTTATCCAGGTTTCCTTTGCGTTTTTAATTCTTGGCCTTATCGTACGTTGGATTGCCTTGTATTTATTTTGAAATTGATTTATTTTGTACTCTCTGCGTTGTTTCATTAGATCAAGTATCTCTTCCGTCATCCACTCGTTTTTTTGATTTATTTTTACTTTACTTGCGACTACTTCGTCAGCCTCGACTATAGCTATTTTTATTTTCTCACAGGTTTCTTCTATGCAATTTCCTTGTATGTTTCTAAAGTTTTCGTTGATGTGCTTACTGTATGTAGGTCTAAGCTCTTCATCTCTCATTATTTCTCTAGTGTTTATGTATTTTTAATTAGATGGCTTTTTAACCTTTGCCAATCGAAGCCTTACATTCGCGATTAGAGGGTTGTGGTCAGACGAGATGTCCGCACCAGGGTAAGCAGCCACTCTTTTTATACAGTTGTGGAATCTTTGGTTTACTAAGATGTAATCCAATTGATTTCGTATCATATGACCCGGATGATCTCCTGGTGCTCGCCATGTATACAATCTTCTTGGTGGAAGTTGATACCACGTATTGGATATGACGAAATCATGATCATTACAAAATTCAATTGGTAAATCTCCTCGCTCATTTTTGTTACCCAGACCGAAATCACCGACCGCATTACCACATCTACCCCTACCGACTTTGGCATTAAAATCGCCCATTACGATGTTGATGTCGTTTGTCTTTGTGACCTTTAACGCTTTCTTTATGTCTTTATAGAAATCTAAAACTTCAGTTTCCGGTTTATCAGATACAACTTACCACTCGATTATTATCTCGATATAAACTCAAAAAGTAGTATTTGAATAAATAAAAATTAGCGTTAGAATCATATAAATATTCTTTTTCTGTTTTTTCAAAATTAAAATAAGGATTGAAAAAATTAAGCTTAATTATATCGACATAACCGAAAATTTTCAATTACTTAACACACGAATGAAAACCCGAAGCAAAAATTAATGGGATATCGTATTCGTTATTGTAGTTCTCCATCCACTTCATTCAGAATATTTGAGAGGGTCGAAGATTCGCAGCATTAATACAGTCCACGGAAAGGGTTTTCAGACTTCAGTTAACACTGATTGATAAAAGATTATTAAGCATTGTTACGTCGAAGCAAATTTTTCAGAAGGGCGAATCTTAATACGAGCTTGGGTGTTCCTAAAAGTTTATAGGTGATTGATTTAGAAGTTTATCATTGAATACGTTCAGCTTTTGGTAGTGGCAATATTGGTTTTAGATATGGGACGATAAAAAATATTAAAAAGTAAATTTTATTTTCGGAAAAGGGAGTTTAAAGGAAATTCATCCCACACAATTCATATTATCCCAATATAAATTACAAATTATAAGCCGTTAGTATATTGTATTACAGACGGTGTATTATTATTTCTAATTATATACGATTTCTTATTAATTATTTCTCGGAGAGGTTTTAAACTTTTAGTAACTCGTCTTTTCGGATAGCTTCGGACATCACTGTTTAAGTTTAGCTGATATTGGCACCCTAACTCTCTCTTCAAATAATGATTTCTCTCCTATAACAAAATATGACTTTCTGTTGAATAAAGCCTTTTTTGAGCTTTCATTGGTTTATAAAAAGAATATTAATCTATACATGCTTTGCATTTATACGCCAAATTTGTTAGACAACCTGCCCAATAATAGCAGAAATTTTCTATGCGGTGACTTTAATATTAATTTCGCTGTTGATTGTCTTCTTCTCTTCTTCTTAGCCTTCCGTCGTCCATATTTGGACATAGGCCTCTCCCAACTCCTTCCATCGGTCTCTATCCTGAGCAATATATTTCCAATTTGTTTCGACTATTCTTTTAATGTCATCAACCCATCTCATCTGTGGTCTTCCTCTTGGTCGTTTACTTTCGTAAAGTCTCCAATGTTGTATTGTAGTATTGAAACGTTGGTCTTTCTGTCTGGCAGTGTGGCCCGCGAAGCTCCATTTAAGTTTGGCAATTGTTGTTGTTATGTCCTCGATTTTTGTTTTGGATCTTACCCAGTCGTTCCTCTTTTTATCTGACAGTCGTATACCTAACATTGCTCTTTTCATTGTTCTTTCTATTGTTACTAGTTTATCCATGTTTGCCTTGGTTCGGGTCCAGGTTTGACATCCATAGGTCATGATAGAAAGGATGCATTGGTTGAACACTTTGCTCCTCAAGTATTGGGGTATTTTGCGGTTCTTAAGTATCTAACTAAGTTTTCCAAATCCTGCCCATGCTAGTCTTGCTCTTCTAGTAATTTCCGCACTTTGGTTCTCTTAGTCAAGTCTCAGGATTTGGCCTAGGTATATATATTCCTGGATTTGTTTTATCTCACTGCCGTTTATAGTTATATGTCTGTAGTCATCTGTGTTTGTCATTATTTGTGTTTTTTTCATATTCATTTTTAGGCCGACGTATTGGGAGCTGGTTGCTAGTTCCTCCAACATAATTTACAGTTCCTTGAATGGGCTCGCTATAATCACTATGTCGTCAGCGAATCTGAGGTGGTTTAATTTGTTGCCATTAACGTTAATGCCATAGGTTGACCAATTTGTAGTTTTGAAGACGTCTTCTAGGGCTAGATTGAAAAGCTTTGTCGATATTACGTCTCCTTGTCTCACTCCTCTCTTAATGGGGATGGGATTTGTATTTTCGTCTAGTTGTACTATTATAGTTGCATTTTCATATACATTATGTATTATTTGCCTATATCTCGAATCTGTTCTACAATTATTAATAGCTTGTTCTATGGCCCACATCTCGATACTATCAAACGCCTTTTCATAGTCGACAAAGGCATGAAATACGCGTAGTTGGTATTCATTTGCCTTTTCTATCAATATTCTCATTGTCAGCAGATGGTCTGATGTACTATATCCTTTGCGGAAGCCAGCCTGTTCAACCGGTTGGTAATTATCAATTTTGTAGGTTAACCGGTTTTTAATAATTCTTATAAATAGATTGTATACTTGACTGAGCAACGATATAGGTCTATAATTCTGTAGATCACATTTGTCCCCTTTTTTGTGTAAGAATATTACTAGAATGTCGTTCCAGTCTTAAAGGATCTGGCTATTATTGAGACATCTATTAAATAGCTTTGTTAGTACAAGGATTGTTAATGTCTTGTTTGTTTTTAAGAGCTCGACAATTATATTGTCGTGTCCTAGAGCGTTATTATTTTCTAGTTCTTTTAAAGCTCTTTCTATTTCGTATCCCTTTATATTTGGTAGTACTTCTGATCCCACGTTTTTTATTTTTCTTTTGACGTTCTCCTTTGTTGTTTCATTAGGCTGACCTTGCGAGCTATACAAGGATGTGTAGAAGTCTTCGACAATATTTGTTATTTTATATTTGTCCTTCTCTACCTTATTGTTGGTGTCTTTCATTTTGATGATTTTTTGAACTCCCAGTGCGGGTCTTAGACATTTTAAGCCTCTGTTGTTTTCCATGACTCGCTCTATTAAGTTCTCGTTCCATTTTTGTATGTCGCGTTTAAGTTCTTTTCTAATTGTTTTATTAAGTTCTCTATATTCTTGAGTATAACGTTTGTTTTGCGCTAGTAGTTGTCTTCTTTCTGTCATTAGCTGTTTAATTTCATTGCTTATTTTGTATTCTTTAGTCCTTTTTTTCTTTGCGACCTGTAGTCCTGCTGCGAGAAGGTTTTCACTTAGGTTTTTATTAATCTCGTCAATTTGATTTTAATTATGTGAAGGATCGGATTCGAACTTATCCCCTAAGACCTCTTGGAATTGCTCTTCATTTGTTCTTAGTTTAAAGGCATCTATCCTCGTTGTTTTTTTAAAAATCCGTTTTCTCTCTTCTTTCATGTTAATATTTATTTTTGCTCTGACTATACGATGGTCACTACCCGTTGTTACGTTGTTTATTGTTGTGACGTCTTTAAATATTTCTTTGTTGTTTGAGAGAAAATAGTCCATTTCATTTTTTGTAGTTATTATGAAGTATTATAGTTTATTATAAAGCAGTATATACCAAGTTTAACACTCTTAACTAACCACTTTCAAAAACCCCACGTTTAGGTAGGAGTTTTTCCGCTCAGAACTTTCGTAAAATTCACTGGACTATTCTTAGCATCATAGCAATCTTTATTTTATCTGCAGCAGCGGGGAAAAGCTGCACAAATGTTGTAATAAACCAGATTCTGAGGTTCTTTAACCAAAATGTTTTTCTTCTTCCTGGACCTCGTTTCCAAATATTTTTCCTTGCAGGATGGCTTGAGGGAGAGCATATCTGGATTCGTTTCGTATAAAATGCCGAAGAATTGTAACTTTTGAAATTAGATGGTGGTAAGTACCTCTCGGTTCTTACTCATTCTTCTGAGTACCTCCTCATTTGTGACTTGGTCAGTCCACGGGATCTTAAGTATTCTCTGATATAGTCACATCTCAAATGTTTGGCTCAAATGCTCAAACGTGGACTATAATTTCAGTGATTTTTTAGATAGGCTAGATCCCAATATTTATTTGTTTGGTTGATTATACAAAGGGATTTGATAATGTTAGATGGGAGAAACTATGAACTATTGACGACAATAGGTTTATCTTGATTCACCTTATTAGCAAACTGTATTAAGATAACCTAGCATATATTTGAATAGACTGATACCTATCTGACGAATGCACTTTGGAGAAGGGAGTATGCCAAGTATGTGTTTTATCGCCCTTATTATTTAACATATATTAAGAGTTTATATTGTGCATAGTCTTGGATGGTTGGGAGAGAGGATTAAACCTAGATATTGTCAAGATATCTAACTTGCGTTTCGCCATCGACACTACACTTCTTAATTCTGCTCCAGAAGAAATTACTAACTGATTTAAAAAACTCAAGGTAGAAATTTGGACTCAAAGTTAACTACAACGAAACCAAACTTAGGGTTGATCGACAAAAACAGTTTCCGGAAACCCAACCTATTGCGGGATGCAAGGTAGTCTCCTCTATGATATATCTATATAGTTAAGAACATAGGCAGTTATAAACCAAAAATTGGAAGACGCATTCAATTAGCAAGAGCAGCAATGACTGAAATAAATGGATCTGCCGTGATTGTCAACTTATTATGACAAACAAGAAGAGACCCATTTCAGAACTGGTCTTTTTCATATTTAACTGTTTATGCGAGATATGAACAATCAAAAAATCAGATAGCCGATGCATAGACGCTTTAGAAATGTGAACATGGAGACGACTGCTACGTAATTCTAGTACTGTACCTCTCGGATCTTACGTATTTTCTAATATAGACACATCTCAAATGTTTGGCTCAAATGCTTAAACGTGGATTTTATTTTCAGTGATTTTTAGACAGGCTTGTTTGTATTTTCAATAAAGCATTTTCTTTAATTCCAATTAAGTCAAAACATCACAAACTCGGGACTACCAAATGTATCCACGTATCAGCCAAGAATATGCGTTCCCTACTGTACATCAAAAGATTTATTACCAACGTCTTTATCACAGAATATATCTTTAAATACAGAGAAACCTATCTGAAACTTTTTTTTATTTAATTATTGGCTTTGGATAACTTGATCTATTCAGCCACGATAATTATCTGAAACTTATCAGTTAAAATAGCTAAAAAAATATATAACTACTATCAAAATTGTTTGCAAAGCTCCAAAAATATTGCAAAAGAAACTTGGTTCATAATAAACGATCTTCAAAATTAAACGAACGCAGCTCAAATATTTTCTCGTCCAAACCCTAAAAATCTAAATTAATATTTCATTAACTACAAATATAAGATCAACTATTTTGCCACAACAAGGGTCCATTTTCTATCTCTCCAACTCAAAAAAGGTCCCGAATTTATTTTTAATAAAACCAGTTGATAAATCTAACCTAACCAAACAATCAGTATATGGATTTTCAATAAAAAAATCCTTAAATCTTCTAAAAAATGTGTTGGAAGTCTTGGTGTCACTAATTAATAATTTCTTTAAGAAAGGTATATTTTCAGAGTGCCTAAAGACAGCCATTATTATTCCTCTTCATAAGGGTGGTAAAAAATCAAATGTCTGCAAATATAGATCTATTGTATTTCTACAGGTTCTTTCAAAAAGTATTATGATTCTTATAAAACCCCTACTTATATCCTTTCTCCTTAAAAATAATATTTTATAACATTTTATGACAATATCAGTTTGACTTTTTATGTAAAAATTTTCCAGTGATAGCAATTTCCAATAATCTTTACACTGCCAGTATTTTTGTGATTATGCCAATGCTTCTGATTGTATAAATCACGACATTGTGATAAAAAAACCTAAATTTCTACAGAATAAGAGATATTTCTTTGAATTGGTTCCAATCTTACTTGAGGATTAGAAAACAACTAGTTAGAGCAAATTAGAAACTAGTTAGAGCAAGTTAACTCTAGTCACAAAAGCGTTGTGTGTATATATCACTTACCTAACAATCGCTGACATTTTGTTTTTGCTGATGACACCAGAATCACCTGGAGGAACTCTTGTATTGCAACTCATTATGCAAATATAACTTTTGATTTACTTAAAATAAAAACCTGGTCTGATTCTAATTTACTCCCTTTTAACGTGGATAAGACAGTAACATTATCCTATAAAAGAGCTCTTTGACCCTTGCTTCTTAATATCAGCCAGGTCAGTAGTTGATTCTGTAAAATTTCTTGGTATTTTTATAGACAGCAACCTTAAATGGTCCCATCATATCGATTTGTTAAGTAAGAAACTCGCCTCAGCCTGCTATTGAATAAGATCTGTTTCAAAGGAAATCAATTTAGCGTCTTTTAAAATAACATATTTTCTTTGTTCGAGTCTTCGAATCTTCGATATGGTCTTACTTTTTGGGGTTCTAGTACATCTGCAATTGCAAAAAGAGCAATACTCTATCTTTTTGGCCTTAGTAGAATAACACATTGCAAAAGATACTTTAAAAATCACGGTATTTTAACTCTTTATATATTTGAAAACTGTTTGGTTAATTTGTAAACGCTTACATGTTTTTCCAGCAATACATAATCATGACTACTTCACGAGAAATGTAACCTTTGATGTGTTTTTACCAATTCCACTGAGTTAGTAAAGAAATCTATATTATATTCGACAAAAAAATATACAACCATCTTCCTTTGCAACTTAAATCTTTAACTTCTTTTCCTAAGTTCCGTAAAATGACAAAAGCCTATCGATTATATTATTATATAATCTACTTACCTACTTAACAAATTATTAGTTCGTAAGATTTTATTATGCAATTTGCAATTTATTTAAAGTTTGTTTTAATTTAAATAAATTGATTTATGTAAATTCATTATTATTCTGTAATGATAACTTGCAACTTCAACTTCGAAAGCGCATGGTTAAATGCTACATTTGGTCAGTCCTCTTATACGGTGTCGAAGCATGGACATTAAAAATATCTACCATTAATCGTCTGGAGGCGTTTGAAATCTGGCTGCACAGACGTATACTAAAAATTTCATGGACGGCTATGCTGACAAATGTGGCAGTCCTTGAGAGAGCAAATGCTGCTCGCGAGCTGCTTGATAACATTAAATGTAGAAAGATGGCCTATTTTGGACACGTAGTATGGGGAGACCGATATAATATTCTTCAACTTATGTTGATGGGTAAAATCGAAGGACGCAGAGGAATTGGTAGAAAGCTGGCCTCTTGGTTAAAGAATATTAGGGAGTGGACAGGAAGAAAGAAAGCTGAGCAACTATTTAGAAGAGCTCGAGACAGAGACAGTTTCGCCATGTTAATCGCCAACGTCAAGGGGACATGATAGGGCACATTAAGAAGAATGTAAATTCAGTAAATTTTAAATTTTCATTTATATTTTTCTGTCTTTTTGTGAGCTTTTTCCATAAAATTGTACAATTTTCAGTGACAATAAAGCACGTTTCTATTCTATTCTAGTAAATTTGTTAGTTTTTGTTTGAGTTATTTAAAAAATTAAAAAACGTTAAACCAAAATTATTAAAATTTTACTAAATTTATTTTATATGCATAAAGTATCTTACCAAATTTTTTCTACAATCAACTTTCCTTAAAAAGCGGTAACGTTTATCAGAATTGATCATAAAAAGAAAGGAAAAATCGGTAATATATCATCGTTAGGATAATCTTGTTGCCATCTTGAATTTTAAGCTAAAATGTATAGAAACTTTATCCTAAAACGATTTTTCTACAGTTCAGCAAAAATGTGTATCATTAAACATTTCTTAAAAAATTGTTTTCTATTTTTTTTGCACAAGAAGTAAAATTTTAATTGTTGTTTCTTTTTGCCCATTTGACTAAGCCTATTTGATTTGCTTGTATGAAATAATAATGAGCAAATCGTAATATAAAAGCACTATCTACATTATCGCAGTGTACTCATAATGCTACTAATGCTACTATAGTAAGTACCAAAGTCATACCTAGAGACAGTTTCTCTAGAAGCAAAAAAAAATTGTATAAATTAATTATTAGGTCACTCATTTACATCAATAAATAATACTAATTTTCTGTTATTTTTATTAAAAGAAATTTTTAAGCTGTTTGTAGTTTATTACACCATGAAACGAAAACGAAAAATCGAAAAATCACTGGACACTATTATAGTAAATATACTAAATATAGTAAATAATAATACAATTAGTTTTAAATTCACACCAGGATCCGGTCCTGAAATTTCAGGACCCGATTCAGGGATGGAGCCCAAAGTCGAAATACTTTGGGCTCCACAAATCTTATAGTTTTTAAGGAGAAAAAACAGTGTAAATTTAAATAATAAACCGAAATATATAAAGGCAGTGTACAGTGGTATGTTAATAGCTGTAAGTATAGTTTCCAAGTTGGCAGTAGTTTTATTACAAACATTGTTTTAATATACATACGAAGAACATTATTTATATTTCGTATTTATTAATTATTTAAAAAACTAGTTTCAACTCTTGGCATTATTTTCGTAATTGCTAGATCGACTATTTGCTTTCAGATAAACAGAGTCGGACCTACCCAAATTAAAATTATTGAAATGAAAGTTTAATTTAAATTAAAAAAAGGGTAGAAGATTAAATTTGACAAAATGACTGGTGGTACTTTTGACTACAGGGGTCCATCAATTAATTCAGATCAGCCAAACATTAGTTATTCTACCATCACTAAGCAACAATCAATAACAAAATTCCCAACAAAAAACCAAGCCATCATGTTACCGGCAGTAGATAACTTAAAAACAGAAGAGTACACAATTGCAGTAGGAACTACAGTTCATTAAAAAAATGTACTGTTCTCATCCAAAATGTCAAACGGAAGAATATGCATCTACCTTTCAACCGTACAAGTCGTAGATGAATTTCTAAGTCAACTTGGTGAAATTGAAATTGAAGAACATACAATCAAAGCACATAAACTAATTACATCCGCTAATAGATTAGTTTTATCCAACGTACGTTCATCTATACAGTATGTCCAGTATGAAATATTCGAACAGTCTTTAATTAATATTGGTTTTAAATTAACGTCTCCAATTTCGTTCCTTAGAGCTGAAATACAACACCCGCAATACAGCCATGCACTTAGTTGTCGAAGACAAGTTTACTTTGCACCTACAGAAAATTTTACTGTACCCGACTCCGTCCTAATTGATTTCGAAAATATTTCGTACCGAATTTTTCTTTTCGATAAACTAACTTGTTACAAATGCTACTAAGCTATTCACGTTTCCTCGGACTGCACCTCAAATCCTTCTTATCCACAAAATACTGAAAATCCCCAAACGGAGAAACATTTTCTTCCACAAATACCATCCAATAGCTCCGAACAAAATCAAATGACACATGTAAATGACGAATCTCGAGAAGAAGTGGGTGCTCAAGTCAGCACTGATACGGATAATAAAAATAAACGATCTCGGAGATTTGATTACTTTAATTTTATCAAAGAAATTTGATAATTATAAGATAAAGAAATTGCATACCCACAGAATTCTACATCTAATTTCATTCTTTGTCATAGAAGTATCCTTTGAATAAAAAAATTTCAATAAATTAACACCCATTTCTAAAAAACAATCACATTATACCTTAGTCCTTTTTCATTTGTAAACATCTCTCCCCACGAGAAACACCCCCGCTAATTACCAAACAGTTACAATAGGAAAACCGAAGATCACCCATCATCAGCAATACAGAATAGTGAACTATTTTTTCCGAATCAATTACTAATAATTCTTGTACCAGCATGTAAGTAATATTTTGTTTACTTACTAATTTATTAATCTATCTTATTCATATTAAATTTGAGCAATATTCATATTGCTTAATCAATTTTATTCATATTAAAACACAGATATGAAATATTGGCATAATTACTGTAATTGTTACCTTTATCTTTATAAAACAGCACCCTAATATGGGCTTTTTATAATTTCAGCGTTGAATTTACTTTGTATCGTTTGACCTGAAGATGCTTTGCATATTTTAGAAAGCGAAACCGGTCGTCTTAGTAGTAAAATAAATTGATTGTGAGTAAGTCTTATTTTATTTCTTTTTACCTATATTAAATATGCATTTATACATATTTGTATATTACACGTGCATATTTGTGCATATCAACTAACTGTCTGTAACTAACGATCTGGACTAACCTACCTCTATTTTCTCTTATGTATTTTTATTTTAAAAAATGTTCATTGCATACAGTTTGTGTTGCAACAGAAAATAAAATTATTCAACATGTCGGTTCTTTAGTTTCTTGCTCCGATTCCAGAATCTCCTATTACCACTTCTTGGTCGTTCTTTTTCTTTCCCAGTTTGCTGTTGAAATCTTTCATTATCAGATTATATTCGGCCGGTTCCTGCTTTTTTGCTCTTTGAATTTCCTCATATTAGTCATTAATTTTAACTTTCTCATAAAAGAAAAATTTATATTACAATGAACGCAATAAAGTGGCCACCCCATAAATTTTCGAAAATAAATTATGTACTGTTTCATATTTCGTCTTAATTTAAATATTTATTACGATCATGTACGCTTGTTTTTGACAGTTTTTACATTTATACTGCTGTTTTCTGTAGTCGCTGTTTATCTTTTGAGTTGAAAACAATTAATTAAACAATATTTTAGCGTGTCAAACATGAATTTTGACTAAACGAATAATTAGGATATCGCGTTACCTACAGTAGATGTTGCTCGAATTATTCTATTGCTACAAGACAAATGAAGTCAAGTTTGTGTATCCGTTTTATGTATTCCGTGGTCTACAGTACAAACAGCTTACCATCGCCTTATTAAGGCTGGTAAATACTCACGTCGACCTGGTTCCAGTCTTAAAAGAGTTACCTCGCAAAGTTTTGATCGTCTTATTGTATTGAAACTTTTAAAAGAAATGGATATTCCACTGCAATTTCTGCAAAAAACCATCAGCAGAAGGTTTTATATGTGAATGTAAGTGAGAGAACGGTTAGAAAACGCTTCAATGAAAGAGGACTAATGGCAAGAAGGCCGGCTTTTATTCCTGAATTACAACATAGACCCTATAGAAGTCGATTAATTTTTTCTGGACAACACCAACACTGGGATAGATAGGATTGGACCCAAATTCTCTTTGCTGATGCATAGCGGTTCTGTTTAAAGTCTGGTGATGGCCGAGGGAGGGTTTGGAGACAGAGAAATATAAGATATGTCCAAGCCTGTAAATCCCAGAGAATAAAATTTGGCGGTGGTAGTGTTATAGTTTGGACCGGAGTCTTATTGGAGGCTCGAATTGAATTTATTTTAGTGATGTTTTAGGGCATAATATTTGATATTAGACAATTTTGTTTAAATTCAGTCGTAATTTTTTTATGCATACACAACAAAACAGTGCATAAAACTTCCAATGGCATTTTATTTTCAGAGTTTTATATGTTGGCCGTTTTTGCCGGTCAGTGTACATAGTAAAACAAGTGTCAAATTTCCCTAGCAAAGCACACTACGCATGGAAAATTTTTTACAGATTTCCTGAACTATCAACAAATACAATTTCGTATTCATGTTACAAAGAAATGACTTCATGTAAATATAGTTAATAAAGTTCACCATTTATCCCCCAAGGACAACTTGCTCTTTCCTATGTTTCCTCTTATTCCCTCGGAGAAAAATAATTGTATTGTCGTAGTTTTCCTTAAGCTAAAATTTAACATTCTGTTCACACAATCTGGCTTATATATTTTCTAACTAAATTGGATCTTTTTTTCTCTGGTCATACAATAATTTAATTAACGCCCCGTCATAAAAATTTAGTTTATTTAGGATATGATGTGTTGAGGATTTTGTAAGTTTATTACTTAAGCTCTTAACACATTCAGTGCCAAATAATTATATTAGATGTTCGCCCGAAAGCGAAATTCAATGCTAAATATTTGAATGTAAGAGCATATTAAATATATTTTAAATATTTGTTTATCATTTCATACACTAAAAATGGCTTTTTGGAATAGTGTCACACGGTGTGTGCCGTCGGCCGTTCGAATAAAATTTTGTTTGATGGGCCTGTGGTACACGATGTGCGTCGTTCATATATATTGAAATTTTAACACTAAAATGATACAACAGACACTGATTACAACATTTATAAAAAAAATGATATTTTATCAAAAAAAAAACAAAATATAAAAATGAAATATTTATAATTTTGTGTAACATTCTGTGAAGCAATTTTGTAAACAAAGCTCCTGTTCTTCCCAATAAAGAACAAGAGTATTCGGTACACGTTCTAATCTTTTGTTTGCTGCATTTTCTACATCTTCTTGTATGTCTTCTGTCCAACTTACTAGGTAAATGCGTAGTGTCCAACTTACGTGTAGGTGGTAAGAATTTTTCCTATAACTACACCTTTATAACTTCCAAACGGTAACCATAATATGTTAGTTTTACTGTTGAAACTCTTCTGAATAAGAGAAAACTGTTGAAACACATAATCGACAAAAAAATTATTTCGAGCTTCTTATACCATCTCAAAGTCTTCCCCTCACATGAAAGGGATGAAAGAATTTGATCCTGTCGATCATATGCTGGACATAATTACGTTATTTAGTTATAGTCTTTGGTTTCTGTACGATGTCTCCTCCTTTTATTTGTGTCTTTATCAGTTCTTTCTTAAACTCCGTTGACAGAAATAGAACCTCTCTCTGGTCTCGCCATTTATTAACTGCAATCACCTCAAGATATTTGGTAACTATTTCGCCTTTCTTAATTTTTGCGTCAATAAAGACTTGTGTATTTTGTTTTCTGCCTCTTCGAAGAGTACTGGTAACATAAGTTTTTTGCTTAAGCAATTTCCGACATAACGGAATACGATTATAAAAGTGGTCTATATATAAGAAATGTCCTTTCTTCTCGTAACCTTTTATCAGTGGCAATACCACTTTTTCAGTATGACCTCTACCACTAGTTTCACATTAAGCACCTCTGTATATATTATATCACAATACCATACCATCTAGTTCAGCAAATATGTACAATTTTATGCCAAACTGTGTTTTAAAAATTGGCGAACAGACAGCCTTCCTTGTCACAGCATCATGAACTTATCTAAGGATAACAATTTTCCAGGGTAATAAGTTTTATCCATTCCTTTATTGAAATAATCTTAAATATTTCTCATGTTATATTAACGATTACCATAACCAGGATTTCCCTCATAATGTGCATTTGTTGAAAACTGAGGGCACCTCATAATGATCATAAATCTATTTTTGCTTATGTATTTTTGTTAAACAGGAATAGCAAACATCATTGTTCATAGTTACATCGTTCATCTTTTTTCCAGTAGTCTTCTAGTTGATTGAGTTGTACATGTTCTTGACATGTAGTATGTGGCATGTGCACGATATGCATTTTAAACATGAATTTTAAATAAACGTATGGTTCGGAACCATTGGTAATTATTTATTACGGACATGTGAATTACCTTGTAATTTAAATAGTGAGATTTATTTATATTTTTTATAAAATGATTTTATTATTTTTTTGGAAGAATTGTCATCAAACTTAAAGTGAAATATATGGTTTATGCAAGATGATACACCACCACATTATAGAGAGAGGGCAGTGAGAACATACTTAATACAACTTTCCTGAACGTTGGATTGTTCGTGGTAGTCACATTCCTTAGTCATGTGGTGAGATAATAATATAATTACTTAATGCATAGAAATCTCAAATGAATACTTATTATTATTATACTTTTAATACGTATAATAAATACTACAACACTTTCTTTAGAACCAATGATGCTATTTAATATGAGACGTTCTTTTATGGAATGTATTGACAAATGAATTAAAGAACTTATTTTGACAAAAAGTTTAATGTTATTTTTAATTATTTCTTCATTTGGTTTAAAAATAAAATATTTTGATGAATTTAATTAAATAAAAAACGTAAAATATTTTATGTAAAATCCAATTGAAGGAGTCAGAAGCAAAACCGCCTAAGTAGCAAAATACACATTTTGAGAAATAAAGCATCAAAGTTTTTGCTCTTTTAAAAATTCTGGATGTTCAAAATTAAAAATTTTAAAGTATTAAACAATTCAAAATAAGTATAAAATTTTAAAGATACTTCTGGTGAGAAATTATTTTAGTTTTTTTTACCTCTTTCGACAAAAAAATGCACTTAGGTTGTTTTACCTTTAAGCAAAAATGGATTTATAATACACAAAAAGAATTAAACAAAAGCTTAATTTTCAATTAATATTTATTTTATCTTAAAAAAAAATACAACTTTTACTTTTTTATAACACCCGAGTTACTCATAATCTGAGAAAAAACCTATGTAGTCGTCTTGTTCGACGTTGGTATCTTCTTTGGAAGACTTAACAGCAGTGCTTTCTTTTTTTATTGTGTTTTTTTTGCTGCTTTGATTCCTGCGGCAAATCATTATAAAATTGATGGTAAATGGGGGTATGAACTCTAGCAGCTGTTATAAATTTTGCCATTTTTGATACTTAAATTGTCTCGTACTTCTTTATTCGTCTTCAGTTGATGATGATATTAAGTTTACCAACCGATTGCATTTATGACAAGAGTTGATTGAATGAGGTTGGTGAAATTTTAAATTGAATTCAGTATTGAAAATATGGCGGTGATATAATTCCTCATCCCTTCCTGGGGTTCATCGTTATCAGTGCAATTATTATCTTTGTAAAGACCATATATTTTGCGAATGTTTAAATCGGACGAAAGGTATTTCGTATTTGGATTTTGATTATAAGAGTAATGACTCCTATTACGTAGTAATGATCTGATATATTCAATCACTATTTTTCTTGCGTTCTCTGATACTTTGTTGGTTGGGACATATTTTCTTCTTTTATTAGGCTCCACAAAATTGTTTTTGTTAACTTTTTTACACATAACCTTAAAGCGACTGTCTCTGATATCAAAAGTTTTTAGGAAAAAGTCTGCATACACGGCGGTCAAGAAGTTTAATTTCTGTACTGTAATTTTTTTGCTATTAGCCAGTTTTTTTAGGTTAAGTTTTTCTGATATATGAAGCTAAAAAAGCTGTTTGCAGGTTGGTAAACTGTCCAACTTGGAGAAGAGTCGTTTACTTTCAATGTCGTTAAATATTCCACATTGGTACCTACACGTATGCATATACTCCTGGACACATTTCTTTCTCTTCAATTTTTCTCTGCTTTTATATTCTTGGCCAGCAAGCCCCTTATTTGTGATTTTATTCCTCTTCTATGCATGTATGTTACGCTTCCTTTTTCGGTAAATTTTAGGAATTACTGCAAAGGAAAAATATGTTAAACCCTTAAGTTTAACTTAACTTCGAAATTTCTAAAAGTACATAACTGTAAGGTAGGTACTAAATTTACCGGTATTTACAAGTTTAATATTTACATAATAAATTAATTTTTGTTAGGGATATTACGCTTAAATTAAAACTAACAAGCTAAAACACACACTTTTACTATTCAAATATTATACTTCACATGTGTGCTTGTAGTTGCTTCCTCGGCAGATATTATAGAATTATCGCTGTCGTTATCTTCCTCATATTCACTCGGAGTAAAATCAGATTCTCCATCTGTCGCGTATGGATCGCTATCTGACTCTAAAAATAATATCAAAACTGAAAAAACATGATCCAAATAATATAATGACAAAATATATAATTTCTGCAAACAATTGTATCACTTAAAACACTGCTGTTAATCTACTAAAGAAGTATAACCTACACGCCATAAACAAATCCAAACCATTGAGTGGAACCCAAACAATATAAGTAATAAAAATATATTTATATCCAGCCGCTTGCGTGGAGGTAAAACAGCCTAGGTGCACTAAGGCGATTTCTGCTCTTAACGATTGGTGAATTTCATTTTGGTTGTTTTTTCTATTCATCAAAAGATGGCAATAAAGTAGGGTTAGAGCGTAGTCGATTTTACTACCAAACAATATAAGATATTCAGAACGTGAAACATCACTAAAGTCGTTTTGGTGAAAATTGGACTTAGGCAGTTTTACTTCTAATCCCTTCAATTATTCTGTTATTTTGTCAAATCCTACTATTAACTATCCTGCTGATATATTTATTTTATTTAATATTTCGTTAACTGTTAACTTTATTAAAGGCATTTTATACTGAAATTCACATGTATTGATGTTTTTGTCTAATTTTCTTTCGTTGCCTGAAGTAATTGCAATAAATCAGAATTATGTAGTTTATTTGTAAAATGCAATTATCGCGAAAACTATTGAGGTTTAAAGTTAATTACAAGTACACCTCCTTGTTGTTAAAATAATGTATCTTTAATATTTTTTATCACAAACACCGGTAACTTAAAGAGCAAAAAAAGTTAAGTGCAAATGTATGCCACATATGTGGCATATGTGGCGCCCTCTATCAGCTATAATAAAGTATGCATCAAATTATAATTCCTGATGTTCAATAGTACACAGTTATGAATTTTTATACATAAGTGTTCACAAACATGAAAGTTATAAGGAACATTAAAACTTTAAATTTCCACTTACTCTCCCTGTATCTTTCTTAATTAATATCGTCGGTCAGACAGCCAAGAGGGCTGGGCGGCCGGTTCTCATTCGCTGCACTGCTAGTGGTTCAGTGGATGTGGGTTCGATCCCCAGCTCGGTGTACAAAAAAACAAAAAGGCTAACGCAGCAGTTTAAAATTCTAGATGAATCTGCGGCTTAGACTAGAATATGCTGGTGTCTGATCGGCCTATGGTGGAGCAGTACGGCAAGAGATAACAACTTACGACTCGGTGATACTCCTCCATAGATCCCTACAGGAAGGGCACGCCACCTAAATACCGGTGTATGTATATATCTTTCTTAATATCAACATGTTATTAAAGCATTTTGGCTTAAATCGTAATATTTTATAGTGTAGAATCTACGGTTTCTTTTTGTACAATTCTTAAGGACCATCCTGTATAGATGGTGTAAGCTGGTCCTGAAATACCCTGTATGTGAATGATAAATGGTGTTGGTTAATTTGACAAATAAAAATAAACATACAATTTTTGTTAGTGATAAAATGTAAAAGAATGAAATAACGAATCAAAAATTGGTATGAGAAAAACTGTATCAAAATATTTTAAAATAATTTTTTACTTTTTTTGTAGTTCCTTTCCTCTAAAATTTCTTTAAAGTCTGAATATTTTAAATCAGATTTAGAAATCCCTCAAAAATCATTGTTTTTACTAAAATCTTTACGTTCTAAAAAAGTCAAATTTACTATCGTATTTACAAACTAATCTTTTACAACCCGGCTCAGAACAGAATCAGAACCAGATGAACGTCCCTGAAAATCAAAGTAATTGAACAGAAATAGCACTCTGCACTGCCAGCACTTTCAATTTGTTTCCAATTTTATATTTCAGTTACTTATATACTCCAATAGAAGCAATAAAAGAGTCATTTGACAATTTTCTATCTCTACGTGTGCTGAATTTGAGCTGATAATTTGAATCCGTATAAAATGTTAACGTTTTTGAAGGCTGTAATATGTTGTACGGTGTAAATTCATATTAAAGTATTGGTAAGGAAATAAACATTTATTCAAATATACAGTGAAATATATTAAGTACATGGGTTATGAGCAAAAGTGGTTTACTAAGCTGACAACTAATCTTTTATGATATATGTATGAGGTATTAATAAAAATCTGTAGAGTAAAAGGATATACCATCGACATTACGGATACGAAAATCCTGCTATGCAGACAATTATGTGAAAAATGAAGACAATATTTAAAGACTTAATCAGTTGAACCATGAGATTGATTGAGGTATCGATGTTATTTATATAGTGGTAAAACCGGACACTAACTTGAACGCACCCAAGGCAAGCGAGTTGTATTAGAGGCAGCAAGTGGACTGGAAAGATCAGAAAGAAATGTCACTGATTTTTTTATACGTGAGAATTTGTATGGCAAAAGAACTGGATTAGCGCAACTTAACATTAGATGGAAAAATTCGAAAAAATAAATCGGAATTTATTCAGCAATTAGTAAATAAAAGTAGTAGGGAAGTATATTCAACAAAATTTGGTTACCAACATTAAGCTATGTTAGCCTTATACTGCCCGAAAAGTTAAAAAATTGTTACTTTGCTATTAACTATCCAAAATAGCGGTGAAACAGTTTTTAAAATGATATTGTTGAGTTGCGCTCCTGGGACGACGTAATTATAAGATAGTTTATATGATTACATGCAGTAACTGGTGACAGTAAAATTCTCCTGTTAGTGATTGTGTTAAATATCCCGACATGATACGAATTTGGTCTTACATTTAGTTTACTCTTAAAAAACACCAAACTGTGATTTTATATGTATGTTATTTAAAAACATAAATGATGTATGTTCGATATATTTTTGACCTATTGATACTGGTATTTTTTTAAATTAATTCTTTTAAAACATAAGAACCAAATCCTATTGCATTTTGCTAAGGATTTGCGATGCAATTTGTCTCATTTAGCATAATTAAAGCCGCTTGATTGATTTTTCTGTTTTTACATCATAAGATTTATGTTCACTTATTCTAATATTTAATGGTCTTGATGCTTCACCCAAATAAAAATGATCGCATTCAATAAAATGCATAAAAAACTTGAGTAAATTATATCTGATAGGAATATATATTCTACTAGTGGATTTTTTCACTAAAAATTAACACCTACAGTCTTTACGTTGCTCCTAATTCTGATCCAAGTATAGCAGACATTTCTAATCTTTTATGTCAAATTCCTATACCTCAAATTATACTGGGAGATTATAATGCACATAACTCATTATGGGGTCAAAAAAAAATTACAAAAATGGAAAGAAAAATAGAAACTATCATTAACAATCTCAATTTAAATCTACTTAATGGCGGCAGGAATACTCAATATAATGCATCAACAAGAGAGTTTTCAGCAATTGATTTGTCAATTTGTGATCCAAACTTGCAACCTAGTTTATCGTGGGACACTTTACCTGATCTATATGAAAAAGTCAAAAGAACGCTAAAAAACAGGACAACAAAGGCAAATGGTACATAGAAAAATTAAATGCTACAGATAGAAGAATTAAATATGCAAAAGATATAAGCAAAAAACTGAAGGAATACTGTGAACATACAGAGGATGTTGAAACAGAATGGAGCAATATAAAAAAATGTATAAATGAAACAGCTTCTGAACATGTAGGGATAGAGAGAAAGAACAAAAAAGAAGAATGGTATAATCAAGACTGTCATAACATGTTAAAAAAGAAGATAGAAATAAGACAAAGGTGGATCAGAACAAATAGACAGGAATATAAAGAAGAATACAACAAATTAAGGACAGAATGTAAGAAACAAATAAGAAAAATTAAACGAACCTGGTTAAATGATAAGATAAATGAAATAAAAAAGAAAACACAAATAGAAACACAAAAGCATTTTATAAGAAAATTAGCGAGCAGAAAAAAACCTTCAAAGGAAAGATAAAAGGCATAAAGGATAGAAATGAAAAAGTATCAGAAAATGACAAAGAGTTTAAAGAAATCTGGACTGATTATTTTAAAGAATTATTAACAGTACAAGAGGACGAAGACTTAAATGAAAATGTGGAAGAAGAGACCACGATGATAGAAACCGAGCTAGAAAAACCAACGAGAGATGAAGTTGATGAAATTATAAACAGTAGTCGCAACGGTAAAGCACCAGGTAAAGACGGTATAAACATGGAACTAATAAAATATGGTGGACATGAACTCAGAGAAAAAATATACCAATTAATAAAAGTCATATGGGACGAAGAAAAGATGCCAGAAGAATGGCACAAAGGACAAATTATCACAATCCATAAAAAAGGAGACCAACAAATGTGTAATAATTATAGAGGACTGACATTATTAAACACAGCGTATAAAATCATGTCAACCTTAATACAACGAAGACTGGCCAAAGCGACAACAAATATCATGGGACAGTATCAATGCGGATTTATTAGGGGAAAGTCAACAACAGATGCCATACATACGGTAAAGCAAATTATGGAGAAAGCTTATGGATATAAAATAAAAATTGAACTGCTTTTTATAGACTTTCAACAAGCATTTGTTTCAATAAACAGAGCGAAATTACTTACAGCTATGAGAGAAATGAGAATACACAACAAATTAAGACGATTAATAAAAATGACAATGAGCAAAACCGTAGTAACTGTAAAAACACAAAAAGGAGACACAGAAGAATTTGTTATAAATAAAGGTGTACGTCAAGGAGATTCATTATCTGCAACTCTGTTTAATCTTGCCCTAGAATATATAGTCAGAAAAATCAACAAAGGTACACTTAGAACGACAGAGGGACAAATAATAGCATATGCCGACGATATTGTGATAATAACAAAGAACAGAAAAAAATGGAAAGTATGTTAAAAGAATTGGTAGCAGAAGGGAAAGTAATGGGATTAGTAATAAATCAAGAAAAAACAAAAATAATGAAATTTGACAAAATATATGAAAACAAAAAGGTTAGACTGGGAGAATATATATTTGAAGAAGTAGAAAAGTTTAAGTATTTGGGAATATTATTAGCAAACAATGGAGAAAGGGAAACAGAAATTAAAGAAAGGATAATTACAGTAAATAAGATATACTATGCAAATAAAAAGCTTCTAAAAAATAAATTACTGAGCAAAAAATCGAAAATGAAAATATATAAAACAATAATTCGACCGACTATGATGTATGCTGCCGAAACCCTTAGCATGACAAAAAAACAAGAGGAAGACCTTAGAATACTAGAAAGGAAAATACTAAGAGCAATATTAGGACCAATAAAAATTAATAAAAACCAATATAGACAAAGAACGAAAGAAACTATCTAAACTACTAAACGAAATTAAAGAGGATATAGTTTGTAAAATAAAACAGCAAAGGGCAAAATGGCTAGGACATATATGGAGATCAGGACCATCTACGACAATATTCTCAATATTGGAATGGACACCAGCTGGTAAACGAAGACGTGGAAGACCAAGATCTACATGGCTACAAGAAGTAACAAACGATCTCAACAGGGCGGGCGTACGACAATGGAGAGAAAAAACCAGAGATAGGAAACAGTGGAGAAAAATAACAAGAAAAATTAAATAAAGAAAATGAGGACTGATCTACCTCTTAAAATAGATCTAGAGAGCTTAAGCGGCGTAACCCCGTACGGGGTGTTTACCCACAATATATATATATATATATATATATATATATTATATATATATATATATATATATATATATATATATATCTATATATATATATATATGAAAGTGATCACTTTTCTATCTTAGTTAAAAATCTATTATACCCTAAGCACAATGCACACATCACCAAATGGTCCTTAAATAAAGCCAACTGGACACTATTCTCAACATTAATTTCTTCATCAGCTATGGATCTTAGAGAAAATTTAGACTCAAAATTAGATATTAACCAGAAAACATTTCTTTTTCAATAAAGCCATCATTGATGCAGCGAATAAATCCATTGGAAAAGTAGCTTTTTATCCAAAACATTCACCTGTACCGTGGTGGAACGATGCGTGCATACAGGCAATAAGAGAATCTAAATCGGCTTTTATTGGATATAAACGATATGATACTACTAAAACTTATTTGAAATTTTAAACAATAAGAGCTAAATGTAGATTTATTATTAAAAAAAGTAAGCAGGTGTCATGGCAAAAGTTTGTTTCAGAAATTAATAGACCTACTCCAATTGGTCAAATCTGGAACATGATTAGGAGTATATCTGGAAAAAATGTACATCACTCTATGAAGGACTTAATAAAACACAATCAGATATTTAGGTCCGAATGCAATATATCTGAAATAATGGCAAATCAATATTGTGCAGATTTCAGTGATGAAAGCTATTTAATAGAATTCTTAAATAAGAAACGATTTGAAGAAAATAAAGAAATACCACTAATCAATGAAACTTCACCAATAAACAGTCCGATAAGCCTTACTGAACTTATTGAAACTCTTAACCTCGTTAGAAATACTAGTCCAGGACCAGAAAACATACCTGTGCTTTTTATACAGAACCTACCACTAGTAGGCCAAGAACTGTTATTGCAACTTTTCAATTTTATATGGATCAATTAGGTATTCTCACAAATATGGCACTTGTTAATCATAGTTTCTATATATAAACCAGGTAAACATAAATTTTAAGCAGAATCCTATAGACCAATCTCTCTCACGAACGCAACGTGTAAGTTGCTAGAAAATGTCATTCCCAATGAACTTATATGGTATATTAAACATAAACAACTTATTAGACCCGAACAAAGTGGATTTAAGAAAATAGATCAACATTAAATAACTTAATATTATTTTAATCAGAAATTCACTAAGCATTTATATGCAATCAAAAATATTTAGTCATATTCTTTGATGTAAGAAAGACTTTTGACGAAGTATGATGCTATGATATTTTAACTACACTTCACAATTGGAAGACTCACGGTAACATGTTTGCTTTTATTTCAAACTTTCTACGACAACGATATTTTCAAGTTCGAATAAATAACCATTTGTCTGAATCGTAATTACAGAAAAAAAAATGGAATTCCACAGAGTTTGAATTTAAGCGTAGCGCTATTTTCAATTACTACTAACAATGTTGTGTCGTACTGAAATAGCACAATTAAAACTTTTTTGGACGCTAATGATCTGGTAATTCTATCAGGAAATAAAAACATATTATCTGCTTATAATCGTATTGTTGCATCTCTTTAATCGATAGAATCGTGGTCTAACAATACCGGGCTTTAGTTTTCCATAAAAAAACAAAAGCTATACATTTTTCACGAAAACCAAATCCACAAAAACTCCCAAATCTATTTCTATACAATTCTCCTCTGGAATATACAAAATAAAATAAAATTCCCAGGGATGCCAGTGCACTCAAAATTAAGCTGGACAAGTCATATAGACTCACTAAGACTATCGTACCAAGCTGGATTAAACATTATGAAATCTATATCACATAAAAATTGGGAAGCAGATTTTACAAATCTAATAAATTTATATAGTGCTTTCATTAGATCAAAACTGAAATACGGATGTGTTGTGTATAACTTCGCAAACCAAGCATTGCTCAAAACTTTGGATACTTTTTAGAGTTCAACCGTTAGGCTTGCTCTTGAAGCATATTCCACTAGTCCTGTGGACAGTCTACTCTGTAAAGCTGGAGAGCTACCCTTAAAACTAAAAAAAAAGTTCCTAACTCTCTCGTATGTCTCGAATATAAAATCTAACCCAAAAAATCCAGCTGTCCATCGTACTCTTGCTAACAGGTTCCAGGAAGTCTATCAAAACATAAATAGGGATCCTGTACCCTTCTATGAACGAGCTAATAGATACTTATTAGATTTTAATATTGAACCACCTCCCCTTTATCCTACCTGTGAAAGAAATTTATGTTATTCCTGGGTTGTTCGCTCTCTGCTTTGTAACCTTAAACTTACAGCATATAACAAAAATAACGTGATACCCAATTTTTTTAAAACTCACTTTCTCCATGTTCTTACATAGTACAAACATTACCATTTAATATACACGGACGCATCTAAGACCATAAATAGAGTGGAAGCATGTTTTGTGATATCATATGAACATTCCATCTATAAAGTGTCTCCTTAGACAGGTAATTTTATAGCAGCACTATTTGCCATAATTAAGGCCTTACCTTATTCTAAAAAAAACTTCCCAAATATTTTATATTATCTGATTTGCTTAGTTATCTTTTATAAATTTTCAGCTTTATCCCACTTATTTAACATCACAGCAGATTAAGTTAAAATTATACCGTATATACCGAAACAATCTGATAGTAAAATTAAATTCATCTGGGTACCGTTTCACGTTGGAATAGATGGTTACAAAAAGGCAGATAGTCTAGCTAGGCCCGCAGTAACCAATATAGCCGCATCAGTTTAAAATCTAACGGTGCATTAAAATTTAAAACCTTACTTAAAAGCAAAATTGCACGATGTTTGGCAAAATAAATGGATTATAAGTACCACTAAATTGATAAAAATAAAATCTTCCGTCCTTCCATAGAACTTCTGGTCTTCAAAGTGACATCAAGTACTACTTGGTTAAGAGAGAAGAGGAACCAGTGTGTTTTGTTTGTGAATCTAAAGTGACAGTGAAGCACATTTTGATTGACTCCAATATACTCAGTTGAAAGACTATATCACCACATTCCAAAAACATTAAAAGAACTTCTAGAAGAATCTTAATACGTAGCTGACTTGATAGAATTATTAAAATCTATAAACTTTTTTAATAACTGAATAATAATAATTTAAAATTTAACACAATACATTAATAATTATAATATAATATATTGTATACCTTATTATGTAATTGATATTTTGTAAATGCCTATGTATGTCTTTATCACTTTTGTATTTTCTTATGCTAATAACCAAGTGGTTGAAGGAAGTTATATAAAAAAAAATACTGATGTTCAAATAAATCTTAAAATTCGTTTATTAAGTAGGACTATGACTAAATAAGTAGCAAAAAGTAAAAGGAAAAAATGGAACCACGTACAAACAGAAAAAATCAACTATGACAAAGGCTACAGGAAAAAATATTAGTCTGGAGTGACATAATATGAGCAAATTCAATCAAAAAATTTTAAATTCTATATTATCAAATTTAAAATGTACATAAAATTATATTATAACATAAAATCACCATATTCTAATCTTAAACTAATGTTGGCTTATCTATTGTTTATCCTTACGATTCCAATAAATATTCCGATTTTATATTAGCGTATGATAGAAGTTACAGCTATCAATAATCAATTCGTTATTGTTGACACGTAATTAAATGCAAATCTAAAAGTAACATTTTGATATAATAAATCTGTCAATTTATATTAATATTTATTGGCAGGATTTGGTTGTTGATTTTTCTAGTCATAAAATCTAATTAAAAAAACTTATATGGTAACATATGGAGTTTCTACAGTTATCAGTGTTTTAGTGTGTTTGCTTAAAAATAGAAGCCAGAACCGTACTAAAGAAAATACATGACATATTAAGAAATGTATAATATATTATTTATTGTGTTATATATTTTTATAGGTTTGAAAATTTTCTGTTTTAGTAATCCTTTAAAAGCCAATTAATTTTAATATAAACAACTATTAAATGAATGGATTTTATTACTAATTACAATTATTTTAAATATTTTAATTTTTAACGCCCAAAAAACAAATTATCGCTACTTTCAGGGTTCGTGTATGAATTTAGAAATACCTTTACACATTTTATTTTTTTTTAAACCTATTCTCTATCCTTCCATTGTTGGATATAGGTCTCCCCCAGTTCTCTCCATCTTTCCCTATCTTGAGCTGTTCTCTGCCATGTGGGACCTCCTTGTTTCCTGATGTCATCTTTCCACCTCATCTGTGGTCTGCCTCTTGATCTCTTTGCATTGTATGGACGCCACTTTCCGATGGCATCGTTCCATCGTCCGTCTTGGAGACGTTCATTGTGTCCAGCCCATTTCCATTTCAGTTTTGCTGCTTGTTCTATCGCGTCTACTGTCTTTGTTCTGGTTCTGATCCACTGGTTACGTTTTCTATCTCTAAGTGATACACCCAACATTTGTCTCTCCATCGCTCTTTGTGCCTTCCTTATCCTATCCAAATTAGCCTGTGTAAATGTACATGTCTGTGCTCCGTAGGTGAGCACCGGTATTATGCAGGAGTTATATACCTTGCTTTTAATGTTCTAACACAACGATGCTTAGACGTAAATCAGGACATATTTGTGTGATTCCTAGACTATAACAAAGCATTTGATACAGTAAAACATAGGCCACTGATGCAAATACTGGAAAATAAAAATATTGATACAAGGGACATGCGAGTGATAAGGAATCTATACTACAAACAAGAAGCTACAGTACGAATTAACAGCTCGATATCAGATAGAATACAGATCAAAAGAGGTGTTCGGCAGGGCTGTGTGTTGTCTCCAACCTTGTTCAATGTCTACGCGGAAGAAGTTATTAAAAGCTCTTATGAACGAAAAAGTCGGAGTAAAGATCAACGGTCACCCCATTTGCAATATCCGATATGCTGATAATACCGCGCTCATAGCAGAAAATATTGACGACCTACAGAGATTACTAAACAAAGTGGTAGAAGCAAGTGAATAACTTGGTCTGTCACTGAATAAAAAGAAGACCAAATTCATGATAATTACAAAGAAACGTATCAATAATATCAACTTACATGTAGGACAGAATCTCATTGAACGAGTACAAAATTACAATTACCTCGGGACAATATTAACGAGTCAAACGAATACACCAGAGAAATAAGAATAAGAATAGAGAAAGCCCGCAGTGCCTTTAACAACATGAAACAAATGTTGTGTAGCCGAAACCTAAGCCTAAAGCTGAAAATACGAATGCTTAAATGTTATGTTTTCTCAGTCCTGTTATATGGGGTGGAGGCGTGGACACTAAATAAGCAATGTATGGGTAAGCTGGAGGCATTTGAGATGTATGCGTACCGAAAAATGTTAAAAATCTCCTGAAAGGATAAGATAACTAACCAAGTTGTATTAGACAGGATGAACAAACAAAAGGAGGTCGTATTGAGTGTTAAAATGAGGAAACTACAATACCTGGGACATATTACACGTGGGAATAAATATCAACTGTTACAACTAATTATGCAAGGAAAGATTGAAGGTAGGCGCAGCATAGGTAGGAGAAGAATGTCATGGTTGAGAAACCTCAGGGAGTGGTTTGCTTGCACTTCCATACAATTGTTCCGAGCGGCAGCCTCCAGGGTCAAAATTCCCATGATGATAGCCAACCTTCGTAGCGGAGATGGCACGTGAAGAAGAAGATATTGCTTCGTAAGTATAGAGGGATTGTTTGATTTTTTAAAACGTAAGAAAGTTTGCCGAACGCTGCCCATCCCATTCTTACTCGTCTCGATATTTCGGCTGTTTGATTTTCTCTGTTACCTCTGATTGCTTGTCCTAGATAGATATACTCATTTACCTGTTCTATTTTTTCTGTTTTTATCTTTATTGCCTCTTGGTCTTCCGTGTTTGTCATTACTTTTGTTTTATTGAAGTTAATTTTTAGGCCTTTTTGCAGTGATTTTTCATGAAGTTCATTCAGCATTAATTCCAGTTCTTGTCGTTCCGAGGAGATCAGGAGTATATCATCCGCATATCCAACACATTTGATTAAACCGGATCATTGCAAAAGTAATAGAAAGAAATAACATAAATAAAAATCTAACTAATTGTTGCCCTAACTAATGACATAATATATGTCGGCGCACTCAACTTAACCCTAGAACAGCACAGTTCGTTCATCTAACATAGACTGCACAGTGGGGTCTCGAAAACCCTAATTGTTTTTTTTTAGTAATAAATGTTATGAATTTTTTTTCTGCGGTATGTAGTACAAAACAACAAACAACAATATCTTATTTTCAAAATATATTTATTAAAAAAAAACATTTCTCATTAGATCTGATAAACGTGGAAAAACATAAACTAGTGCTTTTATTACACTTTATTGAAAATATGGAGATACGACCAAAAAAATTAAACAAAATTCCAGTGAAATAAAACTTTTCTCTTAAAAGCCCTTTAAACTAAAATAAAATATAAATGTTGTTACAAGATAATTATTTCTTACTCTTAGCCAGGCACTTCAACTTTGGTTCTGACACATATAACATAATTGAGCCCGATGTTCTAAACAGTACGGTTTGTGGCACAACGAACAAGCAGAACTCGTTTTTCGATCCCTTCCACGAGGACAAAAGCAGCATCTAACCTTTTTAGGCAAACTAACATCAAAATTATCTCTTTGAGGTACACCAACTCCTAATATTTCGCTAATTTTTACACGTAGGGTTGTTGGCAAATTGGTAACTTGTAGTCTTTCCCTTAAGTGCGGTTCAATTAATGCAGTTGAAAGTTCTTTTAAAAATGTTTTTCTATCGTGTTTTCGGTCATCTTTCCATTGGGGATTTGCAAGTGAAAATAGAACCATAGCATTTATTCCGCTAGCATCCAACATATTGAAAAACATTCTGAGAGGCCAGCGTCTAGTTTTACGGGAAGTCGTGTAAGAGTGGCACATCTGATCAAAGGTGTCTGTGCCACCCTTTGTTTCATTGTAGGAATGTACAAGATTTGGTTTTCCGGTCAAGGTATTAAGTGATGAATCAGGATGCAAAGTTGATAAAAGTAGTACCACTTTATTTTCCTTTGGAGTGTACGAAACTAGCGTTTTGTTTCTGTCGAAAGCAAATATGGATGTGCCTACATCTTTTTTTTGTGTAAACTTCGGAGGTATTTCCCTTTTATTTTTTCGCAACGTTCCAAGGATTGTTAGCTGATACTGTTCCATCATTTGTTCACTTAGAGGTATTGACGTGAACCAGTTATCCATTGTTATGTTACGGTGAGTACCGTGTATTGGTTCAGAAAGTTTTCTGACATAATATGTAGGAACTGACTCATTATTCTCAACATCAACTTTTCCAACGTATGGAATGGCATTCAGCATATAAAATGTCTTCGAATCATTTATCATCATTACTTTCATTCCATATTTATCAGGTTTGCTGGCCATGTAAATTCGGAATGGACATTTTCCACGAAAACTCACGAGCTGCTCATCAATTGTACAGTTCTCATAGGGCGTGTAGTATAGCTTGCAATTATTTATAAAAATGTCCCATATTTGGCGAATATGGGTAAACTTGTCAACCAATTTTCTAGCATTTCTGTCTGTTTTGTCGTCAAACCTCAAGCAAAGAGCTAAAAACTGAAATCTTTGTTGGGGCATGGTTGCCCGAAATAGCCCATTGCCATATTTTATTGACCAAAGCTCATCTAAATTACAATTTGAGACTCGTAATGCACCAGCGAGATACAGCAAACCAATACATGCTTTGACTTCTATGTTGTTGGTTATTTTTTTGTAACTCTGCGGCAAGCCACTCTGACACTTCCTAAGAATTTCTTGATTTGTATGCAGCACAATAATGTCCACAATCTCTTGAGAAAATAGTAAATTCCAAGATTCAACAGGGCTACTAACATTTCTTGCTTCATTTTTTAGACCAGGCAAATGTAAAACGATGTTATCCTTTCTTGGACGTCCTTGTCGTGCTGGTGCCTGTGTGGTCCAACGATGACCATTTTTTCCCAGTATACTGGCGATATTTCTTTGCGAGGTATTGGGTTCTGTTTGTTCTTCTTCATTATCGTCGTCACTTTGTTGTTCGTTATCAGTGTCAGACTGATGTTCAGGAACATAAAGATCGTCTTCATCTGATGAGTCTCCAAAATCATCTTCGATGGTCTCTGGTTCATTTTCATTCGCCCACAGGTTTTCAGCTTCCCACTCTAATTCTTTTCTGGTTAGTGGACGCTGATATTTTCTCTTAGAATCTGCCATACTAGCAAATAACAAAAAATCACCTCAAAATTTTAACACCGTTTAACTGCACACTGGGGTCCGAAGTACCCACAGATCTACTAAAAGCGTCACAGTAAACTATACAACAAACTTACGCGGCGCAGCGACTGTCTCTCAACGTAGTCGGCTCTTAACTGAATTTACGTGCAAGGGATTGCCAAAAGACGCAGACATGCGCAAGTTACATTGAACGATTCATGCGCCTGGGTTTTTCAGACCCCAGTGTGCAGTTCTAGGGTTAATGCAATTGCTTATATACAAATGGTAAACCAATAGAAAATCAACCATATTTTTTTATTCGTTTTATCCTTTATAATTTTTTTCTTTCACTATATTGTTGCAGATAATTGAATTTTAAAAGTTTCAACTATAAATGATTAGCACCTGTCGTTAAAAGACATTTAGTTATAGTAATGTTCTTTAACAATCTAATCATGTTCTCCTTTCCCGTCCTGCTATCTTGTAATTTGGACTAATATTCTATCCGTTGTTGATATCTCTCACGATTTGTTATCAAA
This sequence comes from Diabrotica balteata, assembly GCA_918026665.1. Classification (NCBI taxonomy): domain Eukaryota; kingdom Metazoa; phylum Arthropoda; class Insecta; order Coleoptera; family Chrysomelidae; genus Diabrotica; species Diabrotica balteata. The sequence goes on from OU898279.1 coordinate 132,450,780, forward strand.
TAAAACTAATTTATTTCTAGAAATATGTTTGAGATTTAATTTCAATGCAAGGCCACTGCCATCTGTTTACGCAGAAGCTTCTGCATATATGTCGCTCTGATTAGCGAAATTAGGACCTCTGAGGAGCTTAAGAAAATACGTATAAGTGGATGGCAGTAGCTCTGCATCTCAACGTATTTCTGCTTTATTTATTTACTCATTATGAAGGATGTTTGCCGATTATTGATAAACGATTATTCATGCAACACAAATTATCACGAAAACTGTCGACATTTTTAAAAATCTAGTAGTTATTCCTTATGTCTACCTATCAACAATTTGGTTGTAATAGAGGCTTGGTAGAAATAGAAAGTAATATGCTTTTTGGCATTTAGTCCCCGTACGGTAATGGTTAAATAAATACTATTTAATAAAATGTGTCTCTTTTGTCAGTTATAGCATTTGTGCACTGTTTTATGTGTATTGCTTTGAATTATTTTGTATTTTGTTCTACTTTTACAATTTTTGTTTCCTCAAAGTTAAAAGTGTTATCTTATCTTTTGTGTTTGGTAAAGGCTGTCATGTTTCTTTTATCATAATTATGTGAGTTTAATCTAGAATGTAGGTGTTGACTTGTTTGACCAATATAAACTCCTTAAAAGTCTTTATTTCTTTGAAGTTTCCTGGAATTTTACATGATATATATGTTTTTTTATAAGGGAATTTTACTTTGCAATGTTAGCTAAAATATTTTTTAATAAGGTGATACACTTTATATGCAATTTGTATTATATGGTTGGTAAATAATGACAAGGCTAGCAAGCTTTTCTTCATCGGACGCCTATGGTAGTGGGAAATTCTGGAGTGTTTTCATAAAAAAAAGAGGTTAAATCTTTGTAAATGATGGTAACTAACCAACTTCAAACGGATTTCAGCTGGTAATTTACCAGCTGAAGTCCGTTTGAAGAGGTTTACTCTCCGGACGCTGGAACTCACATGGGTGTATGTTACCTAAAGTAAAATATAATTAAATATTAAACATCAAATATTATTAACAACAGTGTGTACAATCTTCAGTAATCTTATTTATTTTAAAGGGTTTTTACCCTAATATTTTGGTGGCTCAGACCTAACCTAACCTAACCTAACCTTACCTGCATTTTTAACCTGATGATGAAATTATTATTCCGAAAACGTTCGTGTTAATTTGATGTAGCCCTTCTAAGGGTTTTTTAAATATACCCATTTACAAAGATTTAACCTCTTTTTTGGTGATACGTGGTATACAGCCAACTGCAGTTCGTATTCTTTAGCTCTATTTATTAGTTCTCAAAGTGTATAGATATGATCCAGGGTACCGAATCTTGCAAATGATTGGTAGTAGACTTATAGGTCCGTAGTTTTTGATACCTCTTTGCTACTTTTCTTGCAAATGAGAAATATGTTTGCCTTATTGCATTGGTCTGGTATACATCTGGTAGTCTTAGGCAGTTCGTAAATATGCCTGCTAAAATTTCCCAGGTTTTTTGTCAGCGTTTTTAATTAGTTCACTGTTATGCCTTCCATTCCAGCTGCTTTACCGCTTTTCGTTTTAGTAATTGATTCTATTTTTTCTGTAATGACTTTTGTTACATATTCTTGGTTACTAATTGCTTTTTCAAGTGTTTCAGGGATTTTGTATAGTTCGCTGTTGAATTTAGTTATGATTTGTATTATTTCGTTTCTGTCTTTAATTCTGGGTTTTCCTTTTTTAGAGCAACGATTTTCTTCTGTTCAATGATTAATGTTTTTCTTCTTTTCTCATTGTTTTTTCTATTTTTGATTTCATTTCTCACCAGTCTTTCATTGTATTTTCTTATGTCTTCCCTAATACTTTGTTTATTTTCCTACTTTGATGTTTTATTCGTTTTTCTTACAAAGTAGCAGTAGTAAAATAGTATATAGGTAAAAACAGTTAATATCTGCTGCAGCTAATAATTAATTACTGCTGCAAAATTGCTTCTGAAATAATCCAATTTATTTTACTTTAAAATGCTGTTATTCAAAGAATAAAAGAAATATGTACATCTAAAACACTCATTTTTCTTTCAGGAAATAGGTTTTTCGTGCCCAACTGCTTTAAACGAACTCTATTAAGAAAATAACAAGAATTTACCCTTGTATTTCCAAGAAGAACAACGTCCAATTTTAACGGGACCTCTACACTGACGAACAGCAATCTCTTAAAAAAGTAAGTCGATTTTTGTTTAATTTCTTAACTTGATTGATAAGTTGGTTTTTATTTTATTTTCTTTCTGAATTCCCGAGAATTCAGTTTAAAAATATGGGATAAAATATACAATCTGCATTGACGTAGAAGTAGATTTAAAATTTAAAATAATTTAAAATTTACTGTATTTTTAAGTTTAGTAGTTACATCAGAGAAACAAGGATTTTCCCATGACATTTATTGATACATCTATCTCGCAGCTGCTCTTGATAAATTTGGTAATAACAATATGTAACAAACAAAATACAGAAAAGATTAAACGTCATTTTTTTTCCTGACAAATAATACATGAATAATATAAGATCGCTATTTAATTTTAAATACTAGATGATAAAAGGTGAAGACCAATAAATTATACAGTGTGGAAACCACTTATGGAATAAAATTGTTTTTGTCCTTATTTTAGAAAATAATAAAAACGTGTAGATACCTTAACTTTTGAATTTAAATGTACGCTTTTTAGACATAAATTTGAATGTACAGGGTGATCATTGCAAGTCTGGCATAGTGCATAATCTGTATTTTACATTAAACACCCTGTATATTTTCATGTTTTTAAAAGTTCCCTAACGACCTGATTTAAACGAACTATATCATGTAGGGTCTATTATGAATAATACAAGGTGAAATTTTAAAGTTAGGTATTTTCTTCAAGACAATGAATTCATAGAATACCCGAGGTAATTGATTGGATTACATTAAAATAAATGCTCAACAGGTTCTCCATCTTGTTGTTGGCAATAACAGTCTCATATAAAACTCGTTTCGAACTTTGTTTAAAGTTTGAGGTGAAATATTCCGTATTTCTGTAGTTATCCTTACTTTTTGAGTAAGGATGATAGGTCTTCAATGATAGTTGATTGTGTTGCATATACTTTGTTCTTGAGATAACCCCACAAAAAAATCTTTTTATTTCAGTCAAGTAATTTCTCACCATTAAAGCATAATGGGGTGCTGCACCGTCCTGCTGGAACCAGACAGTTGCATGCGGTAGGGTCGGATCTATTGGATTGGGATATAAGTTAGCCAACTAAGGAAGAACATCGTCTCTTAGCATGCTTAAATATTTTTCCGCTATCAAATTATCATCTATAAATATAGGACCAATAATAAGATCTCCTATAATACCTGCCCGTTCTACGATCCGGACCGTCTTCTGTTAGCTCCTGCACAAATGTCAATTTATATGGATGAAGTTTTCTTCATGGATACACCTTAGGAAAGTTGTGTGACTCACATTATTTTGACGTGCAATTTGACGTGAACTTGACATTGGATTCTCTGCGACACTTAACAAAATATCCACTTTCACTTCATCTTCAATGAAGTTCGATTTTCTTTTTCAAGTTCTCAAGTTCTCTGAATTGTGCATAAATTTTAGACACAGTACGTTATGAAATATTAGGCAACTGAGGATACTTCTGATTAAATAAGTTTGCTACTTCAACTTGACTTCTACAATTCTCCCCGTAATTGATCATCATTAAAATCTCAATTCGGTGAGCCTTGGTTAAATATTTTATTTTTATTTCTGCAAGAAATTAGTTTCTAATTAAGAATTTATTATAGGTAAAGAAATAATAAATAAGACTTACTCACAATCAATTTAATTTAACTATCAGACGACCGGTTTCGCTTTCTAAAATATGCAAAGCATCTTCAGGTCTCGATACAAAGTTAAACAAATGATGCCGGTACTCTATTAATAGATGGATGGTAGAACATGTTTGAAACTACTTTATATTGTTGAATGGAGAACTCAATACTATTATTGCAGTTGTTTGACAGTAAACGGGAAGTTCTTGAGGAGGTAGATTTGATCCAATGAATTTGAGATATGTGTGAGATTGTTTGTTAAATGTAAGTGGTGTAATATACTATTGTGTTATTAAAAGTTATTTATACTTATTCCAGAGATATATTTTTGAAATGTGTGTTATTTATTGAGTAATTGTTTTATGAAGGTGACATTTTATGACAATGAATAAGTGTAGATGTAAAAATTGTGTGGGTGTGCAATTATTTCCAAACTTGTAGTTATCAAATTACTTTGATAAAGTTCTATTGGCAATGAGTTAATTATTGGAATAGTCAAGTGAATAAAATGGTAAAATACAAACACTTAAGGATAATCTAAACACACTAGAACAGAAAACACTTAGAAGGGACGAAACAAACATTGAATTTAAAAGGGGAAGGACTTTAAAGCACTACATTATAGTCTTGGGCACAATGAGTTTTTTTATTGTTGTATCTATTAGATTTTAGTGGTAAATTTTGACAGTCAATTTCCATTTATTTTTATTTTCCATTATATTAAAATATGCCAGTAAAACGTCTTCGGTAACTTGCCGTACTTTATTCCGGACTTAGGGGGCCCCAAACGTGCTACTGCATCATTAGCCGCGGACTTAATTTCGTTTAGGTTTTCCATTTTCGCACTAAATTTGCGCTTGCGGTTGCAACAACAATAAGCTGTCTATAATAATTGCAAACAACTGTCAAACAACTGTAACCAGGGAGACGCAAATCCCACCGACGACTTAATTATTTTAATTTCTAACATCTGGACGACTTTAATAGTTGTGACAGTTAATTTCGAGTAAAAGTAGCGTATGAATTGTACTATTTATGGTTGAAAATTACTACGTTTGAAGAAAAAATAGTATACTTTATTCGGCAAAGAAGCGACTTTTCTTGACTTGCCCTCTATTACGGGCGCCTCTAATATCGGGCGCGTCAAGAAAAGTCATGCTTCTCCCGCCTTATAAAGTGATATACTATTATTTAAATATCCACGGTTAGGAAATAACAAACTATATATATATATATATATATATATATATATATATATATAATATATATATATATATATTATTTATATAGTTAACTACTGTATTACTTTATAAAATTATCATTACTTTGATATTGTAGCAGAATGCATTTAAAGAAACATGAAGTACAAAAACTCTTTTTACAAGATGTACATTGCGAGGATTACAAAACGAGCTTGACGAGTAAACAGTGTTTCCGATTAGCTCTTAGTTTTTATCAAAATTAAGGTGGTTTCACTTGTTAGAAAATTATCAAAGTTGGTATAATAGTGTATTATATAGTGCTTAATCCAATTTTGGGATCAAACTGTAAGTTAGACCATCTTTATTATTATTTTTTAATCAATAAGCAGTAAACAACGGTTATAAATACCAGTAGCGAGGTAATTAAGTAGCTTAATTACTTATTACTTATGAACCTGTCCAAGCACCAGGGCCGTAATCAGGCAACATAGGCCCAATATGCAGGAAATTTCAGAGGAAAGAACTTCTGAACTTCAAAATTCTCAAGATGTCATTAATCCATCCAATCAATCAAAATTATATTCAACCGCTCTGACTACACCTAACAAAAAATTCCCAAGCAAAAACCAAGCCATTTTGTTCAATTCACTTCCAAATACCAAAATTGAAGATTATTTAAATGCCATAGCAACTAAGGTCGATCCCAATAAAATTCTCGCCATTTCCAGGATTGCAAATGATCGTATTTGCATATATTTTACTACTGAAGAGACAGTCACCGAATTTTTAGGAAGAGATAATGGAACCATACTAATCAATCAGGAACGTATCCAAGGCAGGAAGTTAATCACACCAAGCGAAAAACTGATAATTTCTACTATCCACCCATCAATACCTCACAGTATTATAGAGACTAAACTACAAAATATTGGAATTCATCAAATAACTCCATTGGATTTTCTAAGAATAGGAACAACTAATTCTTTATTTAAGCATATCTTGAGTTTCCGACGTTATACTTACATTACTCCTAAAAATCTAGAAAATATTCCTGAGTCTATATTAATTAACTACGAACAAATCAATTATCGAATATATTTTTCACTTGAAAAACAGTCATGCTACATTTGCAAACAACAAGGTCATCTAGCCTCTCAATGCACAAAAAATACGAACACTCAAACATCTATCGAAAACTCATCACCTACTTCTCAACCAAATTATATCCAAAATTGTCACCCCAACATAACAGATGCACAGCAAACTATCCATCATTCACAATCTTTACAACAATCTACCAGTTCACAATCAACAGAAACAACCAATACTTCTCTATTAGATTCAAATCCTATTCAAACACCTATCCAACCAGATAACGTTGAAATGAATATTCACAGCCAAAATCAACCTCCTACGTCCTCTGACAGTCAATCGTCTAAACGAACGGTATCAGAAATAACGTCTCCTCCAACATCAGTAGACCAGAACCCATTTAAAGAACCTCTCCGTAAATCTAAGAAAGCAAAAACTGTTCCTGAAGTTAATAAGGATTTAGCAGAAGATCTTACTAAATGCACTAGTTCTTTTTTCCAAGATAATTCTGATAACGGATATCTAACCCAGGAAGAATTAATTGATTTCTTCGAAAACGCACACGGCTCTGCTGATCCTCTCAGCATTCCTAAAACGTATACAGAAGATATCGAAGGACTACTCAATTTTTTAACTAAAATCCATCCAGCATTAACTCCCAAGTATCTGAAAAGTCGCTGTACAAGAATAAAATCTAAAATTAATAAACAGGTATTATCCTCTTTCTCTACTGATCACAGTGATCACAGCAGCGACGCCTCTGCTGAAATTTAATACAACAACATTCAACTGTATACTTCAATGGAACCTAAATGGGTATTACACCCATTTAGAAGAACTTAAATTAATTATAGCTAAATTTAAATCATCTGTAATATGCCTACAAGAAACCCACTTCAAAGAAGATAACTGTCATAATTTAAGAAACTATACTCCGTATTATACGAACAGAATAACTGCTAGCCATGCTAGTGGGGGAGTAGTAATATATGTCTATAACTCATTTAATACCGAAGTAATACGTTTAAGAACTGAGTTGGAGGCAACAACAGTATCTATAAAAGGCCCCCACAAAGTTAATATATGTAATATTTATTTTCCTCCGGACTTAGACCCGTCCATAAATGAAATAACTGATCTCTTTAATCAAATTCCAGAACCGCGTATTATACTAGGTGATTTTAATGCTCACAATATACTTTGGGGAGGCAAAAAAACAGATTCCTTGGGACGTAAAATCGAACAAATTGTTACCGATTCTAATATGAATATCCTTAACGATGGAAGAATCACAAGGTTCAATATTTCCACCGGAAATGGGTCACCAATAGATTTATCCCTTTGTGACTCTGTCTTACAAACAACTCTGTCGTGGGATGTGACATCTCATTTGCATGGAAGTGATCATTTTCCTATCCTAATCATAAACAATAACCATATCTCCTCATCAGTTCCATCCAATAAATGGTGTTTGAAAAATGCAGATTGGTCTCTTTATTCCTCTTTAATTTCACAAAAAATTTCTCAGTTGGTTCAGCCCTTCGATACAGATATTGATATCAACTCCAAAGTACTCCATTTCGTACAGTTTTTAACGTCAATAGCTCACGAGTCCATAGGTTATTCAAAATTTCGAAAAAAACGTGCCCCAGTCCCGTGGTGGAATTCTCATTGCGAGGCAGCCATTAAAGATTCAAAAAAGGCATTTTATAAATTTAGAAGGCACCCAACTTTAAATAACCAGCTTGAATTCAAAAGATTAAGGGCGTACTGTAGATACACCTTAAAAAAGTGTAAGAAAGAAGCTTGGAAAAACTATGTATCATATTTAAATTCATCTACCTCGACTTCTGAGGTTTGGCAAATGATAAGCAGAATGTACGGGAAAAAATCATTTAATACAATTCATTACCTAGAACATGATAACCATATTTATTCAACTAAGCAAGAAATAGCCTCCGTACTAGCAAACGTATACCAACAACATAGCAGTGACGAAAATCTATCTATAATTTTCCTAGTCCATTAAAATAAAGTTAATAATGCCTGTATAAATCTTGATGACCACAATAATTTACCTCTAAATGTTACATTTACGATGGATGAACTGTTAGAAACGTTAAACAAAGGTAAAGACACTAGCCCAGGGCCTGACAACATACCTACGACATTTTTAAAAGCTATGCCAACGGAAGGCAAGCAATATCTTTTGGCACTAGATAATTTCATTTGGACAAATAATGTTTTCCCAGTTGATTGGTATGATTCCATTATTGTACCAGTTCTTAAACAAGGCAAGAATAAATCGGACCCAGAGTCTTACCGACCAATCTCACTAACTTCTACTATATGTAAAGTACTTGAAAAAATGGTAAGCAACCGACTAACGTGGTACCTAGAAAATCAACAGCTACTTAGCCCTATACAAAGTGGATTTAGAAAGTCCAGATCTACATTAGACAACATAGTGGATATTAAATCCGTAATTCATGAGTCATTTGGATGTGGTCAAGTATGTCTGGCTGTATTTTTTGATATAACGCGTGCATATGATACAATTTGGAGATCAGATATCATAAAAATTCTGTCAAGTTGGTCGATTAAAGGAAATATTATCAAATTTATTAATAATTTTTTATGTAGGCGAAACTTCAAAGTTCGAATAGACAACTTTCTTTCAGACTCCAAAATCCAATTAAATTATATTCCTCAAGGGTCTACTCTTAGTGTTGTATTTTTCCTTATTGCCATCAATGACATCGCTAAGTCACTTAGCCCATTAGTCAAACCCCGTCTATTTGCTGATGATCTTATTATATTCTGTCGTGGTAAAAATATATCAACAATGACGACCCATATACAGCAAGCCATTTACAAATTAGAGAACTGGTCTAATACTACTGGCCTAGAATTTTCACCCACTAAAACGAAAGCAATGATTTTCAGTAAAACTCCAAAGAAATACATAAATCCACCGAAACTCTACCTAAAAAATTTACCAATAAAGTATTCAGAATCGATTAACTTCTTGGGAGTAAAACTGGATAACCGACTATCTTGGCAAGACCACATCCACTCCCTCCGTCTGTCAGTTCAAAACGGCCTTAACTTAATGAAAAGTATCTCTCATAAACAATGGGGTGCCGATTTCCAAACTCTTATGACTATATACAAAACCCTAATCCATTCAAAACTAGATTATGCTGCTGTTGCCTACAACTCAGCCAAAGGTTCACTATTAAAAGTGCTAGATACGGTTCATAATTCAGCAATTAGAATTGCACTGGGAGCACACTACACAAGCTCAGTTGAAGGTATGTATGTTGAATCAGGCGAACCATCCCTTCAACTTAGGAGAGAATACCTTAGCCTCATGTATGCCTCTAGAGTATCAACTAACCCACAGCTACCTGTTTATAAAAACACATTTACAGATAGATTTCCATCGACATTTAATAGGGGAAAATGATTGGATCCTCCGTTTTATCATCGAGTTAGAGCAACGCTACAAAGCTTAGACACAATAATTCCACCCACTTACAATATTTTTAAAGTCAGTCAAAGCATGCTACCATGGACAATTGTTCTCCCTGATTGTAATACAAACCTATCTGCATTCAAGAAATGTGTCACACCAGCAAAAATCTTCAATCAGAAATTATTAGAGATATTAAATTATTTTAATAATCACATTCATATTTATACCGATGCATCCAGATCTGCAAATGGAGTAGGAGCGGCTTTCACAACAGATAACTATAACAGTTCCTACCAGCTCCCTCCCCAAACTTCCATATTTTCAGCTGAACTCTTTGCTATCCTCCAGTCATTAAAATTTGTTAACACACATGACATTAAATTCTCAATAATCATTAGCGACTCCCTAAGTGCATTAACAGCCTTAAAGCAAATATACCTCAAACATCCTGTCCTGCTTTTAATTAAGTCGGAACTCTTGATATGCCAACAAAATCAAAGATTAGGTCAGTTCCTCTGGGTACCTTCACATTGCGAGATAACTGGAAACGATAAAGCTGACATATTAGCAAAAAATGCGAGTGAGCATCCATTAACAGACATCATAACTACTTGCGTTCATACTGATCTAAAGCAATATTTTAAGAACAAGATCATGACAAAATGGCAAACAAATTGGAATAAATCAACCTCTACATTAAGAAAAATCAAACAAAATCTATTGCCGTCGAAACATCCTACTAAGAGAAGAGACCAAGTGCTCATGTCCAGATTACGACTTGGTCATATGAAGATCACCCATGACTTTATATTAAAGAAGGAAGCCCCTCCAATGTGTTATGTGTGTGATAGTGAACTAACAGTGCAACATATAATAATAGACTGTCCCCTCTACGTTATAGAACGACAACATCAACAGTTACCAACTATGTTTAAAGATTGTTTATGTGAAAATAATTCATCTAAGACTCTCAATTTTTTACGTACTATAGGACTCATTAACCAAATTTAATATAAGCTTTGTAATTTGATATCAATACTGTTCATTGCTAATAACCCTTTTGTAGTTGAAGCAAATTGTAAATAAAAAAAAAGATGTACATTGCCATTTAGTTCTTGAAACTTTACTTTGAGCTTCTTACTATCCTAAACTTTTTTTTTAAAGGATAACACACAACACATAGACCTTTAGCATGCTCTTGTAATGGATGATGCTCATAATTTTGGATGTTCTTTACTGATACAAGCTCGTAAATAACATCTTAAAGTGTCAAGGCGAGACGCTCTCTGAATTTAGTAATCTGCTATTAGCTAATATTGCTAAAATTAGCTCGTTTGCCAACTTCCGATACAATTTAGTTGGTTTTTTGAGAATTCTCTAAGAATATGCTTTCAGTTGATCCGAAATATTAATCAAAGTTTTGGCTTTGTTATAATCTGCAAGGGCTTTTGGTTTTGAGATCTCTTTTCCACGTTATTTCACTACCACTGTCTCATTGGTATGTTTGGTGGTCAGCAGTCACCAGTCAACAGGTTACATCCCTGATATATTTTCATTATGACTTTCCTGTGCAAATATTTCATGTCTTTTTGACAAAAGAGACATTTTATTTATAAGTACTAAACACGGTCATGAAATAAACAAGGTTAGTGCACGAGAAGGAAGTGTCCGAAATAAACCTAATGCTATTTGTTCTTACAATTCTGCCAAATCATTTATTGACGTGGCGGACCAGATGTCATCCTACTCTACAGCTTTACGAAAAACAATTAAATGGTTCAGATAAATTGCAGTTGAGGCCTTAACAGGTACTGCTGTAGTTAATAGCTGGATTTTACATAATTCAGTACGTGCTAGCCGTAGGTCAATTACAACATTTAGAGAAAATTTGTGTTTGCAGTTACTAGGTGTCGACAAAATTTCTGCAACTACAGACAATAATAGACTAAAAAAACATGGACTGAAGGCGACAGAAAAACGGAAGCGGTGTAAAATATGTTACACTCGTTTAGCAGGACAACATTACAGAACATATGCAGTTGCTCACAGAAACAAGTGATTTTATCTGCCAATTTGATATGATGTAATGTAGCACCGCACCAATACATATCCCATAAGATACCTACGTTAACTGTGCAGAAATCGCATACACACGGCCTACAATACAGCTATGCCTCGTGAATAAAATCTATACACACGGCGCCCTGGGCCTGACTACTGTGTATATATTTTATACACAAAGCGCTTAACGTGTTAAATAAAATGTTTGTGAATTATGGTACACAGCCAACTACACGAATGTACTTTCCTTGTGGATTAATATTTCTCAGAAGATTGTGTCAATGGATGCGCTGACAGTGTTTTTAGCCGTAAATTTTCTCTTAATGCAACTAAAACTTACTATTTGTATCCCTTTGTTAAGTTTACATTTGTGTATAATCTTTTTGATGGTATAAAACAATAATAGGATTTTTAATTTTTCATCGCTTTAATTTCTAGCCTTTTTTCCGTTAATTTTGCTATTTGTTTTTTAAAAATTTACTTATAAAGAGTGATACTTCTTTAAATACTTTATTACAACAGTCGTGATTTGTATTCAGTTTTGGTCGACTTTTAATAATAAATAAAAATTAAACAGTAAAATCATCATAAAGGTAATTTCCGAGGCTAATATTAGAAAAGATTCATTTCTGTACAACTTTCGCATACACATAACGTATAAAAATAGAGTGCATAATAAAACTCCAATTTAATTCTGCTTCCAGCGCTTTACTATAATCTCAAGGAATAGCGCCATTACACATATTGATGATAAAATGCATTTTTACGATATTGCACAAATACTCGCAACATCTTCCAACTGGCTATCAAGTTTACTAGATTATTTTTACTTAATCACTTGTGGTTTTGTATAAGAATCTTTTAGCATGTTATAAAAACGTGTTAAATTTTTTATCATGTCATATTTTTTATAAATCTGATCTTTTTCAATTAATGAAACAAATAAATTTTAAAATTTAAAATGTTTTAAAATTCTTAGTTTTCTTTGTCCAATGGTAGGTAACTTATTAACCCTTAAGTGGTCGCTAGAACATTTTTTACACATGTGGTCAGTATTTAAGTTATTATTTTACATTTCTTAAATACTTAGTAATAAATAAATACATATTTAAAAAAATATAATACAGTATAAAATACAAAAATAAAAAAGAATTGTTAGATGAACATAAAAAGATACAAAAAGAAAATTCATTTTAAGGACTTTCTCTTTGATTTTCATAATGCTTTTCATTATGAGCCAATGTGTGTGGTGATTATATGCTCTTTACATGCTGGTTTACTGCATCTTTGTTGTGGTTGCTCTATTTTTTTTTTTAGGTTCACCTTCCTCTTATTTTTTCGGGTAGTTTTGGAGTCTCGGAATGACACGGAAAGAAATAAAGAGAAAAAGGATGTCATGATTAAACTGATGCAACAACAAATGGAAAAAAATGAAGAAATGATGAATAAAATAAAGAAAATAAGAAAATTAATAACAAATACAAGAGATAAAGAGAAAAACAGAAAATTAAAAAACGATGTGAAACAATTACAAGACATAATGAAAAAATTAAAGAAAGCAAGTAAAAAAGAAGTTTGTTTATATCGGGTTTAAAAATAGATACAAATGATGATAAGAAACTAAAAGAAAGCATGGAAACATTTGTATTACAAGAACTGCAGGCGCAAATAAAACTGAGGAACGCAACAAAAAAAGGAGAAACAATTTATGTACATAAATAATGATCTGACAGCAAAAGAAATAGAGATACAGAAAGAATTAGTTAAAATAGCAAAGGAAGAAAAGAGTCAAGGAAAACATATATATATATATATATATATATATATATATATATATATATATATATATATATATATATATATGATACATGGCAGACCATACGGAAAAGTATATAGGAAGAGAGCATATAAAAAGGCGACAAGACTGGTTCGATGAAGGATGTAGGAATGTTTTGACAAGAAGAAACAGGACAGAACTACAAAGATATCAAAAAAATTCCCAAAATGCGGTCGAAAACTATGTGACAAGAAGAAGGGAAGTGGGAAAAATTTGAAAAAAGGAGAAAAGAGAACAGCTAGAAAAACAATTGAAAAACATAGAAGAAGCCTACATAAAACAAGAGGTAAAGAATTTCTACCAAGAAGTTAAGAAATCCAGAGAAACTACAAAAATTATTCCACAATATTGCAGAAATCAAGAAGGTTTACTTCTAGGTGAAACAACAGAAAAATTAAACAGATGGGCGGAATATTTCGAAGATCTAATACAGACCAACAAGAGAAACTTGAGGGAAATGACAATTGGCAAGAAGATGAAGAATGGATGTGTGAGGAACAAATTCTAAATGAATGAAGTCAAAGAAATAAAAAATAACAAAAGTGCAGGAGAAATTGGTATCCCAGCTGAGATTTTTAAGGAAGGTGGTGAAATTTTGAAGGAAAGGATATTTCACTTGACCTTAATAATTTGGCAAAAGGAAGAAATGCCGAAACACTAGAAAAGTGCTCTTATTATTTGTCCTATCTATAAAAAAAGGAGATAAACCGGAGTTCGAAAACTATGGAGGTATAGCGATATTAGAAGTAGTCTATAAAATACATGCAAAAATTATTAGGATAAGATTAATAAAATGTGATAACAAAATGATTACAGAATACCAGGGAGCTTTTATTTCAGGAAGAACAACTATTGGTTAAATAAGTATGTTAAAATTAATACAAAATAATAGCTACGAACAAAACTTAGGATTATATATGCTATTTATCGATTTTAAACAAGCATATCGCATCCTCAGTGTAAGACTGCAGTAACTCAAAATTTTATGAAAGTGAAGTAATCATGGAATTCGATTGTAAACATGCATATGTATCGCCTGTAAAACTTTAGTAACTTTCAAATGCTTAACCGGCTAAATATTACAACAACAAAAGTTTAACCATTTAGCGTTTTTATACATAAGTTTCGTGTAAAACTGTTGTAATTCTAATGTAACAGAGTTACAACAGTTTTGTACGGAACATTGCAATGGTTTCGATAACAAGCAATGAAAGACACAAAAAAAGTAAGATATTTAATATTTTAATATCTATATCTGTCGTGTTTAATTTTAATATACAGCGTGTCTACGTAATCCATTAACAACCGAGACAATAAAACCAAGAAATACGAGACCAATCTATTCATGTAAGTTTTATGTCCTTTGTGTGACTTTATATTTTCCATAAAATGTGTGCGTTGTCGTTTGACCATTTATTCATTAGATTGGGTTAAAAGCACATAAATTAAGAGTAATTATTTACAGCAAAAAAGCATTTTTTGCATCTCAAAACTTGTGTATTAACAATACTGGCAGGTATAAAATATCTATGATCAGAAAACTTGTTCTATAAAAACTAAATCCCAAATGTATTAAATCTTCATAAAACCTTCCGGGGCGGGGCGATTGTCTTAACATGTTGTCCCCCTGTAATTCCTAAGTTTTACTAAGGTAGTGAATTTCAACTCTTTTGTTAATCACTGTACTTAATGTAGCCTAATTTACATATTTTTATTATAGTCCTTCTGTTTTGAATTGGAATAAAAATATTAAAAGCTTTACAAATAATTTTTCTACCTTCTTATGACATTGTCATCACAAAGCGAAGGAATTGTGGCTATCAGAAACATATGCAAAGATAGAAATACTAAATTGCCGCTAGCGATAAGCCGTTTTATTAGGTGCCTATTTATTCTAGGTAGCTATCTGATTTCTTGGAATCTTGGAAAATGTGAAGTGGATTGATATAAAAATTCTGCAATGTACAAAATATAGTCCGCACATAATTTTCTTTAAGTTCAACTATGACGACGAACTATGAAATTCTTTTAATTAAAAAAAATTATCGCGGACTACACATAGTATACAAGAAGTGCGACTTAAACCTGCCTACAAAGAGCAGGCAAACATTCAAATGGCCAAAAAGAAAGATTTGGTATACGTATGCCTTTCGGGTATGACACCAGAAGCCCACCATAAATTTTATAAATATGTTTTGGCCCAAGATGATATACGAGAAGAGGACAACAAGTAACAGAAAATGTTTCTACACTTTTTACAATTTTCTACGTGCAAGAGTGTTGTAACTTTGAAATTTATAATTTTTTTAGCATTAATGTTATTTAAATTTCTATTTTTGGTTTATGTAATATAGGCTAAAAAGCATGCAAAATCATAATTAAATGTTAATTTTTCTTCAAACTTGTGTCTTATTTTGACTCTCTAAATCGAACGATGCTATATAATAATATTATAAATACCATAAAAGCTTATAAGGCTACTGAGAATGACGCTTGGGAACATGATGAATAGGGTAACAACGAAAGGAAGCTTTTCAAGACAATTCACAGTAAATAGAGGTTTAAAACAAGGGAATCCACTATTAACGAATTTATTTAACCTAGTATTAGAAAAAATCGTAAGAAGATCAAATATAAGCACAAACAGGACTATTTTCAATAGCGGTGAACAGTGTATAGCGTACGCAGATGATGTGTTGATAATAGGGAGAACAAAAAAACATTGAGAAAAAGTATTCCAGAAATTTGAAGAAGAAGCGAAAAGACACAATTTTTTTATTCACCGCTGTTCGTAAATTTAGGACCCAAGAGATTTTTTCTTGCGACTCCGCATTTAACCTGTAATATTGCCTGTTATTACGAGTTGGGGGGAAATGTTTTTAATTCAGTAGTTCTCTTTTTTCATTCCGGTTTTTTCATTTCATTTTTGATTCAGGTATTCTTTATTAACAGTTTTCTTAAACGATCAAGGATCTACCTATTTGTTATATAGTGAGTTCTGTTAATTTTCACATAGAAAAACCACATCTCAAATAATCTTATCTTATTCATAGCTGGAATTGTGAATTTTCACGACTCTGCTCCTTATAGCATAGTTAAAAATAACGTTTAAGCACTCATATCCCAAGTTCCACGAGATTAAATTAAGAAGAGATGATCAAAAACAGAGTAAAATAGATCAAAACAAACATTTATCCGTCTGAAATTAGTTTTGCAAAAATAGAGGGAAAAAGCCAAAGCTTCCTCTAAAAAATTAATGAAATATTTACAAGTTGTGTTGTGACCGTTTTCACAAATATTGCGAAAAACTCAATTTTGTTTTAAATTTTCCGGAAACTCTGTCTACTGCCACTTATTTTTCTAATATCGCTCTCCAAACTGATCGTAGACACGTGTAATTCCCATACGCGCATCCAACAGCTGACAAAAAATTTCATTTTAACCGTGACACGAACCTGTTGAGCCAATTTTGTTTGGCCACCGGATTTTCATTAAACGACCAGCTTGTTAACAATTAGGTTTTCATTGATAATTTTGGAACAGTTATTACCCTTGTTCGTGCGAGAAATTATGTACTACAGTTTAATATAAAAGGCTTGTTTCATTTAAATAGCTTAATAATATTCAAGAAGAAGGTGGAATGATTAGTTTCAATATTAAATTAACACGTGAATTACTTGTATAGTAAGTATAACGTAAGTCGCCTTTAAATATTTTAATGTTGTTCTGATGCTATTTTCTTGTAGCTGTCTTAAAGCAATTACATACTATTTTTATTGGTAATAAGCCACAATTTAAGTTTAAGATAAGTTTATTGACGTTTCATTTTTCACTTCGGAAAAAAATTAATAAACTAAACAAATTTTGTTTTTCGTTACATGGAGAATTCATGGTACTACAAATAGGTCTAGGTGATGTATTTGCTTTATGAACTTTCTGTACTCTATTAAAATGAGATGTCTTACTGTAATAAGGTGTAATTAATCTTCTTTGATAATTTGTTAAATAATCCTTAAAGTTAAATAAAGTTCTATTTATTCTGTTTTCCAAAGGCTTTATTGGTTTCTTTGTTAATTTTTTATAAGGTCCGTTTGTTATTAGATAGTAGATAGTACTAAAAAATACTACTTTTATTTTACTTGAAATTTCTTTTATAAGTAATCAAAAATTTATTTTACCTAAATTTAAAATTGATATTTTTTCTCCTGAGACTAAAATTGCTTATTACTCAAACAACGAAAATGAAGTTTGACCCTTTTAATACTGAGGTCCAGGTTTTAACATATTTATAATTTCAAAGATTAATGTAATCGTTTAGTCTACAACGAAATACAAAATAAAAGTGATAAACAGCAACGATATTTTTACTTTACTTTAAAAGTTTTATAAGCTACATTCTGATAATACGTATTATAAGAAAAACCATATAAGTGAGTTTTCTTTATATCTTCCGACCCCTTAAACCCAATACAAACTATTTAAGGTTTGGAAAAACATCGAAACGCCTGGCATAATCGAATTCCACAACTTGAAATCTACCTAAATTGAAAATAATTGACAACCAGAACTGAATTGAAAGTTCCGGACCTTGTCTATTGGATTATTTATGTGACTTTCGGGTTTCTCTTGCGAAATCCGGGATAAGCCCAGTCTCAGGAACAATTTTGAATAAGTCTGCAACGGTTACCTGGAGCTGCATTAAAATTCATAGCTTCGTTTGACATTAAGCGAAAGTTGTGATTGATAGATTCATAAATAAAATCTTACTACGTAAATGGGAACTAGTTTTAGTTAACTGTGGAATCCTCTCGGTCGCTAAGATTAGGAGATATTCAGTTATAACTGATTAAAAGGGTTTGTTTTTTATAGTTGTATTCTATTACAGTTGTATTCTACTAAAATCTGCAATACGAATGGTTGTTGTGTATTATTTTTCTACAAAAATTGATCTGTTCTTCGCCAATTTTGTTATTCTTTTGTTGTTTAATAGGGTAATTGGCATACGTTAGATAACTTTGTTTTTTTCCTTCTATTTAGGCACATTACCTGTTTCTCTTTAATAACTCCGTATTTTATTAAAATATTATTATACCGTAACATGGAGTGAGAAAGATCCAAAGAGACGAAATTTATATTGCGAATGATTCTAAATATTTTAATTTCCCTAAAATCTAAGAAGCTTAACAAACAGTTGGCAACGTCGCTTTACTTAGTTAACACTAGAGTAAAACCTGTAATTGTTTAGTTAAAGTAAGTATATTTTTTTACAGAAAAGTTTTTCCAGCTAACCTAACTTGTGCCTGAGAAAAACTACAAAAAATATGAAATTTTAATTAATTATCTTATTAGTAACATATTTAAAAAACGTAATATATTTAAAAACGAGTTCCTTCTGTACTTGTTGACACTAATAATAAAATTATTGTAAATGGGCAAGAAATAAGAAAAGAATGCTTACTTACTTACTTACTTACTTACTTACTAGCCAACGCCCACCCTTGGCATGTTAGCCATTTGGTGGCGCGCTGACCAGTATTAGATTAGATTAGATTAAGAGAGGTGGCCTTTCGGCCTATTCCACTGCGACCTTTTTAGATCTATTGTGGCCCTCTAGTCCTAGACAACATTCTCTAGCCTGACCCTCTTTATAAAGTCTAGTAGCTTCGAGACTGTACCTTCCATGTAGCTGTTTGTTGGTGGATTTTCTTCTCCTAATGCAAAAAACCGCACATTTGCCAGACTGTCACACTGACATAAAATGTGCTCTGCCGTTTCTTCTTCGAGGTGACAGAATCTGCACAGGTCATCATCTGATAATCCCATTAGCTTCAAGTGCCTATTCAGCTTACAGTGCCCTGTTAGAAGACCTACTATGGCTTTGACTGTTTTCCTATCTTTGCTAATTAGGTCTGCCGTAAATTTTGGCGAATGTTTTCTTATGAACTGTTTCGCCTGTCTTTGTCCTGGTGAATTCCTCCACCATTCCAGAGATTTGTGAGCTACCCACTCCTTTGTAGCCGTTCTTGTTACTGACTTTGCAACGCCGCAGAAGGGTTCCGGTCCAATGAATGGCATTGATGAGCCTTGTTTGGCCACTTCATCTGCTTTTTCATTGCCCTTATGACCCTCGTGCCCCGGTACCCAGGCTACCGTAACCTTGCTACGGTCTCCTAGTTTATTTAGGGCACACGCGCAATCCCATACTAGCTTAGAATTCACCTCTACAGAATTGAGTGCCTTAAGCGCAGCCTGACTATCTGTGAAGATGGCAACTGAACAGAACGTTCTTTCCTGCCTTTCTATTTTTTCCACACAGTGATGGATTGCAGTTATTTCTGCCTGGAAAACTGTCACATTCTTAGATAGACTTACCGGGAAATGTATCCCTTGATTTGTCCCTACTATGCCGGCTCCAACACCCTCCGATGTTTTTGAGCCATCCGTGTACCAGGTAGCAGCAGCTTTTATGGGTACCCCTTTATTCCACTCTTCCCTGCCCGGTATCTTAATTGTGAATTTATTGTTAAAGCTATATCTAGTAGCTATTGCATTGATAGGTTTCCCCATCACAATATCGGCTTTTAGCTCCTCGATTAGCTTTCTGTTGTCAGTACCATGCGTTTGGCTTATATGTCGCTGACTATGGATTAATCTGTGCATCTCTGATCTGGCTTCGCCCTGTATAAAGATATGAAGTGGTGGTAAATTCAACAGGACTTCCAACGATGCAGTAGGAGTTGTTTTTATGGCCCCCGTAATACACAGGCATGCTAGCCTTTGTGTACTACCTAGCAGCCTTATTGCTCCCATTTGCTTCGTCTTTGTCCACCACGTCACCGAGCCATAGGTTATCATGGGTCTAATAACCCTTGTATATAACCATAGAGTCATTTTGGGGTTTAGCCCCCAATTCTTACCGCACATTCTTCTACATCTGCCCAGGGACATAGTAGCTTTCTGTGTGGTTTTTTTAATGTGAGTATTCCATGTAAGCCTATGATCAAAATATACCCCAAGGTATTTTGTTTCTTTGGCAAATGAAATCTCTGTTCTTCCCAGCACCGGTGGTTTTAGGCCTTGTAGTGCTGTTTTCTTGGTAAAGTTGACGATTTGTGTTTTCTGAGCATTGACTATCAGTCTCTCTTCTTTACACCAGTCGTCAACTATATTTAGGGCTGCTTGCATTCTCCCAGACACCACCTGAGCAAACCTGCCCCTGACGACAATTGCTATATCGTCAGCATATCCTAGACAATAAAAGCCTTCTGTTGACAAATTTCTGAGGAGGTCATCTACCAAGGTTGCCCAAAGTAGAGGGGACAGAACTCCTCCTTGTGGACAGCCTCCACCTACTTTTACTTTGATGGTTGCTTTACCCAGAGTGGACATTACTATCCTATTCTCTAAGGATGCCCTTATCCATCTGCATATTACCGCAGGTGCGCCTCGTCTACTCATAGCTCCTATCAAAGAGCCGGTGGTAACATTATTAAATGCCCCTTCTATATCTAAGAAGGCGGCCATTGCTATCTCTTTGTCTTCCATTGACTTTGAGATAAGCCTATTTAGATCATCCAACGCAGAGTCCGTAGATTTACCAGGTTGGTATGCATATTGACGATTGCTTAGAGGATTTTTCTTTAGCACTTCGTCTCTGATGTACCTATCAAGAAGCCTTTCCAGCGTTTTTAATAGAAAAGAAGATAATCTTATCGGTCTATATGACTTTGGTGTTAGGTCTGATACTTTACCTACCTTAGGCAAGTATATGAATTTGACTTTTTGCCATATTTCCGGTACTACCCCCCATGCTAAACTGGCTTTGAGGAGCTTGCATAGGTATGGTATCAATACCTCTAATCCCATATGCAACAGTATTGGATATATGCCATCCGTCTTGGGAGACTTATATGGCCGGAACTTATTTATAGCCCATCTAATTCTGTTTGGTCTTGTGATTGCTGTGGCTATTTCCCAATCTGTAGACCTTGGCCTAGTGAGCCTTTGGTCTACGTTGGTTTGCCTATCTGCATCATTCAGAATTGTTGAGCCCGGAAAGTGCGTGTTTATCAGTTCTCTAAGACTTTCCTCTTTGGTGTCCGTAAATTTGCCATTAGCTTTCTTTAGGAAACCTACTTCTTTTGTTGTAGCACCATCCTTTGCCAGGACTTTATGGATTCGAGAACATGCAGGGATATCTGTAATCTCCACGCAAAACTCTCTCCATGAATTCTTTTTAGCTTTCCGGATTTCTTTATTGTATAGCGTTAGCTTATACCTGTAGGCATCCCAATCTTGGTTACTTTCGGCTTTATTAAATAGGCTTCGGACTTCCGACCTCATCCTCTTTAAGCCGTTGTTCCACCAGACTGTATTACTGCCCGTACTTTTCCTTGTTTTTTTCTGGACAGTTTTCCTGGTAAGCCGCCATAATAGCTTCGCTTATCGTTTCTGCCGCCGAATCTATAGCCTCTGGGCCTTTAAACAAAATCATACTTTTCTCGAGATTTTTACTGAGGGACTCCCTATATCCTACCCAGTTTGTATCTCTAGGATTTCTGTATTTAATTTCCGATGGAAAAATATCAAGGTCAAATCGTATATGTCTGTGATCCGAACATGAGGGTTCGTCAGACACAACCCAATTTGTTATTATATCACTTACCTTGCTTGTACAGAGTGTTAAATCTAATAAAATTATTGTAAATGAGCAAGAAATAAGAAAAGAATGCTTACTTACTTACTTACTTACTAGCCAACGCCCACCCTTGGCATGTTAGCCATTTGGTGGCGCGCTGACCAGTATAGACGAGCCGTTTCTCGTAGGCGATCTTCATCCTCCTCGGGTGGGTCTGTTTTCAAGACTGGGCACTCTGGAAGGTAAGCAGCATCCATCTGGGGCTGATCACATAGTGGACAGTTGTCATTTTTGCGAACGCCGATGCGATGTAGATGGCAGGCCAGGTAGTCATGCCCCGTAGTTGTTCTGAACACGGCTACATTAATGGGTCTCGGCAAGTTGCAAGGGATTGGTGACTCTATAATGTGGGCCCAAGATTTTCCAGCACCGGCTTGTATTTGCTGCTCTTTTATCTTCGCTCTGATCCTCTTCTAACGGTGGACTTTGCTAATGTGTACGATTGAAAGCTAGGGGGCTGTGGAAGAGTAGTGCCTTCTTTTGCAAGTTCATCCACCGCTTCATTTCCTTCAACACCGACATGACTAGAGATCCATTGTAGAGTAATTAGCCACCCTTTTTTCATCAAGTTCGATAGTTGGACGCGGCAAAATATTGTTTTGGCACAGTCGGTGTATCGATTTGTCGACAGGGCGAGGATTGCGGATTGGCAGTCGTTGAAAAAGGTAACTATTTGGGGGTGTTGGAAATTCTCAAGATTTTTTTGCAGCTTCGTGTATAGCAGCAATTTCGCTGTTGTAGTTGGTGAGAGGGGCACCCACAGCTATAGAGCCTTTGAAGAACGTTGAGACATATCCTCCTCCTGTTCTTCCCGAGTCCGGCATCGAGGATCCATCGCAGTAGATGTGGAGCCACTCATGTGCTGGATACTTGGTGTGTATCGTCTCTAGGGCGGCTTTCCTTAGGGCAATGTCTGAAGATAAGTGCTTCGGCTCGTTATGGTTTTTAAGCAGTAATTCTTTGTTTGGTCCGGCAGGACAATGTGGTATTTTTCCATGATTTGGTTTGCTACTGTAAGCGGAGTGGTTTGTGTTTTAAGACGTGAGGCTGCTTGTCTATATTCGTCCCATTTTTGTGTAAGTATTCGTCTTTGCCTTTCCCAGAAGGTTAACGCGTATTGCTCTCTGCGGCATTGTATTGGTTCAATACCAGTCTGGGCTTGCATTGATGTAATCGGTGTTGATGACGCGAAGGGCAGTGTTCTGGGCGACTTCAAGCTTGGAGGTGATGTTTGTCCCCGCAGTTATTGTAGCTTCACTCCCATAATCTAATATCGGCCGGACATAGGCTTTGACAATAAAAAAAGAATGGCAGCTGTATATATCAGAGTTGTTTAAAGATGACAGGAATAATATTGTCGAATTCTACCAAAACTGTACTGACGGCTCAGAAATTATGAAATGCGAAGTAGAACATGCTATAAATAATGCTAAAATTAGAAAAGCTTTGTGGTCTAGATGATACATCAACTGAGTTGCTAAAACTAATAGAGAATGATAACATAAAAGTAGTAGTAAGACTTTTTAACTTAATATATAAACCCGGAGTGATTCCCGCAGATTGGCTCAAATCCATCTTTAGCGCAATACCTAAAAAACCCAATGCGAGAAAATGCTCAGAATATCAAATTAATTAGCCTAATGAGCCACACTCTTAAAATTTTCCTAAGAATACTTCACAACAGAATTAGACGCAAATGCGAAGAAGATCTTGAAGATACCCAATTTGGTTGTAGAAATGCTATGGGAACCCAGGAGGCACTTTTTGCGCTTAACATCCTATTACAAAAATGCCGTGATCAAAGAAAAGATATATTTGCATGTTTCGTGGACTTCGAAAAGGCATTCGATAAAGTACAGCATGTAAAATTAATGCAAATACTGAAAAATATCGGAATAGATGACAAGGATATTCGTGTCATTAAAAATTTGTACTGGAATTAAACTGCTATGGTAAAAATTGGAGATAACTACATCGATGAAATCCCCATACAACGAGGAGTCAGACAAGGTTGCATTTTGTCGCCAACATTGTTCAATATTTACTTGGACCAGCTATTTAAAAAGGCACTTAAAAGGCAACCATATGGAATAAAAATCAACGGGGAACTACATAATGTGAATAGATCTGCAGACGATACAGTATTTCTATTATAATTGAAGGTCCTCAAATTCTGGTTGATTGTATTCACGAGGTAGGAGAGGAAATGGACATTAAAATAAACAATTTTTTTTTTATTTTCTATTCCCTATGTTCATTATATTCAATGGGTTCAATGGAATAATTCAAATGTAGTCCTAAAAGAAACGGATGGTAAAAAAATAAAAATCAAAGAAGCGGCTCGAATTATGCTAAATGAGGCCAATTGTGTCGCAAATCCCTCGGCAGAATGTAGTAGGATCTGGTAACCAATATTGAAAGAGGAAGTTACTAATAAGAAAATACCAGTATTAGTAAGTCAGTAACATATAGAGGATACATCATTTATGTTTTTTAAATAACGAAACATATAATATCAGAATTTTGGTGTTTATTGAAGGTAAACTAAATACACGAACAAATATACCATGTCGGGATAGTATTATGAGGTTTTTTTCCTGGTTTTTCCCTCATAATTTACTATGGAATCACTAACAGGAGAATTTTACTGTCATCATGACATGTGTTTGTCTTTTTAAAGACGACTTTCATGCTATGATTTTTTTCTGACGGATATCCTCAAGTTAAAGTTGATTTCATGTAATCGAATGAACTATCTTATAAGTAAAGTCGTCCCAGGAGCGCAACTCAACAATATTGGCAATATCATTTTAAAGTCGTCTACTTTAAAATGCATAATGTATGTCTGAATTATCAATAAAAATGAGTCAGATAAAATTAAATTATTAGAACAATTGTTCACTATGTAACAAAAAACAAAATTTGTTTAATTTACTGTTTGTATTTTGAGAACGATTTCCGAAGTGGAAACTGAAACGCCAATGAACGTATTTTTATCTTTTATTGTGGCTTATTCCCAGTTAAATAGTAATTAATTCAAAATGCCACAAGAAAATAGCTTCAGAACAATATGTACATCCAGATAGCACTGATGATGGAATAGTTATTCCAAAAACATTCTGATGTAGCGCGATATTTTTCGTTATTATACCTTTTATAAAGAAATTTAAAAAATTGTGTTACATGGAACACAGCCAACTACAGATATCTAGTTTCTTTGTGAAAGTACAATTCTCTCGTAGTTTATCTACATCCATCAAATTTTTATAGAGTTATGGGTATTTCAGTTCTTAGTAGCCCTAAAATTGAAATTTCAGCGGACAAAACATTCTTAACAAACTTACCATTAACTCTTAGGATTATATGTTTCTTATAATAATTATAATTACTGTTAATAATTTCGCTTGTTTAATTAGATTATAAAATCCAGTTGAAATAGCTAAGGCCAATTATACGATTTTATTCTTTACTAATACTGTCCAACTTAACTAAGCAGAATCTTTACAATACAGGCCAATAATATTACTATTATCTCTTAGAATCTCCAATTACTAATTGTTCGACCGTTACATCATTTCAGACGCCTAAATTCATTAGGTGTTAATTTTATTGCAAAATCACCCTTTATAAACTCATTTTTCACATTTGCTGGGATTGATAAATACATTTGGAGTACATATTAGCAATGAGAGTAATTCGACTTAACAAAAGCATTTTTTTTTATAAATATATAAAGGAATTTATTTGACTAATAATGGGTTTTAAATTTCTAAGCGAAATGATCATTTTTCGTGGCCAAGAATTTTGGACATAATACATTAAATAAACGCTACTCGCGCGTCAGATGAAAATTGCTATACCATTTAATTCGAAAATCTGTAACTTCCAAAAAACTTTGGCTTAAATGGGTTAAAAACAAATTGATTCAAAAATATGTAATTTTTGAATTTTCTGAAAAAAAATATTCTACAAATTAATATCATACAATTTTTCTCAAAAAATTAGCATTTTTTGTAATCAACTCTGATTGATTGATTTTGATTCAATTGATTTTTATTTTGATCATTTTGGTATCAGATTTAGTTACCAACGACTTATGGTTCATGGTTATCTTTTTAAAGGTTGGTCATTTCCGATATATAGGTTTCCTGTGATATAATATATATTAATTGCTATAAACTCGTTAAATAACTGGCTATTGCAATATTGTGAGAAAAACTCATTACCTACTCTTGATTAAATTATATTAAACTCACTAAATATGATGGAAAAATTAATAGTACAACTAACAGTCTAGTAGGAAGTTTAATTTAGTAGTGACAAAGATGACTGATTCTTTCTATTATTACCGTTTGTTAGAAACTTAAATTCATTAGTTTATGTAGAGTAGTCTAAATTAATTAAAAGTTTTATGGTTGATACTTGTACGCCCCTAGTTATGAAGTTTATATAAATTTTGAAATTTTCGCTTCAACACGCTAACAAATTTGAACTCTTGTTTTCTAACGTTTCTATTGCATATATATATATATATATATATATATATATATATATATATATATATATATATATATATATATATATATATATAAGGTTCCTTTTGGTAATTAGTAACACAACTGAGTTTCTGAAATTAAAGATTTATTAAAACATGTTCTATTTACATTATTTACACAAAATTTTACCTGAAATTAAAGAAACGACATTTAATGTCACTAACTATGAATGTTTTAACATTCCTATCCTAAGCACAAATAATCTCTGACAAAATGACAAGTTTTTTAAATATAAAGATGACAGAAGTGGTTGTGTCTAATATTCCAGATAACGTGCTCGGTAGAGCGCGGCAATATTTGAATGATGAAATTATAATTTCATTACATCCCCCCTTCCCAGAGGAGAAAATATTCATGCCTTCAAATGTTTAGTAGTCGTCTACGTCTTCTTCATCTTGTTCTACATTTTCAGGTGTTGAGATTGGAGTCAGCTTGGATATGTGGAACAGATTAGACTCTAATTTTCTTCGGTTCAGGTTTATTCTGTAAATTGAATTTGACAATTTTTCCGTAATTTCATATGGTCCTACTTTTAGTTCGTCAAGTTTATTCCTGTTTAATTTGTTTCCATTTTCCACATATACCAAATCACCTATCTTGAAATCAAAATGTTTACGATTTTTGTCATAAATTTGTTTATTATAATTATGAGATTTGATCGTTCTGTCTAAAGCAATATTTCTATTACGAATCCAATCTTTCTCAGAAGTTAATATTTTTAGTTCATTTGGCAACATTGCAACATTTTTGCCATACATTAAGTATGATGGTGCGAAACCAGTGACAGTATGTTCTGTTTCATTGTATTTGCGCACACATTCTTGTGCTATTGTTGTCCAAGAAGTTTTTTGTTCTTTTTCGTTAATTTTGCATCTGATTTTATTAATTAGGGTCTGATTTAATCTTTCATTCAAGCCGTTAGAAAATGGTGAATTTGTGGCAGTGAAGATTATTGGTATAAATTTTTCATCTAAAAAATTTTTAAAATTTTTTGAATTTATTCCTGGGTATTGGTCTGTTAGAATCATACCAATCTGATTTGTCTCTGATATGCTTTTCACAAGTTTAATAAAATCATTAGCAGTTTGAGTTTTCGATGTTAGGATATATGCATATCTTGTAAAGTGATCGACTAGAAGATGTAAATATTTTTTTGTAGATCGTGAACCTCCAAAACCTCCGATTGTGTCTATGGAAATAATTTCAAAAGGTTTTGTGGCTGGACCTAAATGTGACATTAATCCAAATTTTGCTAGTCCTCTTGATTTGTTTCTAATACATACTGCACAGCTTTGACATATTTCCTTTATATTTTTGGTTAAATTTTTAGCTGTATAGTATGGTCCTATCATCATATGCATTTGTTTTATTCCTATATGACACAAGTTTCTATGCACATCTTTTAAAAATTGTATAGTATAATCTTCGGTTAGAATGATTTTTTCTTTTCCTCTTACTTTTTTGTAATAAACATTATTTTTAGTTACTAGTTTATTATTATGTTTTATATCTTTATTTTTTTCTTGGTCTTTCAATATATCTTCAAGAGTTATCAAATTTGTAACTTTCAACTGCTCCTCCATATTTTCATCGGGTTCTAAGACAGGATTTCTGCTAAGGCAGTCAGCTTCTAAGTTATATTTTCCAGGGCAATATTTCACCACAAAATCATATTGCGATAAATAATATGTTAAATCACCTAGTTCTTCATCTGTTCTAGACTTTATATTCATATTCTCCAATGGCTTGTGGTCAGAAAAAACAATAAATTTCTTACCTATTAAGTAATGTTGCCAATATTTAACACATTCTTTAATTGCCAGGCACTCCAGGTATATAGCTTTTTTTCTCTTCTGTACTTCATTTAGTTTCTTAGAGAAATAGGCCACTGGTTTTTCTTCATTATTTTCCTGTGGTTGTTTTAGCACCCCTGCTATTCCTAGTAAACTAGCATCAGTATATATGTGTATCGGTAGAGTTGGATCAAAAATAGTTAGTACAGGTTGAGTTAACAATACATTTTTTAAATCTTCAAATGTTTTTTGGCATTCCTTAGTCCAATTAAATGGTTGACCTTTTCTCAGAAGATTATGCAAAGGTTCCAATTTTATTGCTATTTTTGGGACATATTTATGATAAAAATTTATCTTCCCTAGAAACTGTCTAACATTTTTCTGTGTTTTAGGTATTGGAAAGTTTTTTATTGAAATCAAGTTGTCTTTCAGTGGCTTTACACAATTATTTGTTATTACATGACCCAAGTATTTTACTGATTCAGCTGCAAACATGCAGTTTACAAATTTTAATCTGAATCCTTCACTTTTGATTGCTTTAAATAGTTGTGCTAGATGTCTGATATGTTCCTGGAATGATTTTGAAAAAATGAGTATGTCATCTATGTAGCTCACTGTAAAATCTGCAAGTTTGTGTTTTCTTATTATGTTACACATTATTCTTTGGAATATTGCTGGAGATGTTTTTAACCCAAATGGTAAACAAGTCCACTGAAAGTGTCCTTCTTGTGTAACAAATCCAGTTTTGTGCCTATCTGTAATGCGCATAGGAATTGACCAAAAAGCAGAGTTTATGTCCAATGCTGAGAAAAATTTACAATTTCTTGTCTTTACCATTAAATCCTCTATAAGTGGAAAGGGTTGTGATTGGGGTACTACAATTTTATTCAAGTCTCTAAAATCAATGCACAATCTTGACTTTGTATTTTCATCTCTTTTATAAGCTAATGTAACTGGGGCTGCAAAAGAACTATACGATTCTTCTATTAGATTCTTGTCTAGTAGCAACGCAATTTGTTTCTCAATCTCCTTTTTATCATCAACTGTGGTTCGATATGGCCTTTTGCTGCAATATTTCTCTTCCAATAAATCAATGTGTGCTTCATAATCCTTCACTGTCCCTACATCATATTTGTCTTTTGCAAAGACAGATTTGTTTTCACATATTAATTCATTTATTATTGATTGTTGATCACAATCTAAATGGTCTACATGAATTTTAAAATTTGTCTCTTCAAAGTGTTCATTGAAATTTATTAAATATTTATTTCTCATTTTATTTAAATTATTAATTTCATTTGTTTCCTTAGAATCAAAATTTATTTGTTGATTAATATCTCTTAATTTCACTAATGTAATGTCACAATTTTTTGAAACTGTTTTAATTTCTGTAGTAACATCATTTTGAATAGGCACTTTTTGACTTATTTGTAAATTTTCATTTTGACACAAATAGAATTTTTTTATACAATCTAAACCAATTAAAAAATCGTAATCAAAATTATCTTTTTCAATCACAAAGACTTCTGTCTCTTTTTCTATATCAAAAATTTTTACATGTAATTTTACCATACCACTGGTTTTTTTAATGCCATTAATAGTTTTTAAATTAGTATTGTTAGAATCAATTGAATTATTGTTATTTATTTTTAATAACTTTGAATTTATTAATGAAACATTTGAACCTGAGTCATATACTCCAAAAATCTCAATATTTTTATTCAACACTAATTTTATTTTTATTAATGGCAGTATTAACAGTTTTTTGGATTAGCATTTTGTAGTTCACATTCTAATTCTGAATTATTGATAAGTTTAATTTGATCATCTTTATTAGTTTGATTATCCTTTGGTTTAAACCAACAAGTTGATTCAAGGTGGTAGCGTGTTCCTTTTTTAAGTTTTTCACAGATGGTACATTTTTGCTTTTGCTCTCTGTCCAATCTTTGTTTGTTTCTAATTTGTTTTTCTTCAACATTTCTTTTATTATGTAAGAAAACTTTTTCACATTCTTTATTTGCTAAGTGTTCATTCTTGTTCAATTCACTGAAAAGGTGAGTAGTTGAAGTCAGTGAATCTTTATCAAGTCTGTTCATGATGTTTTCTGGTAAACCTAACACAATCAGGTTTATAAGTGTGTTATTATCAATTAACTTATTAACTTCTAATAATAATCTTTCTTTTTTTGTGGCATATTGTAATAGAGAACCAACTTGATATTTGAATGTAAAAGCATATTTTATTTGGGACCAACCTTTTTTCTCATAAGTATCACAAAAGTTTGTTTTCCAAGTTTTCCAATCTGATTTCACTGTATATTTAATTAACATACTACCATACCAATCTAAACATTGTTTTTCAAGTAGATGTCTCAAACTTTCTATTTTATCTTCATCATTTAAAATTTCAAACCTTTCACATTCTTTTTCAAATTCTTCCATCCATTGTCTAACATTTGGCATTTTAATGGAGAATTTTTCAATTAAAAACTTTTCTGTTAGCTTCCCCACATTTTGAATATTTGGTAAATCTTCATAGCTAACAGCCGCTGATTGTAGTTTTTCTTCTAAATACTGATCACCAAATTGTAAATTTTCACCTTCATCCAAATAAATCTTCCTTATTTCATCATCTAGTGGGATCCATATATTTCGTTTTTGACCTCTTTTTTTCAATGAGTTTTTTACTTTTGTAAATGAACTGGATCTAGATATGTATGTATGTTTATTTACCTGCTTAAATTCGTCTGGGATATCAAAAATACGACCATCTGGAGTCTCAATTGAGGCAATACAGATTTCATTTGATTTACCGTCTGATGATCCTAGTATTATGAATTGGAATCTCAATTTTTCCATGACCAAAAATGTCGTTTTATAAGGTTCCTTTTGGTAATTAGTAACACAACTGAGTTTCTGAAATTAAAGATTTATTAAAACATGTTCTATTTACATTATTTACACAAAATTTTACCTGAAATTAAAGAAACGACATTTAATGTCACTAACTATGAATGTTTTAACATTCCTATCCTAAGCACAAATAATCTCTGACAAAATGACAAGTTTTTTAAATATAAAGATGACAGAAGTGGTTGTGTCTAATATTCCAGATAACGTGCTCGGTAGAGCGCGGCAATATTTGAATGATGAAATTATAATTTCATTACATATATATATATATATATATATATATATATATATATATATATATATATATATATATATATATATATATATATATATATATATATATATATATATATCAAATTATTCTCGACCGTACTGTGTTAAATATTATTTGTAGTCTCAGCAATTGGTCTGTATGAAATAAAACTCTATTTGTTATTTCTCAATATTTCGTCACGATGCCAATGACCATTAGTTGTCGAGGCATTAACAGAATAAAAAAAAAAAAAAATATTTCGTCACAATTTTGTGACTTCTTCAGGAGAAAACTGTAAATTTATTATAATTATTATATGTAAACAAAATGAATATTTCAATACTTACAACTTAAGATTAAAAATTTAAATTTTGATAACATATCCAATTAGATAAATGACATTTTTTGATTTTAATTTATTTGGGAGTTATGGCAACCGCAATATTTTGTAGAGTGAATTCCCATTGTACAATTTTTAGCGAATAAGTTTTAATAGACAGTTACATATTGTGACATTATTATCCATATGTATATATATATATATATATATATATATATATATATATATATATATATATTATATCTATATATACATAAATTATGATTTTTGAGGATGCAGTCAGTTTATTTGGCCCACAAGACAAAGAAAACTCTTTGACTTACTGTCAAGCTTTCGAATTTTATTTAATTCTTTTTCAAGACATCTATAAAAAGAAATATAAATTAACTAGTTAAAATTGCATCCTCAAAAATCATAACTTATATTTAAATCAACAGTCAAGAATACCATATATATATATATATATATATATATAATATATATATATATATATATATATATATATATATACTTCTAGCGGTTAATGTGGGCTCCGTACTAAAACGGTATTATACTAACTCCAGGAGAATATACGCCGTGTATATTATTATCTGAGTAGCGCTTTATGTAGACTCCGACCAACACGTCGGATCAAGTGGACTCCGTAACTGGATGAAACATTTTTGGGATCCGTATACAGCTTTTAGCGTACACAACTAAGCTCCTGCGATGTTGCCAGTAGTTGTATTAGTCGTAGATTTTCAGATTTTAGAGCAGGTACATTTTAGAACTTAAAATTTATTTAAATATCCACCAGGTTAGTCATCGAGGAATTCCAAGAATATTTGGCTACTGTTTTTAAATATATTATAATATAAATTGTTAATATAATTTTATTTTATTTTTATGTTTAATAAGCACTTTGATAATTTAAATTACTTACTCTAATTATTTTCAAACTTTAGTATCCATTATAAACTTATTAATGCTAATATATAGCATTATTTTATAGCATTCTAATATTTTAGCTATGGATTAAATCCGAATACCGTTTTGATATTACTTTACTTTCTCGGAGACATTATATTGTAACACAAGGATCTTATTAAATTACCAAAACCTTCCTTTCATATTTTATTCACTTATAAGGGGCAGCACTAACATCAGTAAGATAATAAGGCGTACCTATAGTTATGGGCAGCTTAATAGAAAACTTGAATGTAGCAATTTTATTGGTTTCGGGACTGCTAACTGGTTTGGGGAAGCAGGATATCAGCATTAAGTTAATGCATATAGGAATTGTTGCTTGACGGTTGAAATATCAAATACCAGAAGGCACGATGGTAGCAGTCTGAGAAAGCAAAGCAAAACAACTTAACTATTATTAGACAATATCATATTTCCTAATAAACTAATATTCACTTTATAACGAGACAAAAAGATATCGAAACAGTATGTACATACCAACGGGTTTCCTATGTCGGCATCCAGCAAAATTGTTGTAATATTGATACGGGAAACAAAAACCTTGAGAGAGAAATTCTCTCAAGATACAAAGCAGCTCCTAGTTATGCTGATGATTACATCTATAAATATGTAAACGACATACTGAACAAAGTCCAGAGAGCACGAAAAAAGTTTCAAGTAAAATCAACGAAGTGAAAACCAAATACCAGCGCATAAACATAAGAGACCGTCAGTAAATCTAGATACAACGTTAAAGTCAACAATTTCAATTTCGAAAGTATGGAAGACATTAAATATCTTAGAACAATAATCGCAGTTGGTAATACTACCACTGAAGGAGTTTAGAGCATAATACAAGCTTTAGACCTATTTTTATGTACGAATGCGAATCATTACAATGACTAAAACAAATAAAAAAAGACTTCAAATATTGATAGATAATTGATAGGGAATAAGCACATCTATAGATAAGAATGAACAGATCATACAAGGTGGATAGCAAGGATTTCGGATTGGAGCCCAATAGGAAGGAGAAAAAGAGGTAGACCCCGAAGATCATGGAGGGATGAAGTGGACGAGGCCATGGAAAAACGAGACCTTAGAGATGGAGAATGGCAGAACAGAGAGGACTGGAGACGTTGGCTGAAAGAAGGAAGGCGGCGACAGCTGTAAAAATCCTTATATAGATAGATAGATAGATAAGAATGAATAACATATCTTAGATAAATAAGTGGAACAAAAGAAACTGTGTATAAACTTGAAATTTCAGAAATAATAATTAAATGAATTAATGTAAATCGTAGGAAAAGAAATAAGAGGAGCCATGACACAGTGAAAACTAGAAATCTTATGGAAAAAGACAATAAACTATTACATTTGCTCTTTAGCACCGTGAGAAGATCAAAATACAAATCTGCATACATAATTATATTAAAGAAAAGTTATTAAAAACTTCTGTTCATCAGCAGCCAGAGAAATTACACATTATAATATATTGAATAATGCTTTTAGCATAAAAAAAACGGTGTTATAGTCAATAACAAGAAAACCAAATAAAAGTTCATTAACAGACCAAAGGTATGATATAGAATAGAGCATTAATGTAACAATAAAACCATATACTTTTGAAGGATTGGAGCTATTTAGATATCGCTGATAACTTGGTCACATAAAAGATAAAAGCGAAAATGCATGTAGCAAACCATAGACATATAGTACAAATAGACTGAATACTGCCATACATTCACGTTTCCGCAATGCGACAGAGAAAACTGACGAAAAGCAATATCTGTATCTTTTTCTAATGGGACGGGTTTATCGACCACGTGACCTTCTCATTGGTCATTTAGGTCACGCGTTCGATAAACCTGGCAAATTAGAAAGAGATGCAGGGACTGCTTTTCGCCAGTTTTCTCTGTCGCACTGGGGAAACGGACCTGTACTGCAACAGTCAGTCTATTTGTATTTTATGTATATGTAGCAAACTGATATCCTCATATCACTATTAAATCTACAAAAAGAAGAAACTGCAATATAAACAAAATTTGTTTAGTACGTGTCTAGAAAAGAACTCTAAAAAAGAATTTGGAGATAGAAACGTCAACTACATGTGTAATATAAAAATCAAATTTATTCTTTTAACCAAAATGTTCACACCAAGTTTTAATGTATTTAAATATCCGGTAGCTCACACTACTTGTATGCTATAATAGTATTCAGTAATCCATCTCAATATGTCTGACTTTTTTTTTTTAATTTTTTGGATAGAATGAAAGAAATATGCCACAATATTTATTATGTACTACATATTTTATTTGACGCTTCAATATTCAAATAGGAGTTCGTTCTTAAAAATGTACAATATTATTTTTACAAGGTATTACGTATAAGATGTTATTTATGTTTTTACTTTATCTATTTGGTCATAATAATCAATTAGTTCGCGGTTGTTTCGCACTCTGTATTGATTTGTAATATTATCGATAACAGGTTTATATATTTCTCTAATAATTCTTCTTTCTGCGATGCTCAATCGGCTCTTATTTTGTTTTTTCGTCGTCCATGTTTCATGTTTTAATTCTCCCCGTATAATTAGCCCATTAACAGAGAGTCATTCCATCCAATAAGAGTGGAGGCTGCTCAGTCATCAAAGACAATCATTCCATCCAGTAAGGATGAAGACTGCTAAGTCATCAAAGACAGTCGTTCTATCCAGTAGGGGTGAAGGCTGCCTAGTCGTCGAAGAGACAAGTGCTATCTGCCAAACAAGAGAGTCGTGTCTTGGTTAAGGGGTAGCTGCCCTTTGCGCTATCGCCGATTCTTTGTAACGAGTACCATTTACTGGTATATGAATTTTGTTACGAATTTATCTTATGTGCTAAACTCTAATAAATCTTTTACCGCGAATTAAAAAACATGTTTTAACCTTTACGTTTATCTAAATAAATATTACTCCTGCTGTATGGAGTAGAAGCGTTGACCCTAACTGAGGCTATGCTTAAACGCTTGACAGCCTTTGAGATGTGGGTATACAGACGACTACTGAAAATAAGCTGGGTCGACAGAGTTAGAAATGAGGAGGTCCTTAGACGGCTGAACCAAACAACACAACTAGTCAATATAATAAAGAAACGCAAGCTGGAATACTTCGGTCATATTATGAGACACCCTGAAAAATATGATCTTTTACATCTGATCATTCAGGGAAAGATCCAAGGTAATCGTGGTCCTGGTAGAAGAAGAACATCATGGCTGAAAAATCTAAGGCAATGGTATGGAAAATCAACTACATCGTTATTTAGAGCTGCTGTCAATAAAGTCACGGTAGCGAATATGGTAGCCAACATGATATCCAACGATCGATAACGGTCATGGAACTAGAAGAAGAAATAAATATTTACTATATTGTATAATAGTTGTGTATTATGTTTGTTTTACTGTTTGTATCTCTATAGGTATAATTTAGAATATAATATTATTTGTCTTATATACAAAATCATACGATTTGCGTTACATTGATATTTATGTGGCAATTAGCTAGAGAGTCATTAGTCTTTCCTGTCATATCATATTTTCCTTAATCAACAAACCATAATCAAGCGGTTTAGTTTATGTAATACAATATCCAATTCGTCTCATAATATTTAGTTTTCAAAACAGCTGTTACGCTAATAATTCGTTCACCTTTGTTAAAGCACTTTGGGTTATGACTACTTTTTCTTGGCTACGCAATTTTAGTTTTTAAATTACAGTATTTATTGATATGGTATTGATAGGGTATGCAAGTGTTGAGGAATAGTTTGGGATTGATATATGAGGTTGTGAAATATTAGGTATTGTTGATAACTGGGTAGTTGTTATATTTTTATCTGTGTATGTAGTTTGAGAACTTGGGAATAATGTTAAGGGTGATATTTGAGATGGAGTTAATATTGGTATAGTTAATTAAGTAGGTATAGTCGAGGATTGTAAGGAAAAGGACTTTGCTGAAGATGCTGATGTGATCAGGACGTCATGTGTGGAAGAGTATTAACTACTGTATTTATAGTAGTAGTTGGCACTGTTGTTGTAAAGTTCTGATTTGGATTTGTACAGAATGACCAATTTGCTACAAAATGGTCAGATTTTTTACAATAGTAACACATCTGTTTTCTAAAGATAAGAAAATACGATTAGATGTTTGATCGTGGTTTCTGACAATTGAGGGAGGAATTAATGTAGCTTTCAAAGGAAAGATAAATGTATGTCTTGGAAAGCTCAATATATATCTATATACTGGGTTTGTTGTACCTCTTTGTAAAAAATTAATTGGAGGTAATAAATTGAGGCCTAATTTTTTAAGTTCATATTCTATGAATGTGTGATAAATACTAGGACAAACATTGGAGATCAGTAATCTTTCATTTGGTGTAATTAAGCGTCGAGCATAAATTATTTGATGATTGATAGTTATTCTTTCGTTGTCAGCCTTCATGAAAGTTTTTTCTAATTCTTCACTAGTAAATACAAATACAGTGATTTGAAATTCGTGATGAAAAAATGTATATATTTTGGTTCTATAATTTTTCACAGTGCAAGTAAATATTGGAATTTTGGAATTGAATTCATTAACGCTACGGAATATGAAGAAGTTTTATATGATGCCAATAACGTTTGGGGCCTCGACGCGACTGGACTATTAACATCATCCATTTTCGTTGTTTAATGACATCAGGTGATATAAATAATATGAACTTGTTTTGAAGTAAGTATCTAATTAGATTAAAATTCCTTACCGATTTTCTCCATTGTTATTCTCCATTGTTATTTACGGTATCACAACAATTTATTACACTTTTATTATTAACTGGATATAAATAAAAGCACAAAAACTAGGTGCGATTAGACTGGTAATTAAATAAATCTAGCTTCGACGAAGGTTCAAATCGTTGTCTCTTATTATTTTCTTTTCAAATATTCGGAGTTCTTCCTCACTTGCTTTAGTCATTTGCTATTACTCGTATCCATGTATTAAAATAGGTTTGAAATTAGTAGCAATATTATTTCTCCGAGAAAGTGAAGAATATCTATTTGCTATCCAGATTTAATCCATAGAATAAATATTGGAATGCTATAAAATAATGCTATTAGCACCAAAAAAATTTGCTGATAATCAGTAAAAAACTAAGTAAATGTCCTTTAACATGCAAAAAAAGATGATATAGAGTAGAGCATAATGTTACAATAAACCCATATCATTTTAAAATCATTGCAGTATTTAGTATATCGTAGATAACGTTCTCACATAAGAAATAAAAATGAATATTTAGGTAGCTAACTGATGTATATATTATAACCCTTATAACACTTTTAAATCCCGAAGTCTAATAGGAATCTATAAAATCAGGATATATAAGAAGATAATTAAATCAGTGCTACTGTGTGGATATGTGACGAGAACACTGTCAAAACAATGTAAGTAAAACTCAAGTAGTAATTAGATCAGGATTGCTAGAAATGTCATCAGAAGTATTTTCCAACCTATATAGGTCCGAGTACTAACCAATAGCAAACGGAACTAATGCCAAGGTCAAACACATATACAAAGGTAGCAACGTCGTACAAGAAACTAAATCTCAACGCCAAAGTTGCGCTGGCTATATCCAAAGGCTCTCTAATAACGACATTGTCAAGCTAAATTGGGAGGATCGAGAAAAAAAAATGCCCTTAGGACGTCCACGAATAAAGGAGGGAAGTAATATATGGTCAGATTTAGGAATAATGAGACTACCTACATCTTATCAACATATCCCTGTTCAATCACATGCTATCCTACCTACAATCAACAACTTATTTGTTAGGGATTATCAAATAAATTACAAGTAATCAAATGAACTAGACTTAAAAAAGTTATCCCAGGAAAGGCACTTCAGAAATAGGGAAATAAATTTTTACAACGTCATTTACGTGGCTGAGTTTTCAGTAGTAATGAGGAGACAAAAAGAAGAAAAGGTAATAGAACCTTGTTGCGTTCTGACTATATGATGACGATGACCTTTATATAACATATAGGGAGAAAGAGAGACGAATGTCTATGTTCAATCTAGAACTCGCTGGTTTTTCTCCATTTCGAATTGGGTTTGTATATGTATTACTATAGTAATACATATACAAACCCAACGGTAACGGAAGAGAACTATAATTATGAAATTTTATCTAAAATGTAAAATCAATAAACAAATTATATATACAAAAAGATTATATAAATCCCTAATATTCACACATTAAAATATGCCCGATAGAAGTATGTTTTCTAAAAATACAAAAAAGTAGTTATTCATAACTCAGGTGGCTTTACAAAAGGTAAACGAATGAGCATAAAAGCACAGCTGTTTTTAAAACTTAATATTATTAGACAAATTGTGGATATCCATTACCGCTTGTCTATAAAATGAATCAGAAGACTATGCTAAAATATTATACGGCAGGAAAAACGGCAATGTAAAGCAAATATGATGATTTTGTCACAGCATAAGAATATTGCCTCGTACTGTTATATAGCAATTTGTTGTCACAAGTTTATAGTTTTTCGAAAAATGAACTCAGATTTAAATATTTAAACGTCAAATAAAATATAAAAACCTATTTAACCTTATTCCCATCATTCTTCTTAAACACTGACATAACGTCACAAGAAAATAATTTTAAAAAATCATTACGAAATTCAGAATTTATATTTATACCGGTATCTCAGAAAATAATAATATTTGTATAAAGTACAGTCATATTTTGAGATAAAATCTTCAATTCAGAGCAAAAAACTGAGCACACAAATATTTATTATTTTATGTACTATGTTGTAAAATAAGTATACTCAAAACAAATAAATATTATCTACCAAGTGCTCTACTCCAGTTTAATATCTTCTCCTTCTTCTTCCTTCTTTATAAATAGGCTTAATGCCTGTTTTACTTCGGTTTTGAGCCTCAATTGACGTTGTCTGACCATCTTTTCCTCGGTCGTTCCAATGATCTCCTTCCATTTGGCGATTTGTCTCTTGCTATTCGTACTATTCTATTTTCTGTCATTCTTTCGAAGTGTTGATTCCATTCCGCTTTTTTCTTTTGGTCCACGCGTTTATTTCCTCTAAACCACATCTCGCTCGTATTTCTTCACTTCTTACTCTTTCTTTTAGAGTTTAGTTTGTTATTTTTCGTAAGACTTTCATTTCTGTTGTTTCTAGCAGTCTTTGTGTTTTCGCCGTATTTGCTCTTGTTTCCGCTATGTACGTCATTATCGGTCTTATTGTTGATTTTTATATCCTCAGTTTCATATCAGTTTAATATCAATGCATAAAATATTATAAAAATTTCGTCATAGTTGTAAATTTATATTAGATAAAACCAAATGTAGAGCATATAGTGAAATCTGAATATCTTAGAATAACTATAACGAATGAGAACATTATTGATAAGGAAAAGCCAGGACCATCGCTAAGAAAGTGAGAAAGCAATTGGCAAAAGCAAAGGGTACTTTGTACTAAAGTAGCCGTACTCTAAAGCATAAGCATGTCATTTTCTACTCTTTTAGTAAGTGATAGATCCGACCGTTACTTGATAAAAATTCATTTTATCTAACAATAAAAGATGTATGCGTTTACACGTTATAGTTTGTAACTGAATAAGTTAAGGACGGGAGAATTGTTTGTCTCAAGTTGGCCATTCAGAATTATG
Source organism: Diabrotica balteata (assembly GCA_918026665.1). Taxonomy (NCBI): domain Eukaryota; kingdom Metazoa; phylum Arthropoda; class Insecta; order Coleoptera; family Chrysomelidae; genus Diabrotica; species Diabrotica balteata. Next base: position 132,491,503 of record OU898279.1, read on the forward strand.
TCTTTATTTTTTAATTTGCTAATTTCCATAGATTCTACTTTTCATAGAATCTAAAGGTAGCTTGAGGGCTTTATTATAAATATACTTTTTTAGGAATGAAAATACGTAAATAGAACCTGGAATATGCATGTAACGTAACCTTTGATCTCTGAGATAAACCCAACTCCTGAACAATGACGCCGATATATGTAGTTAAAATTTTGTACACCTATTTTAACCGTTTATTTCCTTATTATCCATATATGAGTTGTGACCGATATTACAAACTCATTTATTTTTCACAAAGAGACTCTATGTATATTAACTACATTTATTACTATACAAATCTGATCGAAATATTGTCTAAAAGTAACAGTATGTAAAATTAAAATTTTTAATGAAAAGTAAAAGATTAGCCATATTTTATAGGGTTTAAAGATCGGCCAAATCGGCCTTTTTAATGCCAACTATCCTAATTCCGTCTATAAATATTAGAGAAGGGAATATCCAGAGATAAAGATAGGTACTTTACTTTACTTAACTTTATCAGACATATCCGGTTAACACAAATGTGACGTATTTCTAGTGCAGGAAACACATTGAGGGCCAAAGGGCCAAACATAGGCAAACAAGAAAAGAAAAACTTAAAATGAGAGGGGACAAAACCAGTCAGCTAAGGGAATCTTTCAACGGTGTTGAGCTTGGATCTGCTATCTACGTATATAATGAACAATATTACGGCTCCTGACTAAAGATCTGAGCACAAAACTAATTCTAAAATTTGGATCAAAAATACAACAATGGCTTGTATTGTCCGGGTATACCTACACAACAGAAGATTTTTCGTATCATTCAATGGTAAAAATAACAGATGGAAAACGCAGAAGAACGGTCTCCTTTGGGGTAGCGTAATGGTACCTACACTGTATAATATTTACACAACCCATACCAGTAAATACTAGGACTTTTATTATGTAGACGATACATCTATATTGTTGCATAACCAAAAACTTTTGTTGCTGAACTATAGAAAAATCTAAATCATACTTTAAACACAATAAAAATAGACTATGAATCAATTTTAAGCCAAACCTCAGAAAAAGTCAGATGTCCTGCTTTTATGTCCCTAACAGAGATGCTTTTAAAAATCTAAACATCCAATAGTGTCATGAAATTTTTAAACTCTGGACTTGCTATAAATACCTTGAAGATAGTTTGTATCACACTTTGTCATTCATAGAACATTGTTTAAAACTAAAAGGCAAACTGAGGACCAGAAAAATAATCTCTGCAAACTTGTCAACTAAAAATGAGAAGCATTCTTTCATCCTTAAAACGTAGACGCTTGCACTCTATGCTTCTGCTACCGAATATACCTTGCAAGTATGGATGACACCAACACATATTTAACACGTAGATTTAGCTATAAATTAGACAGCCAAATTCAGCAAATATTAAGACACACACACACATCCATACATAAGCTCTACAATATCGTAGCTATCAATTCACCTAATATCCGAAGATAAGTAGCTAGACTGCTAGAGAATAAAAGATACAAAGTCTAGAATCGCAACATCCACTCAACGAAGTCCAGCTCAATTTATGACTAAAGTCGAGAAAAAACTGACCAAAGATTATTGCAAATTTGACACTAACTCCACGTTTATTGATTACATATTACCCCTAAATAGCAGATAAAACATTTAGAAGTATGTAATATTGGTGAACTGGTACATTCTTCTTATATAAATTAAGCATTCTTCCCTCTTTTGTGCACTACTACCAATTTTTACATAAAAATATCTATTTTTGCACTTAAATATTTATTTTAAGATAACCTATCCAGAATTATATGTAGTACAGAGATAAAACCAGAAATAAAATAATAAAGAAGCTGTATACAAGATATCGTAAAACAATGGATTAACTAAAAGTTCTTATTAATCGTATTCTTAAATAAAACCTATAAAGACATATTCAGGTTAACAAAACACATTAGGAAATATTCGCATATGAAAAAACACGTCCAACTTGGTAATGAAATCCTTTTGTATTTATAAAGCTATTTTTAGAATAGCAGGTACCTACCAAAAACAGGTATTTGGTATTATACATATCTATTACATATTGTCAATATGATCGCCAACATTCATAACGGATAGGCACATCAAGAAGAAGAAGAAGATTACATATTGTAATGCGTATGAATGTTAACAAAAATGAGGAGTCCGTATGAACCGTTTAAAATATATAAAATATATATATCAAGAACGCTGGCCTAAGTGCATAGTTGCCAAACTATCAGAGCTTACTTAAACCGATATACTTATAGTTCCAATATACAGTGAAAAAGATCTGAACGACCCCTATAATATATACCTACACGTGAACTAGGCGAAATACATTTACGATACAGGGGTACTTATGAGCTCCAAATTTTTTTTAAGAATTATGAAACTATACATCTTAACGAATCGACAGAGTCAATATTATGGAATGGACAAGTGAGCTCCGTATATCGGTGTCCACTTGACCACGGAGCTCACTTGAACCTGAATTTTAACATGGGCGGAGTTCACTTTATGCCGTAGATATATATATATATGTATATATATATATATATATGTATATATATATATATATATATATATATATATATATATATATATATATATATATATATATATATATGAAACCTAGAGCTAAGATTAATATTTTTACTAAAATTAATATCAAACTCACCAGTCTTCCGGCTTGAACCGTGTCGATATCCATTTTGCCGAGCTTTCGGCATCCTCTCTGATGCCTTCCTCAGGGCTTCCGAGGTCTCAGTCTCCCGAGCCCCCAGACACTACTACACTGTTCACTAATCACTGTACTGTCACTACTATCAGTGAATTGTACTAACTTCACTACTAACTTCATGAATTTTTGTGGTATCTCTTCCGTCTCGTTTATTCCCCCTATCTCATATATTTCGTCTTCCAGATTTTATTCTTCTTCCTCTAAATTAAGTGCCTGGTTACAGTATTACACCCATATGAATCATTCCACCCATATATTCCATACACCTTTCCTTGTTGTTAATAGGTCGCCATTCTGACTTCTGCATTGTCTTGTGATTGCATTTAATTCTTTCCTGTTAATGTTAACTTTCTTATAGAGTGCTCTGATTTTTTTTTCTCTGTTGAGCATTTTTTATATATTTAAGTTCTTTATTTCGGTGATTTCGTTATTATTCTTTTGTGTTTTCCCTTTTCTCCTGCAATAGAAAATTTTTTGTCTGGGAACTCTATACAGTTGTTCTAGTTCATCAGATAAGAATATTTCTGTAGGCTTCATTTTTTTCTTTTGTTGCATTCTTGCGTTCATCGTCAAACAAATGATTTTTACAAGAACAAATTTCTGTCTTTCTTCTTTCTGGTCTAAAAGGAGTCTTAAAAGGAGTATAGACTTGTAGTTCCTTGCCATTTGAAGATTTAAAAAAATTACAATAATAAATAACAAATAGCAAATTGGCAAAAACAAAATGAATAGAATTATTATTAGATGTATTAGTTTAATTATGATAAAGGTAATATCTTTTGTTTGTTGTTTCTTCCTTGCTAACATCATCAAATTTAATCTTATCCTTATTCTTTAGCAAATTCGTTGCCATTCTATAAGTTCTATTTATGATTTTTGAACCCCGTTAAAAAAAAAATAAAAGAACATCTTTATAATACAGATAAATCAAAATTTGGACATCACATTAAATTTAATAATCAATCTTCTCCTAACAAAAACATTAAAATTTTCAATAACATCCCAAATAAAATTTTTGTACTTATGAACCTTTAAGAAGACCTTGAAATATCCAAAGAAATGAAACTAAACCCTGATTGTTGCTCTACCACACAAATCAATCTCAATTGCAATTATAAACCTCTTTCTAAATTATTGTCGGAGACTTTCTAGAGGAAGAAGAGTGAATTCATATAATCTTAAAAATGTTATTATTCTTTTTAAATTTTATTACTAATTTATAACAAATTTTTTGTAATCAATTATTTGATAAGTTATTCTTCATTGAAAAAGGAAAAAAAGTCCAAATTTTACTTAAATTGTTTTTAGAACACTCAAGTATTATGCTTAGATACATTACAATTTAGTTTCTTCTTCATATTTAAATAATTTGTTTTAGGAATAACTTCTAATAAGTCTATTGAACTTGCTTCCTTCAGTCAGTTGTCAACATTATGGTGCTATCGAAAGTAAGATTCTAAAAAACTTAATTTTGGAGAGTCTTCGGTACATGTCTTCTTTCATTATGAATTTCAATTCGGCAATTTTTCTATAATTTCTAAATCCTAATTTTCTAATAACATATATCAATTGTCATCTTTGAAAAATTATTTAAAAAATGAAAGAAAGGAGTACTTACATGAATCTCTTGGACAAATGAACTACACAAAACAACAAGAAGGACCTCTAACTATTTAAAGTAGACGCCGCTTCGAGGAAACTTGCTGCTGGATAAAAGAAAAAGGCTCTTCTTTTCTAAAAAAACACAAAAGATAGGTTAGGAGACTTTTTTAAAATAAATAGACAAAATGGTTTAGAGAAATAAATTAAACATTTATGGTTATCTCACCACAAATAGTTGAAGAATATAAATTGCACAAAAATACTCTATTAATAGTTACAAAGATTTATATAAAAATAACAAACAAATACTTACTATGTCCTATCCGTTTACAAACTCTAGCAATTGGAGATACTACAATACTACAGTAAATCGTTACTGGGCTATAATCTGTAGCAGAAATAAACTAATACAAATAAAGAATTATCTTTTTAGATGAAACTATGTAGAGGGGTTGACCTTCTTTCCAAACAAAACAAAGTAATGTAAAAATATAATAAAGCTAGCTGTAATATGTCAACATTCAATTCAAAAAAACAATTGAAATGACAGCTAACCATGCCCTAAGACAGACAATTTTAATTATTACAATTTCTTTTTTAAATTATGAAAGCAATTATTATTATGTTTATTTTTACTTTATAAGTTCAAACACAAAAGTTACCTTAATTGCAATAAATTGCACTTTAACTTCTGGGGGTGGAAACTAGACTTACATTATCTGCCACACGAACAAATTCATCTCTATACTGTGAAAAATGTTCTGAACCGATTTTTTTCATTAGGAAATGTTCTAATTAGGATAAAGCAAATTTGAGGTTGAAAGTTGTCCAGCTGGACGCACAATTTAAAGCTCCGCTTCTAAAAAACTGGAAACATCGTGGTTATTTTTCAAATTTGTTTTAATCGTTGTGTTACAAATATCTCATATAAGAGACGGCTTATAAACAAAAAAACATTGATTACTCGTTCGGAGCTGACACATTACATTGAGTAAAAATTACGTTTTTTCACAAACTTTGCCAGCTTCTTTAAACTACATACCGACGTCTGCCCACTCTCTTTACTCTTTTCAACTTTTTCAAGTTCTCTTCGACCTTGCTAACTTCGGCCGGCTACCAGTTTTGCGTCTCACCTCTCTACCGTTTCTTGTAATTAACAAACCGAAAATGTTTTTTAAACCGCTTTAAACTATCTTGCAAAACGACGTTGAATCACTTCCAATTTTTAAAACTGTAGAAGTAAACAAATAAATAAAACCATATATTCGTCGTAGTTAATAACTGTAATTTGGAATTCTTTTCTCTACCTCACAATGTAAACAAAGAAACTGTGAAACATAATTTATACTTGGGCCAGGGGCGGTGTAAAAAATTTTATACTAAGAAATTTATTATGCTACAGCATAGCTCTGAAGATGGATTTGTAGGCCGAAAACGCCTAGTTAGGAATTTAAATTTATTTACACACTTTAAAAATACATACTTTTTCCTTTTATTTGTTATAAATGTGTACAAACGTATGTGTAAAAAATGTCTTTTCATTTAATATTTTATTTACTGCACTGTTACAAAAGGCTTGGAGATCTATATAATATTTTATTTAAACGTATACGTGAGGAAGAACGCAATATTCTTTAATTTTATTTGCTTAGCAGAGTTTAGTAAATATTATCTTATGTTTAATTAATTAATTTTTAATATACTGTCCTATTTATTTTCGTATGAGGCTGTTCCATTCATAATACTACTTTTCCAGTGCCTAAAACAAATATTTTTACAGCAAATAAACCTTTTCGAAGCCCTTGGACTAACATAGCTAACAAAATACTTGTAAACTCCGAAACTACAAAGATGTACTAATTTGAATTACTCAGGAACGTTGTGTTTTCATCTTACTTCGATAAACAAAAAGACGGGAGCGAACTGGTTGTTAATAAACGTAAACTTGGAACGTATTATTTGAGTTATTAATTTACCTCACGTGCGTTCGTGGCTATTGCCGTAAAATAGCAGAAGCTAAATAAATTTTGTAACACCTCTTGTAATTCACGGGAAAATAGACATCGAACAATATCTTGTATGTAGCTTAGTGTTGCTCTGTTTGGTGAAGAAATAATTGGTGTACAAAAAATAACCGACGAACAAACTGAGATGGCTGAAAAAGATGTAAAAAAAATGATAAAAAAAAATTAATACTCGCAAGTTTCCAAAACAGAATCAAATGTTAATATGAAATTTTAAGATTTGGAGGTACTCTAATTGTATAATAACTACAACATTCTTTACAAACAATAATACCTTCTAACAGAATACCTGTCAGAAGAAAAATAGCGCCGATGAAAATGGGACAAGAGATTGAATAAGAACGATCCAAAAAACTACATAATAAGAAATAAATTTCTTGAACACAAAACTCAAATTAGTAAAACGAATAATATAATTAACACATATTAGAAGCGAGTTACAATTCAAGAAACACATATGGGTTCACGCCGAGAGCTATTTCAAAGCAGATGCACTTTTCGTAATAATTTAGGTTAAAAATAGTACAATAACCCACACAACTTAAAAGAGGCAACCCTTTTAGGTCCTACCCCCTTGCAAAAGGTCCTTGATATAGAATCTCTTTTGCGAAGTACAACACTAAACCTAAATATGTTTTGTTGGTCTGTTAAGGGCTTTCTACTGCCACTTACAGCTGCATTAGCTGGTCTACATCGTAAGAAGTATTGTCGAATATTTATTTCTTGTTTTTTTATGCTAATTGAAAAATTGCCTAGCTTTTTTAGTGCCTTCCCGATATTTTCAGGGTTTCTTTTTGGGGCATTTAGTTTTTGACTGCCCTGTATGGCTGAATGGTCGATCCTTGTCAAAAAATTAGGTATTTATTTCTCATTTTCCAGTCCTAGTGATATTTTTTCCAATTCTTGTATTTATTTTCTTTAATTTTTTTTTGTTTTGATGTTGTTCAAAATGATAATGTCAGCTATTTTTTTTCCATAGGTATTAATAAGTGATGGTTTGTCCTGTAACCATTTCATTTGCCTACCACACTGGGTGTCACTTGTAACATAGTAAATTGCTTATAAGGAGCTGAAAGTAGGGGCTAAGCAATTGATGTGCTGGAGATAGGGTAAGCAATTAAATTGAAACGTTTGCGAACGGCTACTGTTGTTTTGTTTTGAGAGCTGGGGACGTAAAGAAGTGAATAAGGGAGAGACTGAAAGGGGTAACTACAAAGAAAGAAATCAAAAAATAATTTACAAGGATTTTCTGGGCAATAAACACAAGAAGGTTCCTGAACTATTTAAATTGGACGTAGTTTAAAAGAATTCTCTTGCTAGATAGAAAGAACGGTTTCTCTTTCCTAAAAAATTTTAAAAGGTGAAATTCCTTTTAAATCAATCAATCAATCAACAAACCTTATAGTGGCGCTATTTGTAGCAATTTAAACAATTATTATAAATTAAAATATCCTAATTTTGATCAACATTACTTACATTGAGTTTAACCTTTGAGTAAAACATAATTCAAAATTATGGTTATGTACCAAATGACAGAAAAGGATAATACTGACTATCATATTTCGAAATGAAATATTAAACCATTTAAAAATATTTATTAAATATTAAAGTTAACTTTAATAAAAATAATATGACAATTAGCTGGTCCATAAAACTTTATATATTCCATAAACATAGTTTCTTTTTATTTACAATTTTCTAATTTGTTGTGAAAACAAATCTTTTTATTAATGTTTATTTTACTTTTAATAATTTTAATAAAAAGTACCTTGTAATACTGGCTAGTGTATTTCCTTTAATAAAGTTCCCGGAATTGGATATCAAAAACAAGGTCCTACACAACCCACGGCAAGAAGAAGCTTCCAAGAGGCATCGGAAGAAGACGAATTTCATGGCTGAAGAACCTGAGAGAATGGTTTGGATGCAGCTCAAAACAACTATTTAGAGTTACTGCCTCAAAAATTAAGATAGCTATGATGATTGCCAACCTCCGTAGCGGAGATGGCACCTGAAGAAGAAGAAGACACAACCCACAGATGGTCTGGAATGACCCACGAAAACACAAAATAGACAAATATTGGGAAGGTCAAATACTGAATCAGACTTCGGATTATCCTGAATGATAACAAAATGCACTCTTTAAAACTCGGCGCCTTAATTCTTGCTTAAAACGAAGTCGATTTCTTAAAATGTTGGTAACGCTATTTTTCAAACTCCTCACATAGGACACAGCACAACAAATTGGTGATTAACTAACTTAACAAAGACTGCTAAATAGCATCTTGAGCTAAAGTTCACCCCTACACTTTAAAAAATTGCCGGCTTTGAAGAACTACACGCCGAAAGCTTAGAGCTAAGTTCTCTTACAAATCCAAACTCCAGACTCCTTCTCCTTTAACTGGTACTACACTACACTTGAATTTCCGGTAACCAAAACGAATAACGAAAAACAATAACGAATTTAAAAAAATCTGGTCCCTTGAGTTGAGTGATCTGATATTCCATGTAGTTATTCTTTTCTAGGTTTTGAATATTTTTAGCTTGTCCTTATTTCTTGCCGTGGTCGTCTTCGTAGTATTAATTCGGTCCGAGGCTGTAGATTGTTTTTGTGAGTAGTATTTGTTTTTACGATTGGTAGGTTGCGTACCTTGCCAATCAACCTCCACGTTTTATCTGGGTCTGAGATAGGCAGTGGTAACCGCAGAGCTACTCAGGTCACCTCGAACTTAGCCCAGGTAGTGCTTGAAACGAACACAACCGAAATAAAAATATAAAGAACTACCTGAAAATGAAAAGCAAAAAAAAATTGGATTATGAATTAAAATAAAATGTAGGTCAATAAGAAGAAAAAGAAAATTTAACATTACAATTTTAACATATTTTAATTTACCCCAAAATAAATACAGATCTTTTATAAACACAGATATTTTACTTAAATTTATAACTATTACCAATCAAAATTGACACATATTTTTGTAAAAAAACAGATAATTGGAACAGCTTTATTTAAAAAAAAATATTAGACCAGATGGAACGTCCTTACTAGATCAACAAAAATCGTCAATGGAGGAAGTGGTGTAAATCTTTAACGAAAAACATCTCAATTCCAAAAATGTTATTCGGAAAAAGGGATGTTCTCCAATGATTTACGTTAGTGACCATTATCCTTTATTTCATAGGTGTAGCAAATGTTTTTTTCTATTTTCATAAAAAAAATAATTAAAACTATAAATAATTATTATTATTTTTGTTTAAAAAATATCCTTTATAAAAGGTATATTAATAAAAACTAAATGAAAACGAAAACGTTTTGTGATGAAGCCTGATGGGGTTTTTATATTACTATATCTTTTATATAAAAAAAGAATACAACTACAGGAATTAGTTTTCTTGTGGATTTGAATTATTTTCATATTAATTAACTTTAACACCATATATATATATATATATATATATAATATATATATATATATTATATATATAATATATATATATATATATATATATATAATATATATATATTGTTATGCTATTTAAATTGTATTCTATTGCTTATTTAGAAAAGATCCTGTCTATATTTATTAAATGATCTAATCTCCAATTAATCACAATAAATCAGCATTAATTAATTACAATCTCAGGCTATTTAACTTGTACTATTTACCTTTGATCGTGGATTCAAAATATTTTCCAATTGGCTTCCTAATTGGGATAGGTAATATGACCTGAATAAAATACACAGAATTTCAACTGAAGTATATGTGAGATGTCCTTTATTTTATTGAAATTTTATATAACAATCAATCCTGTAATATTTGCAATACAATACTTTAAATATATGAGAAGTTGTTTTCTATCATGGAATACATGGATTTCTATCATACTCTGAATATCCTTCATTTTAGTTTCCATTTCTTCTCTCTGCATCTCTAGTTTCCTCTCTGTTTCACTAACTTTTTCTAAACAGACTTTTACTTCATTTTCATATTTGTCCAAACGCTTTTCCATTTTTCTATCATTTTCTTCTAATTTCTGTTCTATTGCTTGTCTTGTTTTCCGTTGGTTTTCTTCGATTTTTAGTGATGTTTCTTTTTGGTTTTCTTGTATGGCCTGTTTTGTTGATTCTTGTATTTGTTGTGTCTGTAATTGCATCATTGCTAATAATTTTTCTAACATCCCTGTTTCTTTTCTTTCCTCTATTATTGTAACATTTCCTTCATTATCCGATCCTTCTTCAAACATTGTTTCCTCTTCTCTGTTATCCTCCTTCCTTTCTTGCATTTTGCTTTGACTCCTTGTGGTCGACATGTTGTTTTTGTCCCCGCCAAATATAAAATTCTACTGGTCTGTTGCAACAAACGGGACTTTTCTTGTTCAAATGTAATAACTCTTGAGTACGAGTATCAAATTTCAATATCCCACAAATAAATCAAATGGTAAAATATCAAATGTCAAAATCAATCAAATAAATCAAGTATGGTAAAATTATCAAATGTAAATATCACACAAATAAATCAATTATGGTAACCTCTAAATTGTCAATATCAAGAATAAATTAAATTATGGTAAATTGTATCTTAAAAAAAATATAAATCTTCAGTGTCCTCAAATTTTACATAATATTTCACTTTATCCACGGCATATAAACTTTCAAATATCTGCTCGTCTACTCCTATCCTTTCAAATTTGCCAACTAGAAATATTTTTCAAAGCTTAACACGTTGGGGGCCATTTTGTTATGCTATTTAAATTGTATTCTATTGCTTATTTAGAAAAGATCCTGTCTATATTTATTAAATGATCTAATCTCCAATTAATCACAATAAATCAGCATTAATTAATTACAATCTCAGGCTATTTAACTTGTACTATTTACCTTTGATCGTGGATTCAAAATATTTTCCAATTGGCTTCCTAATTGGGATAGGTAATATGACCTGAATAAAATACACAGAATTTCAACTGAAGTATATGTGAGATGTCCTTTATTTTATTGAAATTTTATATAACAATCAATCCTGTAATATTTGCAATACAATACTTTAAATATATGAGAAGTTGTTTTCTATCATGGACCCAAATGTTATTTTACATTGATTTTTAATATGTGTTATAACTAAGCTCTCTTTATAATTTTTTTTCTTTAAATGATCGCAAAATTAACTGTCTCTATTATTTATTCAATTTATTTAATTAATAAATGAAAACCACACTCCTGCTCTAATGAAAATTGACTGACCTTTCGTTATCTGCCGTTGCAATTCTATGGCCACGCCATAAAAAAAAAACCTTTCTCTGCTTCTGCTCCTATTTTGGTCCAGAAGACGTACACCTTTCTCCTATCTGTCCTTGTATCTGCAACCCAACAACTCGTGTAATTCTATGCAGCCTCCTTTTGAACCAATCTCCGCGCCTGTTTATAACTTCAAATGTTTCCGGCTTCGTCTGATATTAATATTCTTATACCCTTTGGTTTTTCTATCTCTCTGTACCCCGTTCCTCACACTGATCAGCTTTTACACAGCAAATAAACACACCCGGTAAATTACGTCTTCGGGACTTCAAACAAACACAAACCACAAAGCTCCTTCCTTCTTGGGCGACGAAAACTGACTAACTCCTTTCCTCTCTCCTATCTCATAGCCAAAACCACTCCCTCCTTGCATTCAAAAATTGACCAATAAAAATCTTCTACCTCTGTCACGTATATCGTTACCAACCAACTCTCTCTATAAAACGTCATTCGGGTAATTCCAGAAAACAACATTCTTTAATTATTCTAGCTAAATCTATCTGCTTTACAAATATTTCTTACTAATAGCTACAAACGATACCTGTTTCTCAATTCAATGTCTTTTGTTAATAAACTTTTACCGATATAATCTTTCGGGGGGAAAAACCACCGCACATCCCTTTCTATTGTTTAAACACTTTCTATATACACTTTTATTACGGGTAAATCCATTCCACAATAACCGACTTATTTAAATTTCTTATCGATAATATTTGAAAGTCTTGTCTCTGAGGCCTAATGAACAATTCTTCGAACAACTTAAAATACATATTTTGTCTTATACAGGATGTTTGAAAATTTATATGCCCGTGTCTTTATGAAATATCAATAATTTTAATTTTTATTTAAGTAATGAAATTTGTATATCGGTTTTTTATTGCTTATGGACATTCAAAAGTACAACAAATCCCCGCCTTTGTAATCGATAAAATTTATCAATCTATGCACTAAATTTTCTCGAGGCAAACTAAAACGCCCTTCCTGTATGCTAGCTGTACTTATGCTACGTATTATCCTATCCTACTATCTACTTTATACAAATTTAAATCTTCATTCGTGATATTTATATACATCATGGATATTATAAATACCTCTGATCTTTTCAGAATCCATATGTTTCAACTCATAGCTGTTTACTCCATCTTCGTTGTTTACTATGTATGGCCCTTCGAAAACAGGCATCAATTTTGCGCAAATACCGCTCTGAAGATTTGACACTCTTAATGCTCTTACCATTACTTTATCACCCTTTTGGAAAGTTACTGGTCTTCGTTTCCTATTATGACCCTGTCTCTGGATGTATTTCTCATTGCTTCTTCTTAATCTCCTCTGAACCGTTTCTATAACCTGTCGATACTCTCTTTGTTCTGGATCTTCCCACGGTCTTATCGGCATGACGCCTTTCATGATGTATTCTGGTGTTTCTTTCGTTACTGTACTTGGCATGGAATTTAGGTACATCTCTATTTCTCCCAATTTTCTGTCCCATCGCCGATGTTGACCATCCGTTGCAATGCGAAGAAATTTCGTTACCTCTTGTATAAATCGCTCAGAAGGATTACTTTGGGGATGCCTGATGCTTACAAAGTTCGTCTCGATTCCCCGTTCTCTAAGCTGTCCCTTGAAACGATCATTTCGGAAGTACGTTGCATTGTCTAGTAAAAATTTTCTTGGGGTTCCTACCGTAGCGATGAAATTGTCTATTTTTCTCAATATTTCTTCCCTTTTGTGGTGCGGCAACTATATAATTTCACGTATTTTGAGAACACATCCACCATCACCAGAATATGCTTGTTCCTTTGGGTGGTCACAATTAGATCGCTTAACATGTCGATGGCTATAATGTCCAGGTTGTTCCGGGATACAATGCTCTTTGCAATATTTTCGTTTTTAAAATTCCTGCTCTTGTATTTCTGGCATACTTCGCATTTCTGTGTGATCTCTTTTGCAATGCGGTAATCTTGTCGCCTGATGTAGTTTTCCCTAAACACAAGCCATACCTTTCTACTGCCAATATGTCCATTTTCCTCGTGTAGCTTCTTTATGATTTTTTCTGCCAATGTCGGTGTCACTAAATATAATTCCTTTCCGTCTATTCTCTTAAAAAATAATCCCGTTTTCTAGCTCCGCTCTTCTCTTTTCTCTTTCTTCTAGGCCTTCCTGGTCGGTCCTTATCTCATTTAATGAAAATATTCCTTCGGCTTGTGTCAATATATTCAATCCCACATGTAATGTAATTGTCTCTTTTTTTCCTGTATCTTCGTCCCGTGTTAAAGCGTCAGCTATTATGTTGTCTTTCCCTTTGATGTATCGGAATTCGAAATCATACTCTTGTAAGAGCAGAATGCCTCTGTGTATTCTGTTATTTACCAATCGATTCTTCATGATGTGTATCAATGCTGCATGATCCGTTTCGATGGTGAATTTAGCTCCCAATAAGTAAAACCTTAATTTGTTTACGCAAAATAGTACACTGGCGAATTCCAACTCGGTGACACTGTATTTTTTTTCATGTGTTTTAGTCACTCGAGATATAAAACATATCGGAACCTCTTGGCTTCCTCCTGTTCTTCTTTCCAATTCCATTTTGTCCCTTTCTTTAACAATTTTATTAAAGGAATTTCTTTTTGGCTTAAATCGGGAATTAATTTCTTGAAATAATTTATCGTACCGAGAAACCCTCGCAATGTTTTTAGATTTGTTGGTCTTGGGTATTCGTCGATGAGCTTTACTCTGTCCTCGGCTAGACTGACAGTTTTGGTGTCAAGTTTGAAACCCAAATAAATCACTTCCTTTTGAAAAAATTGACATTTTTCAATGTTTAGTTTTAATCCCGCTGTGTCTAATTCTTTCAAAATTATTTTGATATGTTCCACATGACTCTGCATATCTTGTGAAAAAATTAATAAATCGTCGATGTAATGGACGATGAACTCTTCATGGTGATTCAAAATGGTATGCAAAGCTCGTACAAGTGCTGCACAAGCGCTTTGTAATCCAAACGGAACTACCTTAAATCGGTATACTATACCATCAATTGAAAAGGCAGTGTAGTTTCTACACTTTTCAGCCAAAGGTATTAACCAAAAACTATGCTTTAGATCAATTTTTGAAAAAATATGTGATCCCGTGATTCTTCCAAAAATGGCCTCGATATTTAACGGTGATTCATATTGTGATACTGTGTGTTGGTTGATATTTCGGGCATCTAAACAGAGTCTTAACTCTCCACTGCTCTTCTTCACTATCACAATTGGGTTAATATAGGGTGAGTCACATCTCTCAATGATTTGATCTTCCAACATTTTTTTGATTTCTTGCTTTACTTCTTGCCGATACTTATAAGGAATTGGATAAGTCTTCGATCGAAAATTTCCCAAGTTTTTCACCTCAAATGAGTGCTCGTATTTTGTGGCCACTCGGTTTTCCTCATTTATCAGCGTTTCGTAGTCTCTTAAAATTAGACGCAAATCATTTTCTTTGCCTTCTCCACATATCAATTTTTTGTCTCTCCCATCAAATTCTTCGCACATATTCACCGTGTACTCCGTGTCTTCTTCAAACACCACTGTCTCCATTGTGTCCTCTTCATTTTCCTTTGTTTTTTTTTCTGTTGGGCTCGTCTCTTCTTTTGAGGAATCCCATATGTTCTTTTCAACTGAATCCTTTTCCTTTTCTTTCATTTCCTTTGTTTCTTCTTCTGTTGGGCTCGTCTCTTCTTTTGAGGAATCCCAAGTTTTGCTTTCATTTCTTGTCAAAATCTTCCCATCTTCTTCTCCTGAGCTCGTCTCATCTTTTGAGGAATCCCAGGTTTTTTTTTCTTTGATCTTTTTCTGACCTTTTCCCCTCTTTCTTCCTTTTCCTTTCTTCGTCACCAGGTTCATTTCCACCGTTTGTTCTTTCTCTGATTCGTCCGTAATTTGTTTCTCTTGTTCCTTATCCTGTTCTTCTTCTTTTTCCTTTGTTATTTTCATCGTATTGGTTTTGAAGTCGATCACTACATGTTTTTCCGTTAATTCGTCAACGCCTACAATCATGTCATGTGACATATTCGGCATTATTACACATTGAAGTGCATACATATTTTTTTTTAATCGTACCATTACTCGTATACCTTCATTTATTGTTGCCAATGTCCGTTTATTTGCGCCCACTAAATTCACCCTAGGTATTTTATAAATTAGACTTGTTAAATTTACTTCTTCGATTAATTTTCTGTTGACCAGTGTTATTTCAGAGCCTGTGTCTATCATAATTTTAATTGGTTTCTCATTTATAAATCCATCCACAAATTTTAAATTAACTCCATTTTTTTTTCATTGTTTCCTGCCAGTTTAATAAATTCCTTGGGGTGACAAAAAAATTCCTGTTTGTTTCTTCGTTTTTAGTGAGCGCCTTCTTGAAAAAACGCCTGTTGTTCTTCTGTGTTTTCTCGCCCGTCATCTTCTCTCTCATATTCATTTTCTTCTCTTTGCATATTATTTATTTCTCTTCTGTTCTCTTTTGGTCTCTCATTCCCGTATCGGTTACCGCGAGATTCCTGTTCATTTCGTGGGTTATTGTATCTGTTTCCTTGGTATGGGCGGTTATTTCTACTCTGATTTTCCCGATCCCTGTTTTCATTCCATCTCTGGGTTCTGGGTTCATAATTCTCTCTTACGTTCGGTCTATTTTCGTATCCCTGTCTAGGTATGAATTCTCGTCTTGTATAATCTCTTCTAAAATTTTGACCTCTATCTCTATATTCTTGGTTTTCTCTTTGTCCATAATTTTCTTGCGGTCTTCTTTCTCTTTTTTCATGCCTACGTGATTCTCTCATTTGCAAAAATTGACATAAGCTGTCAATGTCCTTGTAATTTTGGAGATTTATGTGGTCTTCCAAGGTATCTTCAAAGTGTCGCGATATCAACTCTACCAATTGTTCTGATGAATAATTATATTGCAAATGTTTTGCATTATTATAGAGTTGTAATGCGTACATATTTTCTGATACGCCCATCCTCTCATGGTATTTTCCATTTTGTAACTCTTTATTTACTTGTAGTTGCTGGATTTTTCCCCAGAAATAATTTAAGAATCTTCTCTCAAAATCTTGCCAATTGTCAAATTCTTCTTCCTTGCTGACAAACCAAAGATTTGCCTCTTCTTTGAGATGGTTTCTGATGGTTTCCTTTGCTGTTGCAAACGGTCCTATGTATTTGACTTTTTCCTTTAGGATATTTATAAAAGGCACTGGGTGTAGTTTCCTTATATCCCCGCCAAATCGTACTTTTACGTCTTCTGTGCTATGTACGATAACTTCCTTTCTTTCTATTCCTCTTATCTCCATCTCTGCAATTTGTTTAAATCTCCTTTCCGTTTCTTTCCGGTCTTCTTGTAGCGCATTTTCAAATTTTATTTCTATCTGTTCTAATTCCCTTTCTTGCATACTCTGAATATCCTTCATTTTAGTTTCCATTTCTTCTCTCTGCATCTCTAGTTTCCTCTCTGTTTCACTAACTTTTTCTAAACAGACTTTTACTTCATTTTCATATTTGTCCAAACGCTTTTCCATTTTTCTATCATTTTCTTCTAATTTCTGTTCTATTGCTTGTCTTGTTTTCCGTTGGTTTTCTTCGATTTTTAGTGATGTTTCTTTTTGGTTTTCTTGTATGGCCTGTTTTGTTGATTCTTGTATTTGTTGTGTCTGTAATTGCATCATTGCTAATAATTTTTCTAACATCCCTGTTTCTTTTCTTTCCTCTATTATTGTAACATTTCCTTCATTATCCGATCCTTCTTCAAACATTGTTTCCTCTTCTCTGTTATCCTCCTTCCTTTCTTGCATTTTGCTTTGACTCCTTGTGGTCGACATGTTGTTTTTGTCCCCGCCAAATATAAAATTCTACTGGTCTGTTGCAACAAACGGGACTTTTCTTGTTCAAATGTAATAACTCTTGAGTACGAGTATCAAATTTCAATATCCCACAAATAAATCAAATGGTAAAATATCAAATGTCAAAATCAATCAAATAAATCAAGTATGGTAAAATTATCAAATGTAAATATCACACAAATAAATCAATTATGGTAACCTCTAAATTGTCAATATCAAGAATAAATTAAATATGGTAAATTGTATCTTAAAAAAAATATAAATCTTCAGTGTCCTCAAATTTTACATAATATTTCACTTTATCCACGGCATATAAACTTTCAAATATCTGCTCGTCTACTCCTATCCTTTCAAATTTGCCAACTAGAAATATTTTTCAAAGCTTAACACGTTGGGGGCCATTTTGTTATGCTATTTAAATTGTATTCTATTGCTTATTTAGAAAAGATCCTGTCTATATTTATTAAATGATCTAATCTCCAATTAATCACAATAAATCAGCATTAATTAATTACAATCTCAGGCTATTTAACTTGTACTATTTACCTTTGATCGTGGATTCAAAATATTTTCCAATTGGCTTCCTAATTGGGATAGGTAATATGACCTGAATAAAATACACAGAATTTCAACTGAAGTATATGTGAGATGTCCTTTATTTTATTGAAATTTTATATAACAATCAATCCTGTAATATTTGCAATACAATACTTTAAATATATGAGAAGTTGTTTTCTATCATGGACCCAAATGTTATTTTACATTGATTTTTAATATGTGTTATAACTAAGCTCTCTTTATAATTTTTTTTCTTTAAATGATCGCAAAATTAACTGTCTCTATTATTTATTCAATTTATTTAATTAATAAATGAAAACCACACTCCTGCTCTAATGAAAATTGACTGACCTTTCGTTATCTGCCGTTGCAATTCTATGGCCACGCCATAAAAAAAAACCTTTCTCTGCTTCTGCTCCTATTTTGGTCCAGAAGACGTACACCTTTCTCCTATCTGTCCTTGTATCTGCAACCCAACAACTCGTGTAATTCTATGCAGCCTCCTTTTGAACCAATCTCCGCGCCTGTTTATAACTTCAAATGTTTCCGGCTTCGTCTGATATTAATATTCTGATACCCTTTGGTTTTTCTATCTCTCTGTACCCCGTTCCTCACACTGATCAGCTTTTACACAGCAAATAAACACACCCGGTAAATTACGTCTTCGGGACTTCAAACAAACACAAACCACAAAGCTCCTTCCTTCTTGGGCGACGAAAACTGACTAACTCCTTTCCTCTCTCCTATCTCATAGCCAAAACCACTCCCTCCTTGCATTCAAAAATTGACCAATAAAAATCTTCTACCTCTGTCACGTATATCGTTACCAACCAACTCTCTCTATAAAACGTCATTCGGGTAATTCCAGAAAACAACATTCTTTAATTATTCTAGCTAAATCTATCTGCTTTACAAATATTTCTTACTAATAGCTACAAACGATACCTGTTTCTCAATTCAATGTCTTTTGTTAATAAACTTTTACCGATATAATCTTTCGGGGGAAAAACCACCGCACATCCCTTTCTATTGTTTAAACACTTTCTATATACACTTTTATTACGGGTAAATCCATTCCACAATAACCGACTTATTTAAATTTCTTATCAATAATATTTGAAAGTCTTGTCTCTGAGGCCTAATGAACAATTCTTCGAACAACTTAAAATACATATTTTGTCTTATACAGGATGTTTGAAAATTTATATGCCCGTGTCTTTATGAAATATCAATAATTTTAATTTTTATTTAAGTAATGAAATTTGTATATCGGTTTTTTATTGCTTATGGACATTCAAAAGTACAACAATATATATATATATATATAATATATATATATATATATATATATATATATATATATAATATATATATATATATATATATATATATATATATCTATATATATATATATATATATATATATATATATATATAATATATATATATATATATATATATAGTACGTTAAGTTTTGGATTAGATATTGCAAACTACAGAAAGCACTAAAATCGGCAACATTGCACCGTACGAGGTAATTGTAATTCTCTGCTCCCCTCCGAAACCTTAGCCTTAGACTCCCAGACAAACCAAAAAACGAAAACTAATAAGTAACACATATTATCAACGCAAGGGATATGCATTTAAGTCCGTCGATATTTGTTTTGCTTACGTGTACCAGGTTAATTTTTTATAACATAAACCCAATAAAAATACACTGACCATTATAAGACGGTGCATTTGTATCGGTTTTTTATAATATACTTTTATTGAAAATAAAAAATAATTCCTAATAAAATAAGAAATAATTCTTTATGTCCTACATAAATAATTCAACTATTTGACCTTTTACGGCTGAACAGTGTCCCGATATATCATAAAATCTTCTGCGAACAGATGTAAGAGTTTCTGCTGTAACAGAATTGGAGACTTTTGTTATTCGGTTTTTTATTTCATCCAAATTTTGGGCTCTAGCCTCAGGATGATCGTAGATTATGCTTTTTAAATGTCCCTAAATAAATAAGTCCATTGGTGTAAGATCTAGAGATCGCGCAGGCCATTTAATATCGCCTGTTTTACTGATAACTCGATTCGGAAAGTATTGTTTAAGTACTCCCTAATTATTCGAGTGTTGTCAACTGAACAGCCGTCTTAATGAAACCAAACATTCTCTAGATTTACATCAGAAAGATTAAAAATAGCCGGAAAAACATAGATCTGTAACAAATTAAGGCATACCCTACTATTTAAGTTGCCTGCAATAAAAAATTGACCTATTATGACCTAAAATGCCAGTCCAGACACTAAGTTTCTGAGGACGTCAACGTCCTCAGCTTGCCAGACTGGACCTTAGATTTTCTAAATGTCTAGAAAGATGCCCATAGCTAATTTTTTGCTATTTAGATTATGTGTAACGATTTCAGTTGTTACTACAGTGACTTTTTTGAAAATCAAGTTCAAAGTCGGGAATTATGTCGTGATATCTAATTCTACGATTCTTTTCCAATAATCTTCTAAACAAGTAATAATTTAATAGTTTATGTTAAAAGAAAACCCTAAGTTCATGTCGTTTTATCGAAATAATTAAACCAAAATTACATAAATGTTGTGTTAATCAGCCACCATGAAAAATTTAACAAAAGTGTTAAGTTACACCTTAATATTCCTTTAGTTTTTGATCAATTTTGCGATAATGAGAGGTAGGCCACAATTTTTTTTGCCTGGCCCCATCTGCGAAGAACTTCACTGTTTTCCTATTTGGCCCAAACAAATAAAGTTGCGATTAATAATTCATTTAGCCTGCGGTGCTGTTAAAGATGTCTTAAGAGTGACATCCATTATAGGTATCTATTTTATTGAAATACGCAGGCGATTATTATGTTAAAAAAAATTGAGTGGATGCTACATTACTTACAAACTGTTTATTCTAAATTATTTTATTATATAATTCCATATATTCTAATAGCAATTACTGCCATGTCTACATTACTTATAATTATAAGGATTTTAAAAGTTTTTTATCAAATTTACAAGAATGACTTCTTGAGTTTTATATCGTACTTTTTTAACATTGCTTCATCGTTTAAAATAAATTGTATACCAATTTATATCTCGTTCTTGACTTTAGTGGCAATAATTCATAACTAGTCCTTTTAGCAGCTTCACTAATCTCATATGGAATCAATTCGGCTTCAATTTCACAACAACACAACACTGTTTTTCAACAGAAAAAATAGGCCACTTACATAGATACTCAAAGTTGTTCCAAAAGTAAATAAAACATTCCAGAAATAAAAAAAAACATCCCAAAAATAGTTGCTTTCGGTACGATGTGTGTAAATTATAGTTTTGGATTTAATAAATCATACTGAAGATTTAGTTTTCGGGACGGTTGCAGAGAAAATTAATCTAGTACGGTAAAATAATAATAATCCTGGTTCAGAATTTTATTAATCATTTAGTGTAATACTTGTTACTGCCATATAATCCAAATAATTCATTTATTTGTAGTGGAGTCGCTTTATTCTTTGCTATAACGATGCATATTTATTCTGTAATTAAATGGAACTTATGAAATTGCAATCACGTAGGGTATCTCCGTAGGGATAAATTTGGTCTATTTGGATTCTGAACAACCAACAACCGGACGACCAATACAAATTTCTGAATCACATTTCTAGTCGAAATCCAAAATAGGAAGTGCTACACAATAATCCTCCAAGGATTCCCTTTGCCTGTGAAGTTTGTAACTGAACTTACCGAAGGTATCAAAAGGTGTTTGATAAGGTGCATCCAACTTGGTAAATGCAATGAAATTTGATTAAACTCTTGTCCCTTCATTAAAATAATGTTTTTGAGTTTAAGTTGATTTTTTAAATAATTTATTTATAAATATATATTGCAGACGATGAAAGGACATTAAAAGGTTAATGCCATTGAATACAAAAAGTTGCATAGCAATATAGTACGGGAAATAAAAAGAGCAATACAATCATGGCTGATGGAGAAAACTACAAAAAATTAGTCACTAGGACGCAAGCATGACGATGTGCATAAAGATTTCATGGATATTAAAAGATACCGAATAACAGGCAACAATAAAATACAGGTATAGTTATAGACATCAAACACCAGATTTTGACTGCATCTGAAGATAAATTAAGAACATGAGAAAAATACATACAAGAATAATTCGAAGATACAGCAAGGAGACCAACTCAAATAGAAAATCCCTACGGTCCAGAAATATCAAACGAAGAAGTAACTATAGACACTAAGCAGATTAACAATGAGAAATTACCTGGACCTGAAAAAATCCAGGGTGAAATTTAGGGCACACCAAATCACAGCTCTTAGAAAGCTATTCAACAACAGTTGTGGTACTTATCATTTACCAAAAGACTAAAGACAAAAACCAAAAGAAAAATACTTATACAAATATTTTGCCTCGCAGGATGGCTTGAAGGAGAGCATTATCTGAAATCACTTCACACATAATATGTGCTAAGAATTGTAACTTTCGAGATTTGATAATGATCTGTACCTCTCGGTTCTCATTCATTCTTCTGAGAACCTCCTCATTTGTGACTCGGTCAGTCCACGGGATCTTGAGTATTCTCGAATATAGCCATATCTCAAATGCTTCAAGTTTTCTGCACATATCTGTGATTTAACACAATAGATTTGACCTTCTGTTATCCTTTTCTTGCTAATTTATCATAAGCTTTGTCTTCTTAACGTATATATTGAGTCCATATTGTTGACTGTAATACGTGATTTTGTTCATAAGAACTTCTAGGTTGAACTGGTAGGATCTGATGTTGTTTAGCCGGTAATAATTTCGTAGAAAACCTTTTTAAGCTTTGCGCAAAGCTTCGATAAATAGTCTTTTAGAGTACAGATTGAAGATTAGAGGAGAGAAAATACACTCTTGCCTCACTACACGTATGATTTTCACATAGTCAGTGTGTTCACCTTTACCTCTGAGATTTGCTGTCTGATTCCAGTAAAGATTTCTAATTATTTTCAGATCTTGGTTGCTTATTCCTTCTTCTTTTAGTATTTGCATCATCTTGGCGTGCTGTACTTAATCAAAAGTTTTCTCGAAATCAACCATAAATGCATATACGTCGCAGTTGACTAATTACTATTAAACTGGGAATAAGCCACAATTAAAGATAAAAATACGTTTATTGACGTTTCAATTTCCACTTCGAAAACCGTTCTCAAAATACAAACAGTAAATTAAACAAATTTTGTTTTTTGTTACATAGTGAAAAATTCTTCTAATAATTTAATTTTATCTGACTCATTTATATTGACAATTTAGACATACATTATGCATTTTAAAGTAGACCACTTTAAAATGATATTGCCAATATTGTTGAGTTGCGCTCCTGGGACGACTTTACTTATAAGATAGTTCATTCGATTACATGAAATCAACTTTAACTTGAGAATATCCGTCAGAAAAAAAAATGATAGCATGTAATTCGTCTTTAAAAAGACAAACACATGACATGATGACAGTAAAATTCTCCAGTTAGTGATTCCATAGTAAATTATAAGGGGAAACCAGGAAAAAAAACCTCATAATACTATCCCGATATTGTAAGTATTTGTTCGTGAATTCAAATGATGATTCATTGGCAACTAGAACAAGACGAAACATATCGGCTATAATGGAGTTATTAACATTATGTACTAATAATACATATTTTCAACTAAATAATGAATTCTATAAACAAAATTTTGGTCTAGCAATGGGCTCTAGTTTATCTCCATTCTTAGCCGATATATTTATGGAAGATTTTGAAACAAATATCATTTCTAAACAAAATTTCAAACCCACAGTATGATGGAGGTATGTAGATGATGTATTCTCAATATGGCCTCATGGATCAGAGTTGTTGGACACATTCCTAAATGATATAAACGATAAAGAAGAGACAATAACATTTACCATGGAAAAGGAATATAATAACACGCTACCTTTCCTGGATGTTTTAATCTCTAAGAACGATACTGGATATGAGGCTCAGGTGTATAGAAAACCAACACACACCAATAGATATTTAAATTTCAAATCAAATCACAATATTAATGTTAAAAAGGGAATAATTAAATCCTTATACGATAGAGCCAAAATAACTTGTTCTAACGAAAATTCGTTCTTGGAGGAGAAACATTTGTTAACATCTGTTTTGTTAAAAAATGATTATCCTTTATCGTTTATAAATAAGGAATTTTCAACAATCGATCGAATAGAACAGAACAACTTAGAACAAGATCCTATAGCATACACAAGGAATAATATGAGGAAAATAACAATACCGTACATAAAAGGATTATCAGAAAAACTTAAAAGGATAGGAAATAAATTCAACATTTCAACAACGTTCAAAACAACAAACACATTGAGATCTATTTTGTCCAAAACCAAACCTAACAATGAACAAGAAAGAACAAAGAATTGCATTTATAAAATACCTTGTGAATGCGATCAGTTTTATTTGGGTGAATCATCAAGGCCATTAAATGTTAGAATAAGTGAACATCAATCTTATATTAAAAATAGAGAATTTGATAGATCTCAAATCTGTAAACACGCATGGGATAATGAACATAGGATTCAATGGAATAATTCAAGTGTAGTCCTAAAAGAAACGGATGGTAAAAAAAGAAAAATCAAAGAAGCGGCTCTAATTAGGCTAAATAAGGCCAATTGTGTCGCAAATTCCTCGGCAGAATGTAGTAGGATCTGGTTACCAATATTGAAAGAGGAAGTTATTAATATGAAAATACCAGTATTAGTAAGTCAGTAACATATAGAGGATACATCATTTATGTTTTTTAAATAACGTAACATATAAAATCAGAATTTTGATGTTTGTTGAAGTGAAACTAAATTCACGAACAAATACTCACAATGTCGGGATAGTATTATGAGGTTTTTTTCCTGGTTTTTCCCTCATAATTTACTATGGAATCACTAACAGGAGAATTTTACTGTCATCATGTCATGTGTTTGTCTTTTTAAAGACGAATTACATGCTATGATTTTTTTTTCTGACGGATATTCTCAAGTTAAAGTTGATTTCATGTAATCGAATGAACTATCTTATAAGTAAAGTCGTCCCAGAAGCGCAACTCAACAATATTGGCAATATCATTTTAAAGTCGTCTACTTTAAAATGCATAATGTATGTCTGAACTGTCAATATAAATGAGTCAGATAAAATTAAATTATTAGAAGAATTTTTCACTATGTAACAAAAAACAAAATTTGTTTAATTTACTGTTTGTATTTTGAGAACGATTTCCGAAGTGGAAATTGAAACGTCAATAAACGTATTTTAACCTTTAATTGTGGCTTATTCCCAGTTAAATAGTAATTAATTTACAATGCCACAAGAAAATAGCTTCAGAACAATATGTCGCAGTTGACGTCTCTACATCTATAGAATAAGACTTGTACTGATAACAAAGCCTCTCTAGTACCAACAGAATTTGTGGACCCGAACTGATTGGGGGAAATTTAACTTTCACACAACTTGTAGATTCTTTTATGAATTATCTTTAGGAACAATTTTAGGAGATGACTCATGAGGCTTATAGTATTTTGCATTTTCGGTTCCTGGTTTTTTCGACTGCAGAGTGTCAAGTTCTTCGCATCTTTCCCTTGCTTCTCTGATTTTCTTTCTGAATGATATATTTATTGTTTTATATTTGTGTGGGTCATTTTTGGCTTCTCTTCTCTCATTCCTTAGTTTTAGGATCTCATCTGTCATTCATGATTTTTTCTTCATTAAAATATCTGTCTTTAAGTGTTTATCATTTACATTTTGCACTATTTCTGTTTGATCGTTTGTTCTTTGTTCGATTCGTCTCTAATTGCAGTCACTTGCTCATTTAATGTGGCTTGGACTCTCCTCCTCGTATTAAGGTCTTTCAGCTTACGTAAGTCGCATGATTGTGCTTTCCTTTTCTGCACTGTTTTGAGTTTGACTCAAAATACTCCCACCAGTGCTACGTGGTCTGTTGGTCTGTGTCCAAACCTGTTCCAGGATAAGTCTTGACAGATATAAAGCTGTTTCGGAAATGTAAGTGCATACCCATAGGTAATTAATTGTATAATAAATATTCAAAATGTACTGTACTTGTTTTATGTTGGTAATATAAAAGTAGTCAAAGAACTAGTATATAACACCCTAATAGCAATATAGACGTAATAATTATAATAAGCTTTCAGAAACTAGACGTCCAACCTTTAAATTTGTTGTACTGAACAATTTGTTTTTACGCATTTATCACATCTGTCTTTTACGCCATCGATATATTCTCTACATAATTATGTGGCGTTGAAATATGGGCATTAAAAAAATCGGACCTACATGAAGGTGTATCATAGAGCATTTAATAGACTGTATTACAAATGAATAAGTATTACAAAGAACGAACAATGAAACGAAAATAATACGAACAGTGAAAAAATAAAACTGGACTACATTGGTTATATAATGAGGGAAACTGAAAATGAATCGCTACGACTAGTAATAAAAAGAAAGATAAAGGGAAAGGACGGTATTGAAAAAAGAAGCAAGCTAGGTAGAGAACATCTCAGCCTATGTTGTCCATGTGAAAAGTTAAGCTTGGTTGTTTGTCAAAAGCCAACATTTCCAACCTGGGGCCCATTTCACAAAACTACAAGTGTTGTTAGTAACAATTGTTAATATTCAGCACTTGTAATCACCAGTTGTTAATAACTAGCGTTTCACAAAAAAATATTTAACTTGTTCGTTACATGTGTAAATTTGTCAGCAACAAAAGTGTACTTCACGCATGTTAGTTACAAGTGTGTAAATAAACATAACCTTAAAATATTTTTGTTGACAATTTACTAATTAAACGTCAGTCGTTATTTATAATTCTGTGACAATGTCGAAAAGCGTCTTAAATGGTACTACAATTATAATTTTAAAAGAGATTAGAGGTAAGAAAGCAATTCTTTTCTGTAGCTTTTTCGACATATTAACAAAAAAAGACAAAATAGAATCTTGGAAAACTGTGCACCAAAAATCCACCAGTTTAGGGCTTGTGCCTACAAATAAGGATTGGACTTACAGCCGTGATGTATTTTGGCAAAATTTAAAGAAAACAACAATGATAAGTGTTAGCGTTTAATTTGCCAAAGTGTAAGCGTATCTGACACTTTTTTTCGTATTGCAGAAGAAAGTTGATAATAGGAGGAAAACTGGTTCAGTTAGAGGCACGGATTCTAAATTTACAGAAATGGACAATATAGTTTTCGACATTCTTGGGCCGGATAATCCAATTCTGTGTAGTCTCAGCATTTCCGAAACTTGGGAGCGAGATCCTGAGAAGGAGCAAGATCCTGAGAACGTAGAACAAGAAATAGAAAATTCAAACCATTTGCAAGATCACGGTGCAACAAACAAAATTAAAAACACTAATGTGTTTATTTCTACTGGAAGCAGCAGTGTACCTACTGTATCTTGTGCAAACAGAAACAAGTCGAAAATATCTAATGAAAATGACCCAATTGGCGAAGGACTAATCGATTTAAAGAAGAAAAAACACCAATTTGAAATCCTTGCAAAAGAAATTTATCTAAAAACATTAGAGATTTAAAAAAAGTTACACTGGAACTAGTTTCTATTTCTAAAATGATTTATCAACTCCTGTTGTCTTTGTCTTGCATTCAATGGAGCTGGTTGTCCGGCTATTTCGTTATCGTCTTTTTCTTCATTATCCATTTATCGGTTTATATTCATTCTCTCCCTAGTAATGTTATACAGTGCTGTGCAGCATTTGAAAATATTGGCTGCATGTACTGGACTCAAACGAAAGTAATTAAGATAAGGAAATTTCTCCTTTAACACGCCTAAAGCATTTTCGACTAAACACCGTGTTTTCTTATGTGCTCTGTTGTAGGTAGCCACAGCCTTATCCACATTCACCTCAATTGGGGTCATAAGCCAATCTAATAGAGTGTATCCACAGTCACCTAGAATTATTCTATTTGGAAGTGGATGCCAACCAGCTTCCATTCTCTGAAAAAGGGTGCTATTTCTCAGTACTCTCGCGTCATGGACACTTTCCGGCCAATTTGCACTAACATAATAGATTTTCAAGTCTGGTCCACAAACAATCATACAATAAATAGAGTGATTTCCATTACGATGAACAAAAGCAGGTTTGTTTGAACAAAAAACAATAAACAATTTGCCGGCCAATCAACAACTTGATGAAATTTTATTTGGTTATCATATAGTCATATCTACTGACACTTGCTTTGCTGACCCCATGAGTATCTGCTATGACGTGATATTGTCCTCCACTGCCTAGCCAGTGTAATGCTACACACAATTGCATTTTTGTTGCCAGTGCATAAAAGCGATTCGTTGGATGCGCTAAGACAGGTGCAATGTCTATACGAAGTTGTTCCATTTGTATAGAAGTCATCCGAAAACGTTCATTAAACTCGTAAATTGATGGAAAATCACTATTAATTCTTGGTCTGAATATTCACCTCCTTCTTCTTTGAACAAATCCCTCATTTTCATTTTCTTACGCAGAGCTACTAGACAACATTTTTTCTACACTTATTACACTTGTCAAACCACTACCTACCTTCAAAGTTAGGTAGAAAATGTTTAGTTCACTACAACTGTCAACTACAAACTTGTAAATTATTCTTGTGTTGAACAAGTAAATTGTTGGTAGTTTACAAGTAATTTACTTGTAAAGTTGTAAAATTTACTAGTGGTTACAAGTAAATACTTGTACATTCGTGAAACACTAATAACAAGATATTTTGCCAAACTTGTAAGAATTTCATTGTAACTGACAAACGGGTCCCTGATCTCCTCCCAGTGCATGTATCTGTGATAGTTGGCGAGTGAAATAGTTTTTAGTTTCATCTTAAATAAATAAGGATATTTTATGTAACCCGATTATATGCGCTGTCACTCTTTCACTTGGATTATAAATAATACTTGAACAAGTTGCTAAAAATCTTGAGAAAATAGATTAAGGAAAGCAAAACTGCATATCCCAACCTCTTAGTAAATAACTCGTTTCATTAAATATTTTTCAGCGTAATATTTTCAGTGTTTTATTTAATTAATATTTTGATGCCTTTTGTGAAAAGCTAATTTAAAGATCACGTATTCTCTATAATAGCTTCTAATTTAAACAATATCTGTAAGATATCGATTTCGAGCTAACCTAGTTTTAAACAATAGTATCTAAAAAATACGATTGCTGGCTCTTAACAGAATATCTAAGAGAATTACCGCCTTGTTACCAAGCATTTCCCAAAGGTATTTCCTTTGTAAAACAAAGAATAAGAATTCAATATATTTAAGGCTGATAAAGACGATTATAATGGATTTGCAAATTATTCCAGAACGTAGCCCGAGAAATTGTTTGCTCAAAGAATTAAGTAGTTGAGTCTACAGCTTAAGTTTTACGACTTCTTTTTAATAATTACAAAGATTCGAAACTGTGGAAAAATTATAAACTTAGGTTTATCTGGCACACAAGAAAAAGTAACTATACTCCCTTTTATACAATCTGGCCTTACGTAAGGTAGTTTAGAAGAGTTTTATTTTTAAATGTGAAACTGTGTAGATTACTTAAATACAAATACCATGCGGTCCATATGTATGGAATAAATTCATTTTTAGTGTTATTATGTACTATGTGAAAAAAAACCTGAAACAGATCGATTTTTATTCTTTAATTGCCAATTTACAGTATGAAAATAATATACCCCCCTCCCAGCACCCCCTCTGAATTATAAGCACCCCCTCAAAAATTTTAAACTACAAAGGGGTCGTGTGGCACCTTGTTAGAAAGGGATTTTAGTCTTCTGTTCAGCAATCTAAAGTTTTTTGGGTACATAATACCGCTAAAAATGAATTTATTTCATACATATGGACCGCATGGTATCTATCTCCTACTAAAAAATTAAAAAGGTAAATCTATATTTATTATTTTAACAACTAGTTACAGTGTCGTCATCATCATCATCAATGGTGCTACAGCCCTAGGAAAGAGCCTCGACCTTCCCAAGTCTATTACGCCAGGCAGTCCTATCCATTGCCAACCGTTGCCAGTTTGCTGCGCCTATCTTTCTACCATCCTCATCTACACCATCCTTCCATCTGAGTTTTGGCCTACCCCTTTTTTTACTTCCCACGTTTGTGACATAAGGATTCTTCTAGGAGGGTTGTTCTGCTGTGATCTTGCTAGATGTCCTGCCCATCTTAGTCTTCCTATTCTTATAAGAGATACTACGTCTTTACCACCAAATATTTGTTTACAATGTATTTATCATTCTTTCTGTTTATGCTTAATATTAATTGGACTATGTTTATTTTTTGCCGTACTTTTACTTTTATAAAAATTTCATCATGAGTTACACTCAGTTCATATAACTAAAACACCAAGGCCTTAGTCTTTGAAAATAGTGAAGAGTGAAAAAGAACATATTAACAGGATGGAATCCATTTTAGAAGAACGAAAATATAACAAAAATTAAAGAGAACATAATTTACGGGCGATTTTCGCTCGTGAAGTGGATGCCGGTGAGTTTTTGAGAGTCAAAAATGATTTGATTGATGGATTTGACCGTTACTTGATGGAAATTCATTTTAAGTAATAATTTTTTTTTTGAACCTATTTTCTATCGTTCCATTGTTGGATATAGGTCTCCCCAGTTTTCTCCATCTTTCCCTATCTTGAGCTGTTCTCTGCCACGTGGGACCTCCTTGTTTCCCAATGTCATCTTTCCACCTCATCTGTAGTCTGCCTCTTGATCTCTTTGCATTGTATGGACGCCACTTTCCGATGGCATTGTTCCATCGTCCGTCTTGGAGACGTTCATTGTGTCCACCCATTTCCATTTCAGTTTTGCTGCTTGTTCTATCGCCTCTACTGTCTTTGTTCTGGTCCTGATCCACTGGTTACGTTTTCTATCTTTAAGTGATATACCCAACATTTGTCTCTCCATCGCTCTTTGTGCCTTTCTTATCCTATCCAAATTGACCTGTGTAAATGTCCATGTCTATGCTCCGTAGGTGAGTACCGGTATTATATAGGAGTTATATACCTTGCTTCGTAAGTATAGAGGGATTGTTTGATTTTTTAGAACGTAAGAAAGTTTGCCGAACGCTGCCTATCCTATTCTTACTCGTCTCGATATTTTGGGCTGTTTGATTTTCTCTGTTAGCTCTGATTGCTTGTCCTAGATTGATATACTCATTTACCTGTTCTATTTTTTCTGTTTGTATTTTTATTGCCTCTTGGTCTTCCGTATTTGTCATTACTTTTATTTTGTTAAAGTTAATTTTTAGGCCTTTTTGCAGTGATTTTTCATGAAGTTCATTCAAAATTAATTCCAGTTCTTGTCGTTCCGAGGAGATCAGAAGTATATCATCCGCATATCTAAGATGATTTAGGTACTTTTCGTTAATATATATTTCTCTATTTTCCCAATATGTTGATTTTATTATATCTTCGAGGGTCAAGGTAAACAGTTTAGGTGAAATATCGCCTTGTCGGACTCCTCGTTTAACTTTTATATTATCCGTTATTAATTTGTCGTCCAGAATTACGGTCATGGTTGCGTTTTGGTAAATATCATGTATCAATTGTCAGTATCTTAAATCTATGCTACTATTGACCAAAGCTTCTTCAACCGCCCAATGTTCAATGCTGTCGAAATCCTTTCAAAAGGCGAAAAGGCTTCACCTTTTTTTATCGTACTTAATCTTAGTATATCCCATTTCATCTTTTTTACTTCTTCTTCCAGTTCGGCTAGCTTAACGTCTCTCATCAGTGACCTGACATTATCAACAGATATGCAACAGATTAACATATTGCACAAGTTGCAATATCCAGTTTCGTTACTTGTTTTCGTTGTTTCTGGCAATCTTCTAAAACCCAGGGATTCTTAGCACCCTCTGCCCTTTCCTCGATCCTACCATTGCTTTGGAAGGTTACTCCGGAGCTGCTGGGGACTAAGGGCCAATTCTTACGTGTATCTGTCATAAAGAGGGGGGTAGATTGGCCGTGAACTCACCACGCTAGCCAGAGTTGGTAAGTTTGTTTCAGCCGCCCACTCTGGGAACAGACGCTGTTTGCAGCCGCCCACTCTGGGTCAGACGCTGCTGTTGTCGCAGTATCACAGCCGCTTAACTCATAATGTAAGTTACGCCTGTGAGTATCTGGAATTAAGCCTACATAATTTTTACTTCCCATAGTCTTAATCCAGTAATGACATTACTGCTTCCTAATGTCATATCCTCAGTTGATCGGCGGGTACTTATTTGGCAATGCTTTATTCGTACCTGTCCTGCCTATCTGCAGGAACTTTCCCTTTCAGCCATATGGGACGTGCCGTGTCGAGGTTGAGGACATCCCCCGCCCAGGCTGTCTTCCGTAGAGTACAGAAAAATATCTCCTCAGTTCAGAGCTCCTCCTCCACGAAAGCTAAGACCGACACGGTATGTAACAATAAAACACTGAAAACTTTGTTTTCAACACTTCCACAAAATTTATTTTAAACTCATCGCTACAGCTGTTTCAGCTGATTGCCTTTTTAAATTGCCTTTCATTTGAGAAAGACACTCAGCCGAAACAGGTGTAGTAAAAAGAGTTTAAAATAAATTTTGTGAAAGTTTTGAAAACAAAGTTTTCAGTATTTTATCAGACTGAAAAACATTAGTAAATACTTAAAAGTGAATAGACAATTATTGTTTCCCGGTATTTGTAGATTATAGTTTAAAAGCCTGTGTTTTTGTTTTCGCTGGAAAAGCCAAAGGCCGCCAGGTAGTTATTGTATTTAGTAGAAAATACAGACAATACAGTAGAAAATATGACATAAAAGCATTATCATTTTCAAAGAAAGTTGTTTAGAAGCGATGCTTGGTTTTTTCTGATATAAAATAAGAGGCTGGGTATAGGAATTTTCTGATTGGTTAAAGAGTTTGGAATGGGAAAAAGAGAGTGAATGTTTTGAAAGTTGGAAATAAAAATATTATTATGTGATGGTCATCCAAAAAAAAAACTAGTCAGTTAAGAAGCAAGTGCCAGTAGTATTAGTAGTTAGAAATGTGTGACTGAAAGGTAGTCATCAAGTTTTAAGTAGTCAGTTAAGAAGCAAGTGCCAGTAGTGTTAGTAGTTAGAAATGTGTGACTGTAAGGTAGTAGGAGAGATAGGTCAAAGTTGAGAAGTTGAATACCTCCTGGATTCTATAAAGTCCAAGTGAGTAAGTCACAAGAACTATAACTATTAAAAATATTTGTGACACCAAGTAAAAATAATATTACTTGGGTCTCGGGAAATTATTAGTATATGAACTGAACGTGATTTTGGACTTAAAAAGTAGAAGGCTTGATTGATAGTCTAACATAATCAACAACGGGGCAGCTGTTCTGGTCGAAAGGAGACATCGTCGTGTGTGAATTAAAAGGTCAGTCAATAATTTTTATAACAGAATTTATTTTGTATGTTTCAAATAAAAGACTCTATACCATCAGAAGAACAAAAATTATCGCTATTTTAAGATACCATAAATTTTATAAAAGTTTTTTTTTAACGTCAAAGGATAATTATTAATATTGCGTAATAAATTTAAAATGTTTCTTTTTATAATATTCAGAATTATTTGTACAAAAACATATAAACAAAGATTCCAATATTTTTATATTATTTCTTTGATAATCCGTATTTGTATTTAAATTTATAAATCTTTGATCTGTATTTGTATTTCTATGTATTTCCTTTTCTATTTTATCTCGAGAAGGAACAATTAAGAGATACTGGAAGGCACGAGAAAATATAAGAAGTATAACCTAAGCTGATTTATTATTTTTATAAAATGACATTGTTTTTTTGTATATGATTTGCGACATTTAGATAATTAATTAAATAATTAATTAAAGTCATTAAATGAATAAAATTATTAAAAGGTAAATATAAAAGTAAGAAAAGACAGATCATAATAATATATATATATATATATATATATATATATATATATATATATATATATATATATATATATATAGCAAAACTGGTAGGATTATCCAACGAAACGTCACTCTTTTTTCTTTTATTACTCTATATTTCGCTGATTTTTGTCATCTTCTTCAGGAGATAACTAAAATATGGTTAAAATTTTATATACATAACAGGTGATAATAAACAATGAATTTACTTACAGATTAAGAGTTAAAATATTTAAAAATCTTGAACATAATATATTCAAAACAGTACTGACAGTATTAGTCAAAAGCATCTAGTCACTATATATTTTTTTTAATAACAGACCGCATACCTGATACTACAAAACAATAAATTGTTATATATATATATATATATATATATATATATATATATATATATATTTGGGGAGTTATCTCCATAAGTAAATATCTTCTTGGTACGTATGTATGTTAAGAGACCTAAAATTTTTCCACGCGACTTGGCATAATTGGTATGTAGGCCATAAAATAAAAGGGCTTCTAAATTAAATTTGGAACAGGGCTCCATGCTTGGCTTGATAACATTTTGTTAGAAGATTTCTGTTTCATACGTTCATAAATAATTTACACTACGTTATCAAGTGTTTTATATGAAACAATGATAAGCCAAGCAGAAAATTAAGTGTCAAATAAAAGGAACGAATAATGAAGCTACTTTTTAGTCGAAATTCATTATATATCGGACTGGTTTTTGTTTCTTTAATACATTTTTTTCGAGCTACGAAGAAGTTAAGTTTAGAATAATAAATAAAACTCATGATAAAATAATGTTTATTTTGGCTATACTAATTCGATAAAAAATATAAATATAAAAAAATTCAAATTTTGCTATTATTTTCTTTTGGTGTTTACTGTACCTTGAATCTTACTATTATGTTCAACAAATATATTTATTCTTCTTCTACTATATCGTGGGCTCGTTTTTGTACGATGCTAAGGCTTTAGTCGTATTTGTGACATTAACTGCCGTCTGTGGTGTCATCTTTTTTCGGGTCTTCCTGGTTGTCTGGTGCCTATCTTTAGCCAGTTGGCTGCTTATTGTACATTATTTACGATGTATAGATCTTCTTTCTACTTGGATATTAAAAAAAACATTAAAATTTTAAATATTTATTGCCTTTTTGTTTCTTTCTAGTTTAAAAGAGTTCGCCTATCTCGTTTTGTAGGTGGTAATTTCTATTAATCTATTGATCTGTATAGATCAAGGGATAAATGAAGTTCTTGCAAATCTCACTGCGACGAATGACGCAAATTACTCTATTTTGAAACCACAATTTACCAGAATTATTTTGAAAGATGGTGATTGGGCCAAGGCCGATGAAGATTAAGCACAAGCATTTGCTAATCCTCTTAGCAAATTTATTGCAAACTCCTAATAATTTATTGCAATATTTTAATATAATATAATTTTAATATTATTTGTTTGAAATATAAATAGCAAATAAATAATAAAATTACATTATTTAGTTTTAAAAATATTTAAATTTTAAAAATGCAGGACACAGTATTAAGCTTTTCTACATTACCGCCTACTGTACCACCTTTTTTAATGTGAAAGCGTAAAGTTTAACTTTAGTCTCGCGGGCTACTTTCAAAATAGTTGAGGTCAACGTGTTGACCACCTCTTTGCTCCAGGGTATGCGTGCGTGATTATGTTACCTATACAAACTATGACTGCAAATTGCATAGAGTTGTTGAAACAACGATATGCCGAATCAATCAGAATGGTACATGTGTATTCAGTACACATTGAATATTGACTTATCTAGGTAGCAGTTCACTGAATATTGCATTTTTATATTTCAAACATTTTCAAAATATACCTATAGGACTGTGCGTGATACGATTCTACGAATCGCTTCAATGCCAATAATAGCAGCCTAAAGTCTGTTAGATACTCAATGTGACAATTCAAATATACAATACAAATAAACATGGAAAATTAATTTTATATGCGAAATTATGTAGTGCCATTTTTTAATGTTTGCACATAAATACATTCAAAATCTTTGAATATTTAGTTAAAAAATTTTGATGGTTAGTGTTTATGCCTTCAGGATAATATCAAATTCTAATTAATTTGTGTGTTTGTGTACTATTTTTTTGGCATTATACGTTTGTGTATTAGGTGTTTATGTCATAAATGTTTATGTATTGTGTGTTGTATATTAGCAACTTTACAGAAAATATCCACTTTTTGATAACAAAACATTGATTTTGAAATTGGCGGGAACACTTTTGGGATTAAGAGGGTAGACCGGGCTAGTTGTGGCAGGAGCATGTTGTGACAAATAGTTTTACAGACAAACCATAGGTAGCACCACCACCGGGTTTCCCAGAATTATTCTTTCGCATGGTTCCAGTCTGTTTATGCAGTTCGGTTGTCGTGCTTTGCGTTTCTGCCAGTTTATACAATTTATTGGCATTTCGTTGTAACAAAGTAAAATTTAGCTATTGTCTTTAAATTGTTATTCCAATTTGACAATTTGAAACCACAAGATAAGAAACTTATTTTATTTATAATACCAAGTGAAGAAACCAGTTTCTGGTTTCAGAATACATATGGTATTGTAGACATTTGTAAATTTCTTTTTGTAAGCGTTTGTGAATTATTTGTGGTGTTTTGTTGTTTCCTTTCATTCTTGCAAAAATTTTTGTTCGTAAATGGCAATATGTAATCGTTGTTTATTAAAATCTTTGTTTTACCCACTATAGATATGTGATTATCAACTTATTTTGACCTAAAGGATAATATATATATATATATTATATATATATATATATATATATATATATATATATATATATATATATATATATATATATATATTATTGTGATATTTAAAGTCTTGGTGCGCCAAGCAATAATTAGCTAATTAATTTTTTTATTAATTAAAATTATTTAAATGATATGATTATGACTCTATCACAATTTTTAATTCTTTTATCTCAGGGTTAAAT
This sequence comes from Diabrotica balteata, assembly GCA_918026665.1. Classification (NCBI taxonomy): domain Eukaryota; kingdom Metazoa; phylum Arthropoda; class Insecta; order Coleoptera; family Chrysomelidae; genus Diabrotica; species Diabrotica balteata. Next base: position 132,528,680 of record OU898279.1, read on the forward strand.
TCGTGCTTCAATATCTATGCTATTACATGTGAAAGGTAAGGTCCAAAGAATACCGGAATAATAAAAAAACACATATGATCTAACACTATATATTGAAATAAAAATAATGAAATAATTCACACTCAAAAGTTTTCAATAAACAAAATCTCATATAATGATTCTCAAAATTTTGTTCTACGTACGTGAACAATCAAAATTAATGGTACAAACAATATTAGTTGAAATCTCAAAATCCAAGTATTACTCTAAATCTCCTAATCAAAATATTTATATCCTTTCTAAATTAAGTGTAAAAATTGTGTTATCAATGAAAGAAAAACTGCAGAAAACAAAACTATCTCTCTCTGATGATGAGTGGTCCAAATCCTTGTTATTTGTAGACTATACTATTTACTCGTGGCCGCTCCCTAAGTAATCAGCAATCTTACAATAAATTATTGCAAGTATCTCGTCCTTAATGATCTCCTTCAAATGCACGAATCGTTCAAATTATGCTAGCTTCTTCTTCTCTCAATAAACTGAATCTCTCGTTGGCCTGAGTGAAAAATGACTCTTGGAATATCTTTTCTTTACGATAAACTGAATCTCTCGTTGGCCTGAACAGTGACTCTTGGAATATAAGTAGAAAAATATGACTTACAATATTTTACTGGATCAGCTTCTGTCAGATACACTAACTACACGAAAACTCACAAACTTTCACTGCTACTGCTTCCTACCTCTGGGAAACTACCCGAGAACAACGGCCGTTCGCCTTGCACCCTTGGAAACCAACTGACTATCTTTTCTCACTCCGAAATCTAGCTAAACTTTCATTCCTACATACCTATCCCACCTTTTTCAATCTCCGCCAATCAAAACTCGTCACAATTTCCCCATTTTTTCATTTCGATAACAAACAACATTTTTACCTATAATTATAAAATTTCCTAAAACTTATTTACAAATAATATTTTTCTACAATTCTTAAAAACTAACAAAAACCTCTTTCTCAAATCTCTTCTATTATCTTTAATCACTGCGTTAATGTATTTGGAAAAACCCGGTTCAATTGTTCTTTGGATTTCACTTAAAATTATGCGGGTCACTCAAGTATAGTATAACAAAGGAAATAATTTATGCATAGATTACATTTTGTTTAATACAGGTAATCCAAAAATTTTAAAAACTTTTCTTCTTCGAAATGTTTGTTGGTTATTATCCTACTTATCTGAATTATTTTAATGTTTTTGAACTTTGAAATATTTTAATCAAACCAATATTTTTCTCGATTTTACATATCATAACAATATGTATATATATATATATATATATATATATATATATATATATATATATATATATATATATATTTCCGTTCATACAAATCCACCCGTCCAAGTAATCCTTCAATGACCCCCGTAGAAGTTCATAATTGTCTCAAACCTTGGAATTAGTTGCACATATGGCCCTTAAAATTTTCGGTACCGCGTCACGTCGTTTGCAGAGATTGCAATAAATCAGTGTTTGTTTGTCTTCATTGGAGAACGATCTCTAAATGAAGCCTAATGTACGTTTTAAAATTTTGTTAAATCTTCGTTTCTGCGAATGAGATTATTTTTTGCAAAGTTTTTGTGTTCTTTGTTTCTGGTTTTTTTTTAAGTTAGTTCTATATTAATGAGTAAACTTAAGTACATATTTATTAACATTTTTAATACTACATATTGAGTTGTAAGTAATAAATTATTATATCTGTATTTCTTATAAACTCTATGTCATCTTTGTATTTTAGAGAACTGATGAAGCTTTAGAAGTATAAAGCGAAACGTTTTCTATAAACTTATGAAGTAGTTGACTTCTGTTTTTTATTTGCCAACCTTAATGACCGATTAACCTCTGAATTCACCAGTTGAATAATTTATTTATATTAATTGACGGTCGTAGTCTTTACAATATATATATATATATATATATATATAATATATATATATATATATATATATATTATATATATATATATATATATACTTTGGAGGGTAACTTTCGGGAAAGCGTCAAAACAAGGATCAGCTAGAGATGGTATAAGCCAGCTTGGTGTAGAACTTTATTCTATATGTGAAATTTTCGGTGATATGTTGTCACCTTCATCAGCACCTAAATGGAAAACCTATTATAGTACAGTGGTGGAAATCAACATTTAAAAACCTACATTGAAAATGTTCAGTTGGTCCTAGTTGTAAAAAACACTGTCACAAACATGTTAAAAATATTAAAAAATACATTTAAAATTTTGAATAAAAACATTACAAACAACAGGGTAGTTTTTCAAATACAAACACAACAAAAAATCTAAAAATTTACAACCTACAAAAACCACAAATAGAAAAGAAGAATTAATCTTCTTTTTTGATGACATATTTCTGTCAACATCCGGGTGTCATATGTAACTAGGTTATAATTTTCACTTTTGCACATCACAACCACATGGATACGAAAAGAAAGAGCCCTAGGCAACATAATAAGCAAGGAAATGAAGTCCCCTCTAAAGCACAGGTAGGTAATCTATGCATGTCATGATAAGTTCCCCACATTTTCTAGTTTGTTACTTCTTGTCAAGTCCTGTTGAAGTAGAAAGGAATAAATACAACTTAAGTTTTCAACATCTTTCTTACAGTTCATAGGAGAGCTGCAGTTATGGATGTAGCACATTTCTATGAAGTTTCTCTTAAATTGGTTGTCAACCCTCTTTAGTACTTGCACATTTTCATAGTTAGCAGTGTGTCCAGTATTCTTAATATGTTGGCTAAAGGCCGCTTTTGACGCTTTCCCGAAAGTTACCCTCCAAAGAATTGTATTCTTAGCGTCGTTACACACACTCTATTTATATATATATATATATATATATGCATATATATATATATATATATATATATATATATGTATATATATATATATATATATGTACATATATATATATATATATATATATATATATATATACATATATATATATATATATATATATATATATATATATATATATATATATATTATTATTATTGCGATATTTAAAGTCTTGGTGCGCCAAGCAAAATTAATTAAAAATTATTTAAATGATATGATTATGACTCTATCACACTTTTTAATTCTCTTATCTCAGAGTTAAATTCGTGCTTCAATATCTATGCTTCACATGTGAAAGGTAGGGTCCAAAGAATGCCGGAATAATAAAAAACACATATTATATAACACTATATATTGAACTAAAAATATTGAAATAAAATTCACACTCAAATGTTTTCAATAAACAATATCTCATATAATGATTTTTAAAATTTTGTTCTACGTACGTGAACCTTCAAAATTAATGGTATAAACAATATTAGTTAAAATCTCAAAATCCCAATTATTATTCTAAATCTCCTAATCAAAAATTTATATCTTTTCTAAAGTAATTGTAAAAATTGTGTTATCAATAAAAGAAAAACTGCAGAAAAACAAAACGATCTCTCTCTGATGATGAGTGTTCCAAATCCTTGTTCCTGGTAGCCTATATTATCTATTCTTAGCAGCTCCCTAGGTAATCAGCAATCTTACAACAAATTGTTGCAAGTATATCGTCCTTAATGATCCGCACGAATCATTCAAATTATGATAGCCTTTCTCCTCTCGATAAACTGAATCTCTCGTTGGCCTAAACAGTGACTCTTGGAATATGAGTAGAAAAATATGACTTACAATATTTTGCTGCTTCATCTTCTCTCAGATACACTACCTCCACAAAAACACACTAACATTCAACACTACTGCTTGCTATCTCTCGGGAACCACCAGAGAACAATGACTGTTCGTCTTACACACTTGGAAAACCAACTGACTATCTTTTCTATTTAAAAAACTAACTAAAGTCTTATTCTTAAACCAATCATCCCACCTTTTTCAATCTCATCCAATCAAAACGCTTCATACATCTCCCCTTTCTTCATTTCGATAACACACAAATTTTTACCTACAATTATAAAATTTCCTAAAACTATTTTACAAAATAATCTTTTCCTACCAATTCCTAAGAACTAACAAAAACATATCTTTCTAAAATCTATTCCATTGTCCTAATTACTGCACAACATTTATTTGGAAAAACCGCTTCAATTGTCTATGGATTTCACTTAAAATTATGCGGGTCACTCAAGTATATTAGAACAAAGAAAATAATTTATGCATATCTTACGTTTTGTTCAATACAGGTAATCCAAAAATTTAAAGACTTTCTTTCTTCGAAATGTTTGTTGGTTATTATCCTACTTATCTGAATTATTTTAATTTTTTTGGAACTTTGAAATATTTTAAGCAAACCAATATTTTTCTTGATTTTACATATCGTAACAATATATATATATATATATATATATTATATATATATATATATATAAGAGTAAGAAAAAAGAAGTACTTGTGACTCGTTTGGAAAAAATATAACACTGTTTTTGATGGGTTGGAGTCAATAAAAGGGGCTATTTGTTGACTATTTTTTACTCGAGCTTTCAATTGTGATTACAATTTTTATCAAGAGCTTCTAAAAATACAAAATATCTTACAAAGTTGAACTAGAAATAAATAATGTTGTTGTTAACTCACCAAATAAAATTAGTTATTTATATAAAACTGCTGCTAACATTATTACAAAAAATATTATTAAAAAAATGTTCTATTCTAATAAATGTTTCTCTGACAAATTTAGATAAAGTTTCTTAACAAAAAACAATTGGATTTATAAACAAAAATTGAATAGCTACAATTCAGCCTAAATGACGTAAATAACAACTTAAAAATTTTTATTTTTGACATATTGTCAAAAATAAAATTTTTGTTTTAAACAAAAATTTTATTTTTGACAATATGTCAAAAATAAAAATTTTTAAGTTGTTATTTACGTCATTTAGGCTGAATTGTAGCTATTCAATTTTTGTTTATAAATCCAATTGTTTTTTGTTAAGAAACTTTATCTAAATTTGTCAGAGAAACATTTATTAGAATAGAACATTTTTTTAATAATATTTTTTGTAATAATGTTAGCAGCAGTTTTATATAAATAACTAATTTTATTTGGTGAGTTAACAACAACATTATTTATTTCTAGTTCAACTTTGTAAGATATTTTGTATTTTTAGAAGCTCTTGATAAAAATTGTAATCACAATTGAAAGCTCGAGTAAAAAATAGTCAACAAATAGCCCCTTTTATTGACTCCAACCCATCAAAAACAGTGTTATATATATATATATATATATATATATATATATATATATATATATATATATATATATATATATATATATATCAACAACAACTATATGTGGGTTTTAATAAGATGGCGCTACAAGCAACACAGCTCGTGTTATATTGGACATTCTGCATAAGCAATTTCTCTTCTGCAGAGTTATCTCAAGTAATATGAACTGGTCACCGACATAATGCACCGTTAAAGGTTTTTTATAAGATTTTCTTAAGTAGTAGGTCAGGTAAATAAACCACAACTCACAATGACTTTTAACACCAAGATAAATCGGTCAAATTTGGCATGTTTTATCAGGCCACAAGTTATGATGCCATAATCATAATTATGGCACCCAAAGTCCTTTTAAGTAAATGAAGGAAGCGCTTAATCAAAGACCCTATATATTAAATTATTCTTGTTGTCCTAATACAAATCTCCTTGTTTCAGCAATATGAAGACACCTGGAGTAAACGGAAGCAGCGGAATTGCATTCTTGTTTCTTATAACCAGCTCTATAATTCTACAATCTGCTACAATAAGCGCACAACAACAGGCAAGGTAGTGGTACCATATATTTTTATATACAATTCAAAATAATAAAAAAAAGTAAAAAAAAAACAATAAAATATTAAAAGAATAAAAAGAACAAAACAAAATTTATATATCTATAAAAATAATATTAGGTAAAGACAATTTTGACAATGAATCTGCAATAATAATTAAAATGCGGTCAACTTTAAAAAACATACAAAAACTAGTCTGCTAGTCTACTAAAGCCATTTATCAGGAACAAAAATTCAAAATAGTTTGCTAAAATAGTTTTCAAATAATTTTTACGATAGTATCTTTGTTTGTTTGTACTCGTATGTACTCGTCTAGACCGCCTAATGATACGCCTTTGGATACGCATTTTTTGTTCAATATGTCACATGTCACATTATCCAAGGAAAGGTAGAATACCGAAGATCACGAGGAAGATCCCCAACAAGATGGATCGGCCAAATTGCAAGAATACAAAAAAGACCTATGCATGAGATAAAAGAAATTTTCAGACGTAGAGATCTTTGTAGCCACGTACAATACACAACATTACGATGACCTCCACGCTCCCTCCGGGAGGTCAGGACTAATGAGAGAGAGAGAGAGAGAGAAAGAGAGAGAGAAAGAGAGAGGGAGAGAGAGAGAGAGAGACAGAGAGAGAGAGAGAGAGAGAGAGAGAGAGGAGAGAGAGAGAGAGAGGAGAGGAGAGAGAGAGAGAGAGAGAGACAGAGAGAAAGAGGAAATGATCTTGGCAGCAGCTGGCGTTGTATTTTTTGTAGAATTACTACAAAAGTTGGCTTCAGCCAATATATTTTAATTTAGGTCCCTCTATTGTGGTTTTGACAATAACTTCATTTCAAAATACAAAATTTAACTAAAAAAAACTATCGAAATTATTTATTGAAAGAGTTTTGTTTTAGAGGCTTTTCTGCTAGTATTTGTATAAATATTAACACGATTATACAAAAAACAATTGCAGCCTAATAACATATAATTTTTATGATTCCAGTTACCCCGGGCTCTATTCTCCGCTCTACCTAGAACGACAAAGTCCTAAATACCTCATTCAGACGATTTCCAGATTAAGACAAGCACTATTGAATGACGATGAAATGGAAAAGTAAGTCTGATTATTGTTTATCTAATATAACATTATAAATACACAATGGCTCTTACACGTTTTAAATGTTATTTTATGTGATTTAGTTGTTGTAAATAAATTATTTTAAACATGAATACATTTTAAAAGATAAATGTAAGCGTTTGTTTCATTGCTGTTGAGTTAAAATATATTTTCTTTGTCTCGTAACATTATAGGCCGGGGTGGGTCTTGGCTAACCGCACAACTAGCTTCTATCTTAAATGATCGTCCATGATGGTTGGGTCAGTGGGTAGCCCCATTGTTCTTCAATCTGATCATATGTTATCTCTCCATCCCATTCGTAGACGTTCTAAGGGCCTCCTTCCTATTAGGGCTTCATCTCTTAACTTGGTAAGGCGGTTATTAAGGAGTCCATCTAAGACTTATTCGTGTCGTGATAAGTTCCAAAGATTCTTCTGAGAATTTTTCTCTTAAAACATCTTTAGTTTTCTTTAGATTACTTTTGTCAGCTTCCACGTCTTTCACCCTTACAAGACACCGGTCTAATCACTATTTTATATTCTGATTTTTGATGTTCTTGTTCTTGGGGAAACCAAGAGAGAAGATCTCGAAGAAGATCACATATAAGATAAGAAGACGACGTAAAAAGAATAGCCGAAACAAATTGAAAGTATGTTGCTCCGAATAGAGATCGTTAGGAGTTAGAGATGCCATGTTCAAAAATGAGTGAGAGAAGGCTAAGAAAAAGTTATTAAAGTTCCTAGTGCTGTGAAGGCTATATATACATCTGTTTGCTGCCTAAATTATATCTTTTATCTTTTCGGTGATAGCGTTATCTGCCTTGATTGTCGCTCCAAGAAATTTAAACTTTTTCAAACTTACATGGGTCTATTGTTACATTTTACCATATTCTGTCACGTCTTTTTTTGTTTATTATTGCACATATATTTGGTTTTCTCTTCGTTAACCGTAGATCGTTTTTTTTTGCCTCTATCTCTAATTTATCAAAAGTTTCCTCTTTACATTGGTGACTGTCTTTTCCACATTCCGCAGTCTCTGTAATAGATTTTTCTATTTCTTGTCACAGCCTTTCAATATCATTACTCTGGTCTACTATATTTAGGTATTGTTTGATTTCATGTGAGTAATTTTCTCGGATTTCTTTATTTTGTATTTTCTCGGTATTCCACTGTCCCAATGTTTCATTCATTGTAAATTTAGGTGATAATATCCTTAACCTGATTTTTGCTCTCTCTAGGTAATGGTTTGTATCTCCGTCTACTCTCCTTAGGCATATTATTACATCCAGAATATATATTATACTTTCATGTCTAGCACCGACAATTACGTGGTAGCCCAGTCTGGTTAAAAAATATGGTCGAAAAATTTTTCGAAGATATCTGAAGCTTTTAAGACATAGGTGGGGGTTACTAGATGACCAATAGATGAAAAAGTACTCGTATTTTTACCTTGCGTTATTTTTAAACAATAATTTATGGCCACAATTTCATTTTTTGTTTGTTATTTTGTTCCCTTGTATTTTACATAAACAATATTTATACCATTTTTTTATATCAAGAATATCTTTATTTTCGTGTTTTTTAAATTATAATTGGTAAATAAATTACAGAGATATTTGCAAAAAGTAACTTTTTTGCACTAACTAATTTATAAATTTTATTAATTTTTATAATAACAAAATAAAATGTTACATCATTTGAACATCGAGGAATTCCCGTCTTTTAAATTTGTGCGAAATCCCTCCCCCTCCACGATCGGTCAAATAGTTTAAAAGTTATTTAATTTATTTATCCCTTGGGCTCAATATTTAAACTATTGAACTTGCTCTATCAATGGTGCTAGACACATTTAGCAAATTTCATGAGAATCTTTAAGATGTGAACTATCTCAGAAGTTAAATGTACCTATATTGCGTTTTCAACGAACTTATTTACAAAATAAACATTTGAAAAGAGAATGTTTTTCACTTATAAACAATTGTAAAAACTTCTACGTACACAATTGGATAGCTGGTAAAAAAAAAATTAACATTAAAAAAGCCTATTACCAATAGGAACGAAGTTAGGGACTATTTTGACAAAATTTTGGAGCGTTGCAGCTGCTACTCATCCTGCCTTTTTTACGCATACTAAGATATATTACCGGTTTTCTATCATATAGATGACCTTTCTCCTATTCACATAAATACATATAAAATGTAGGGACACGAGGACGGTATACACTGTGATCTTTGGAGATTTGGAGATATTTAGATCAAAAAACATAAATAAATGTGTTTACCGTCATCGTACTGTACATATACCTATACACATATATAATATACTGTGTAAAAATCACATGAAATTTATTTTATAAAATACATAAGTATTATTAAATCATTGATATAAAATGAAAAAAAAATATATGTTGACTTTCCGAGATTTACGGAGGGGGGGAAGGGGGATGGTTCAAGATTATGTCGTCTTTATTTATAAATAATTAATGCCAGAGACTATTCCAACCAAATTTAAAAAAAGTAAGTTTTTACGGTGAATTTCAAATGAACTCAATTTATTGGAGGTTTCCCATATTTCCCGGCAAAAACTATGTGGTTATTCATATATTTCAACGAGCTACCACAGATAAAAAAGAGGCTTCTAGCTACAATGGAAGCCGAGATAATGTAAATTTTTCATACGTGCTTTAATTATTTGAAGTTCCGATCTCGAAAAAAAAAAACGGAGCTGAAACAGTTATCCATTCCACTTTCCTATGTCGATCTTTCGAAAGTTTCTTTGTTCCGAGGGGCTGTCAGTTTCGAAAAATTTGATGAATTTTATAGCTATAAGTTTCAAGATAAAGTTTAGATTTTCATTTAAAATTTGTGCCAAGTTTACCTCTTAATAAACAATGGAGATATGATCTAGTCTAGAAATAGTCCTTAACTTCGTTCCTATTGGTCATAGAAGGTATTTTTTTTAAATGTGAGTTAATAGCTATCCTATGGTGCGTACAAGTCTGTATTTTAGAAAACATAGAAGTTATTAAAATTGTTTATAAGTAAAAATCATATTTCTTTTTTAAACGTTTAGTTTGTATGAAAACTCAATTTTGATGAAAACGCAATATGCATTTAACTTCTGGGATAGTCTAAGTCGTAAAGAATTATATGAAATTTACTAAATGTGTCTAACATTAATAATAGAGCAAGTTCAATAGTTTAAATATTTAGCCTCAGGGATAAATAAATTAACCCTTAACTTGACGGTGTATACCCCAGGATACGTTACTTATTAAAATGTACTTCCTCTACATAAACGTAAGTTTGCCTCGAGATTTTAAAAGTACCCCCTCCCTATAACATTCGGCTAACCAATAAATGAATTTGAATGTCATACACAGAGATTTGAACCAATCAAAGAGTGTTTTATGTAGACATGATCAAAATTGCTTCCAAAGAAGCCGCTAGTTTGTGTCATTCGGAAAGTAAATTATTTTTTTTTATATGTTATTAGCTATTGTATGGATTGGTAAACTATAATTATAGTTAATTAGGTCTTCAACATATAATTGTATAAAATAATATACATGATTTGTCTATAAATAAACAGATAGGATCACTTTGAAAAGTAGTATCTCTGAAGATACATTGCCAGGTAAGCGCCAACCTAGTTTGTGTCCTTGGATATACACTGGCAGGTACTGACGAAAATGGAATGAGTATCTTTTTGGATACATTACCCGGTATACGGACTAATACTAATTGCTTCTTATTAGATACTTTGCCCATTGGAAGATTAACAAAAAAGTGATAAAAACATTTGGTATATTATGCTTTGTGATAATTTTTTCTGCTCCCCTAGATTAGTACACTACTTAAGACGCGAAAAAGGAATTCTATCTCTTGGAAAATTGAGAGCAGATCGTCTACAAGGTGGAGATTTTTAAACAGATGGGGAATTAAAAAAAAAGGAAGAGGATCTTTTCAGCAGAAAGTGGATAACGAAAAAAGAACTTGCATTGTAAAGTGGTTTGATAACAAGGCCATTCATGTATGCAGTTAGTATGTTAGTGCTTATCCTACGTCTAATATTAAAAGATTCTCTAAAGAAACTAAAAAGAAAATTGACCCTTCCGTCAAAAGGAAACCCTTTCCGTCAATTATCAAGCATGACAATGCACATAATGGTGGCGTATATTTGGCAGATATGATAGTTGCGCTTTATCGAACATCTTTTAAAAGCCACATGTGGTATCTTTCAATTTTTTCCCAAATACTCAATACCTACACGTGTCAACAACGCTTGGCTTTTATATTGCAGAGATAATAATTTACTGGAAGACGAAGAAGATGGTATGGGTCTAAAGGAATTTAGAAAAAGAAGGTTCGTAGTCACGTCCAGAGTATACCTGAAGAAGATGTTAAAAAAGATCTTTTCGGACACTTTCTAACTTTTATAACCAAAGGACGATGCCTAAACTGTTGTAAAGGATAAACAACTATGAGTTGTACAAAATGTAGAGCGAGATTATGTTTAGTTATTATGTTCAGTGGAATCCCGTAATAGTTTTTATGATTTTTATAACTAAATTTTTAAAAAATTTTAACAACTTATAATTATTACTTTTTCATTTAATTTTTTTCCAGAGTTCCAAATTTTATTTGGAGTTTTGAATTTAAACTGTAATAATAGATGTTTGGTCATCTTTGTAAATCATTTATAATTTTTAAATATAAATAATTAATCCAATATTATGTTTATGGTTTAAACCCCTACTTTATGGAATCTGTTCATAATAATTGAAGTAAAACACAGTATCACAAAATGTAATAAAAACATTAAACAAATCTACAATTGTTTTTCTAAAATTCTTGAAAATGTTAAAGACCTTTAGCGAAACAATATTGTAGATTTGTTTAATGTTTTCATTATATTTCGTATAAATTTGATAATTTTCATTTAATTCAATGACCAAATATTCTTTAATAAATTGGTCCAAACTACAAATATACATCTTTGCAATGTATCTTTCTAGAGACAGAGGTATTTTTCTAATAACCTGTCAATGTATCTATTGGTCATCAGTACTTGTTTTATAGTATTCCTGGCAATGTGTCTTGCGAGATACATTGTAATGTACGGTACGCCTAGTAGTGTATCTTATGAGATACAATGTCAATACAATGTCAAAAAATTTAAAATAGAAACAAAAATGTAATTGACTCTAAAAATGAAGCCCCTCTAAAAATGATATTCAGTAAGCAAAAACGTTTTTCTTACAGCGGTCATGTGCGCGCCAAGTTAGGGGTTAAACAACTTTTAAACCATTTGACCGATCGGGGGGAAATTTCGCACAAATTTAAAAGTAAGTTTATTACTGTTTTATGGTGAAACATAGTTAGTTTTACAAGCATATTGATCGTAGCTTGTAGAGCTTTTGTCCATTACAGTTTGAGATATCGTGCAGACTATGTTTTAATTTTGTGTGAAGAGTCTTGAAGACTTGTAATTAAATTTGTTCTTATATTTTATTATTTGTAAATGCAGATCATCAAGGATAAGTTGTGTATAAGCAGGAAATTTATTTTTCCGCAAATGGCCAGGAAATTTTGACATTCCTGTCAAAATTTCTTGAAGAAAAAGTCAGGACTTCCTTACTGTAAGGAAATGTCATTTCCTTACTGTAAGAAAATGATATTTCCGTACAGTTGTTAGTGTTCTACATAAATGATAAAAAACACATTGCTTATAAGGAATTAATTTATATTTTGAAAACATCAAGTCATTGCTGAATACATTTTTAAGATCGATTTGTTATATTTACAGTAATTTGACAGTTAGTACAATTATTGAACATTGGAGGAACACTCTTAGAACTATGAGAAACATTTTGGACAACATGCAGGGTGGAAGTGTCATTTTGTTGAATATTTTGTACTGTGAAAATTTTATTTGCCACCTTAACCTTATTGTTAAGCGATTCTTCGATATATCCTTCAGCAACGTTTGATGACTTCCATCCGCCATGCCTCTTTAAACTAGTTATGTCGGCACCAGAGTCAACCAATATTGTTGCAGAAGACCGACGAAAGCAGTGACCAGTATATTCTGTCGGATTTACCAAGTTCAAATAAGTAGCAATTATTTTGGGCATTTTTCTAAATTGAAGAATTCCTACCACTTGTCTACAACCCTTTCTGCTTTGATATTTAAAGAAAAATCGGTCACTGTTCATATTTTCTGGTCTTAACGAAACATACTATCGATAAACATTCAAGTAGATCTGATTAATTACAAATGATCTTGGTTTGTTGGTTTTTCGAATCAGGTATGCTGATTAAAAGCTTAGATTCTAAGTCTTCTATATCGTGTACAGTCATTCGGACTAACTCATCCATTCTACAGGCCCCAGAAATACCAAATATTACAGCCACCTAAAAAATAAATAAAGCTATAATCTAAATAGAAATTAAAACCTTGTAAATTACCTTAATCATTAAATTTTCTTTATCTGGAGCTTCCTGGATAAATTTTTCAATTTCTTCCTTCGTTAAAATCTTAGATTTCTTTGCCCTATGACCTTGAGCTTGCCGTTTCAATAAAGAACGAAGTTTTGAGTATGTAGATATATCTACATTGTGTTTAAGTGCAAGGGTTGACTTCAGCATTGAATAATTGGCTCATAATGTTGAAGATTTCATCTTTAAACAAAGGTCTAGGAAGTATGTTATTACAACATTTTCTGAGAAAGAACTCGTATTTTTACTCATGTGATAATCCATAAAACGTCTGTATGCATTTTCGTACTTTTCTCTTGATTTCTTTGGCAATAATTCTAATGAAGCAGTATTCACTGCCTCAACCAGCTCTGCCTCAACCTCAATACGTTTCCATAGTAACCCAAGTAATTTTATTAGGAATTTCAAAGCACCATTTATTTGGGAATAAAATTATCGCGTTTTTTTAAAATCAATCAATATCTGTCGAATTTTAAACGATTTGCGGAAATAGTATGTTTACCTCGTAGGAAAAGCCACATTACTGGACTCTGTGTTGCTAAGTCTCAATCTTCACAGTCGTCCAGGAATGTTAAGCTTTTCCTACCCGGTAAACAATGTACTATTTTTTTGTATATAAGTAACTAGGTTGACTGTACATAATTAATGGTGGGTAGGTATAATAATAAATAAGACTATATATATTTGGATAGGGATTAAAATTTGTGGTGAAAACTATCTATCTATATAAGGATTTTTACAGCTGTTGCCGCCTTCCTTCTTTCAGCCAACGTCTCCAGTCCTTTCTGTTCTGCCATTCTCCGCCTCTTCATTGCCTCGTCCACTTGATCCCTCCATGATCTTCGGGGTCTACCTCTTTTCCTCCTTCCTATTGGGCTCCAATCCGAAATCCTTGCTATGGTGAAAACTAAATATTTTAATTAATGCCTGTTTCCCTTTTATTGTAGCAAACAGCTTTACAAGATACCTTGAAAGGTATATGTTAATACTTTTCTGGCGCCCGATCATATCTTAGAGCAACTTCCATTATTTACCATTTTCATTTACATTATTTCCATTTTTTGTATCTTGTCATTCATATTCTCACTTTACGGTCTTTGTAGGGAATGAAAATTGGCCGAATCCTCTTTTGAGTGTCAAGTAGTCACTCTCCGGCACCTTCTGCTAGCCAGCTTTAAATTATTTGTTCTTCTTCTTCTTCTTCGTCTAGCCATTCACGTCCACATCTGAACATAAGCCTCTTCAAGTTTTCTCTTCCAGTGTTTTTTATTGTACGTTACTTGTAGCCAATTTTTCCCGGCAGTCCTTTTCAGATCATCTGTCCATCTCATAGGAGGTCTGCCTCTGGGTCTTTTGTGTTGGTATGGTCTCCAGGTTAAAATTGATCTGTGCCATTTGTTTAGATCGCTCCTAGCTATATGTCCAGCGTATTCCCATTTCAACTTTAATGATTTTTGCACCACATCGGTGACTTTGGTTTTCTATCTTATCCATGTGTTTGTTTTCTTGTCCTTAAGTGAAATACCTAGCATTGCTTTTTCCATCGCGTGTTGATTGACTCTAAGTATATTTATATTCTTTTTTGTGATTGTCCATGTTTGTGCCGCATAAGTTAATATTGGAATAATGCATGCATCAAAAACTTTAGATCTAAGATGTAATTGAATTTGTTGATTTCTGAGTATATAGTTCAGTTTACCAAATGCTGCCCAAGCTAACTTTCTTCTTCTTTTTATTTCTTCAGTTCGAATTTCCCTATTTAGGATTATTTTTTGTCCTAAGTATATATATTCTTCAACTTTTTCTATAACTTTATCGTTTATTATTGTCACGGTGTCTTCGGGGTGCATGACTTTTATTTTGTTTAAATTCATTTTCAGTCCTATTTTAGAAGATTCGATATGTAGTTCTAAAAGCATGGTTTGCATTTCTTGTAGGTCAGTAGCTATCAGGATTATGTCATCTGCAAATCGTAGATTACTGAGGTAGGGGCCATTGATGTTTATTCCCTTATATTTCCAATTTAGGTTTTTAAAAACGTCCTCCAAAACTAAGGTGAACAGTTTGGGTGATAAAGTATTCCCTGTTTGACTCCCCTGTTTAATGGTACAGGGTTCGTGTGTTCATTTTAATTAAGGTAGTATGTAGCTGTAGCTTGGTTCATAGTTTCTTTTATTAAGTTAATATATCTGCTGTCTATTCTACAATTTTGCATTGAGTTTATTACGACCGTGTGTTCTATGGTATCGAAAGCTTTTTCGTAGTCTACAAATGCTAGGAAAACTGGAAACTTGTATTTGTTACATTTTTCTATTAATATTTTGTGGTTAACAGGTGATTGGAATTTGAATAGCCTTTTCTAAAACCTGCCTGTTCATATGGTTGGTATTCGTCTAATTTCCTTGTTAGTCGAGTAGTTATGACTTTGGTGAGTATTTTAAACAGGTGTGACAGTAGGCTGATGGGTCCGTAGTTTTCCAATTTTCGACTATCACCTTTCTTGTGTAATAAGATTACTTTAGAGTTGTTTCAGTTCTTAGGGACTTTGCCCTGATGTAAACAACTGTCCACAAGCTTAGTTACAATTGCAATTGGTTCTTTACCTCCTTCTAATATCATATCTGTGGTAATACTATCTGCTCCTGCAGCTTTATGTTTCTCTTCATGTTTTCCAATGCTGTAGTTACCTCTGAAATTGTTACTTTTGGCATTATTTCTTATCCAACATTTTTTAATAATTTCCGTGCTGGTCTCAACTCATCATCTTGTTGATGTGATCTGTAAAGTTCTGTGTAAAATTCTTCTATTCGTGTCAGTATGTTTTCTCTACTTGTGATTTCATTTTCGTCTTTTCCTATTAATGATATCATCTGACGTCGTCCTAGTGTCGGTCTGAGGCATTTCATACTCTTATTTTTTCAGTAGATGTTGTTATTAATTTTTCGTTTTCTTTTCTTTTTTGTTGTCTGATTCCTTTTCTAATCTGTCTATTAAGTTCTCTATATTCGTCGGTTCCCTTTTTGTTAGATTTATTTAAGATTTTTCTTCTTTCTATTTGTTGTAATATTACTTTGTCTAATGTCGAATGTTACATGTATTCTTTTTCTTTCTAGTTTTTTGTTGATTATTAGTTTTGTTTTTATTAGTCTATGATCGCTTCCTAGGTCAAACTGATTTAATACTGATACGTCTTCTACTAAGTTAATCAAATGTTTTGTTATGTGTTACATTACTCCAAATACTTGTATTACATTACACATACACATTTTTATTACATTGACGTTCAACGTCTCCGTAGCCCAAATTGTTTTTGTTCCATGTTGTCTTATTGTCGGTCTTAGGTTAGGTTATTTGGTAATTTTTGCGTTGAGTCTCCACAGAATATTTTCATGTCTTGTTTGGGGACTCTATCCAACATTATTTTGAGCTTATTATAGAAGTCATCTTTGGTTGTTACCTCTCACCTCTCTGTACCATTTTTTTGAGTCTCCCACTGGTTGGCGTAAAACTTTTCACACTGTTCAAGCATTCTTCTCGAACCGTGAAACCTGCGCCGAATTCGTGTTTTCCTGTCTGGTTTCTACTAAAGAAAATTACCGCTTTGTCTATACTTATACTTTTAGTGCTTAGCCACTTTAGTTCTTGTATTGCCATAATATATATTCCTACTTTTTCTAATTATTTTACTGCGTATATACCAACTTGGAATATTTTACATTCCAACATTCAAAGTCCTTTTCCTTTAGGATTATCGTTTTCCATAATTATGTTGTCGGTTTTTTTTTTCGAAGCACATTTACAGTTTTCATAACAAGTTTCTTTTTACAAGAGCAGGTTGGTAGCTTGTCGCTTAACTCTCCTTTTTTATCCGTGCTTGGGACCGCGCCTCTTACAAAATTGCATTTATAAGTGATCGATACTGACGAAGGATTTTATTCCAATGATTCTCCACGAAGTACTTTGAAACTATGATTTAAGATTTAAGAAATCTTGAATTTCACTGATGTTTTTCAAATTATTAATTTTGTATGCTAATATCATATATATACCAATAAATTCAGTCTACATAAAACATCTTTAATGTAAGAGTTTTTTCTGTAAAGTCTCGAAACACCTTAATTTTATTTTTAAATGGGACATCTTTTGCCTTTAAATTCTTATATGCATCACCAGGATAAAGTGCATTTTAAAATCATGTTAATGTCACTTACAAACAGACTGTGAAATCTTTTGTCTTGGTTTAAAATGAATCGAAAAGATACTTAAAATTGTAAACAATTAATAAAATCATGGTTAAAATTGCAATGAATCTTTGGAAATTAAAATTTTTTTATTGCTTTTATTGTTTCAAACAATATCTGTATAAATCTACACCAAATCCTAAGAAATTACTGTATTTTCTTAAACGAACTCACTGCTTTTCTTTAGATTCTCACTCCGAACGGAAACATACATACATTAATCTCTAAAATCACAGAAAAATGTCATATATGGACGAAAATTCCGAAATCTTCTATCAAAGTATTTTGAGGACAAACATCTCAAAGCGGAATTTGTCAGAGATTCATTCTTGTAGGTTTATTTAGCATCCTACACGTTTTCCTTATGATACATATTTTAGTCGGTGATGTCCTTAAGCATTTTACACTGTCGGTAAAATTTTGTACATGTTTAGAAGTTTTAAACTTCTAAATTCTACCTAAGCGTGATCACTCAGACGAGTGGTGGGTTCTTATATCGGTCTCAAGGTGGAGAAATAAAAGACAAAGTTGATAGGCTACTTTATCTATTTTGAAGACGTTTCGCTTTCGTATTTTGAAAGCATCATCAGTTCATCCAAAAAGTACAATATGAGAACCACACAGATCGTTTTCATGACTGTGTGGTTCTCATATTGTACTTTTTGTGAAGTAAAAGACGCAGGAGAACATGCTGTCAAATTAAAATGGAGCTTCACAGGACACAATGTCCGACTGAAGGATAAGAGATGGAACTACGAAATACAACAATGGAGGCAATTGTTAGAAAAGAGAAGCAAAGGAAGAACACAAATGAGATGGGCTAATGACATTAAAAAGATCGGAGGATATAACTGGAAGAAAACGGCGCAAAATAGAAGACACTGGATTGATTTGGAGGAGGCCTATGTCCAAAGTTGGAGTACTTAAAACTGAAGAAGAAAAAGAAATTAGGCTTTCGAGTTTACTTAACTCTGTCTTATAAAATACTAACAATAATATAATATACATATAAATATTAAATATTATATATTCTTATTATATATCGCTTCTCCAGAGCAACATCGACGCAAGTACAGATTACTAAAATGCTGGAAAATTGACTTTTAAAAATATTTTTACAGCAAAGTAAACAAAGTGAAAGTTTAAGTGAATATTTTTGAAACTGAAATTACTTTTTTTAATGGTAAATTTAGTCTAATTTTAAATGACAATCTTAGTGTTTTGATAATAAAACTTTTAGAGTCTACACAGATCTCAGAACTTTGCAGCCTCCCAGTTGCGTCATTGTTCTTCCAATGTTTTTCAAATAGTTTCTGAATCGGTTTGAGTTGGTCTACAATAGTAACATTAAAAAAATTTAAAGAAAGGTTTAGGTATATAATTTTATTGTCAGTAAATAATACAAACTACTCAAAATGATAAAAAATAACAAAAACACTACTCAGAATTACTAAAAAGTAACATTTGTTTTTTGTACACCTTTAAAAAAATTAACAAAAACATTCACAATTCAAAACAAGCTATTAAAAAAAGGTTCGTAATATTTGGGAATTATATTACTTGATAATAAATTTTCTAGGTCCCTTTTCTTATTTTCAGAGATCGGAATTTTTGAAATGTATGCAGGTCTTTTTCTAACATCTACATTATCATCTGTCCTTGTCACTCGTCTACTTTTTACGGTTATAGCATAGGCCTGATTCCAATCCACCTGTTTGTAGCTGGTTTTGTAAAAGAACCTATCACTTTCCTTCTCAAATCGAATTATTTTAATATCTGACAATTTTATTTGTTCGCCGTGTATATTTTTCTGGCAGTTGAAGCCGATGTCGTTAGCAAGCGTTTTCAAATCGATGAAGTCATTGTAACTTAATTCTTTTACTAGAAGAGGGTTTCCTTTTTTCTTTGCGTTTCTAATAATCGACACAATTTGATCGGGAACGTATATCGGTCCTGACTTTTTAGCTCTTTTCATAGCTTTTTCGATGATACTGTGGACTACATCACCTTCGTTCTGTGTATGACCTCGGATGAGATACTTGTGTGTTATGGAATTTAACTGAAACTTCTTAATTGCGTAGTAATACATTGCAAGGACAAATCTGTTTTTTTGCTGACCACCGCAGTTATCGGAATAAAGAATTATGTCAGATTGAGGATGTGTATTAGCGATTTCTTCAAGAAATGAAAGGACACATGAACCAATATCGACTGCTCCTCTATGTCCTAGACCTTCATGCCAGAAGTAACAGGATGTCTTGTCATTGCCTATTTCTGATATCGTAAAATTAAAACAATTTAATCTTGATTTATAGTAAAAAGCTGATGTTTGTCCCATAGGTACTGGCAGGACAGCTTGTAGGTCATACATTACCAAAACTGTATTTGATCCGTCTTCTTTTGCTTTTTCTTTGTCTGAAGCTTTCTCAGTTCTACTTAGTTCTTTTTCCTCTTGATGTGACTTATACTGACATTGTAATTTTTCTTTTTCTTCGTCAGGCGCGTTTTTAAATGATTCACACAAGTCGCATTGGTCTTTCTTTGGGAAAAAGAAACCAATATTGAATTGTGTATTAAATATGTAGGCGTAGGCGTCATAGTTTGCAGCAGGCTGGCCCAAATCGTCTTGTTGCTTTTTATAGTGTCTGTGCATTTCTGCAATCGATAAACCGCCATCTATAAACTCTCTTGATGTGTTAGCCCTTTGGTAATGGCTCTCTGTACGGGGTATAGAATTTATATGTGATTTTACAGACACCATCATTTCAGGGTTCATCTTTACCTGTTGACCATGTTTTCCACGTTTATCTTGCGGTACAATTCCAGACCCAGAAGCTTTTGCTTGGATAATTGTTCTAATTGATCTCTCCTTAATGCCAAAAGTGTTCATCAGGTATGTTTTGCATACACGCATTTTTTTTCCATTGTGAAGCAGATAGAAAGCACAGTTCTGTCTTCTAGGTGTTTGGATAGTTCTTATGCGGCGATAACTCAACTGAAGTGGTTCAATACAAGAAGACAAATAATCACGTTGTCTCTGCAGTGATCCTAGATTCCAATACTGCTGAAAGAAATCAGCTCTATGGTCTTCGCTAAACTTCTCTGAACACTTCTGAATGCAACGATTAGAGCAAGTAGGTCCCATTGTTTTTTTATTCACAACTTTTCCAGTTCTTGAAATATAACTTTTTCCTGAATTCTTAAGGAGTTTAGCTTTATTTTTTCGCCATTCTTCTGGATTTCTTACTCTCTTCTTACCTTTTTTGATGAGCGTACAATTTTCTGTATTATTCAGAGGACTTATTTTATTTTCAGAAAATAGACTTCTGGGTCTCTTTTTCTCTTTTATGGTAGGGGTCGAATTTGTTTCACTTTCCGACGATATATTATTTTCTGATGGTACATAGTTGTCACTATCTTCTCCAAATAAGCTGTTCTCATCATCTGAGGAATGTTGCTCATTATAGACTGTTCGAGACATTTCTCTCAAAGTGATCTTGGTTGATGAGTGGGTTTCAACAGAATATGATGTACTGGGTTGTGTTTCATAATTGTTTGAAATACGTAGATTATCTAAAAGTAATTAATAATCAATAAAAGTAATTTTGATTAAAAAAGGAAAGTACCTACCTGGTCCAAGTTCACAAGGCTTATGTAGGAACATAATATTAGGGTCTAAACTCGAGGAATTCGGACTTAAATTCACTGGCTGCAATTCTGATAAAATGACCGCATCATTGAGTGTTTCTGAAATATTATTGTCTTCCAATACTGATGGTTCCTCTGGAGTACTGTTCTCTTCTTGTAAATTGTGAGTGGCTAAATGAAGTATCAGCTCAATCCTTTTCATTATTCAAGATTATATTCGCGTTTTATTTCTTCACTGAAATACAAAAAATCTATTATATTGACTGTTTTTACACACACTATTTCACACAAATATTCAATGTTATTTGAGTTAACCATGACATAAATACTGGTTAAGTGACTATAAAATTTACTATTCAAAAACCATAACGACGTAAATGTGTACTTACGGCTTTAATCATCTAGCAAGTCGCCAGAGATATCAAATTTTCTAGGCGAACAATAACACAACTGTCCGTTACGCTGATGTTTCTCTGAGATTACACCAAAACTTTATTTTATTTTGTCACAATCTACACTTATGTCGTTGTAGAAATATAAACGAAGTGTTCCGTTCGACAGTCTTTGAACAACTGACATTTGCGGCGATTTCGTTCCAACAATATGGCAGAAAGTACATAATTTTGACAACGACGCAACTGCTTTCTAGCGGCCAATAAATGTACTACCTTTATGGTATTGTTCCATCCGATAGAATGGCACGTTCTGACTCTTTTGACACATGTAACTCAAAACTGCAAAAAATTGCACTTACGTCTTTGTTGCTCCGGAGAAGCGATATGTATATATATATATATATATATATATATATATATATATATATATATATATATATATATATATATATATATATATTATATATATATATATATATATGTATATATATATATATATAATATTATATATAATAAATTTTTTCTTATTCAATTGATTCTCAGGATTATGTCTTTAAAAACCATTTCTGTATTTGTCTGTTGACAATTTGCTAGTGGCTAAAGATGAAAGAGGTAAAAAAATAACAATAAAAAAAATGTCTGTAAGTAAAAAGTTTGTAAATAAACAATTGCTTTTGTTGCTAGAAAATTGTTAGAATAAGCGGTGTAAGTATTTCATGTGCTTAGAAGTCCAGTCTTAGACATAACTATACACTTTGTAGTCCTAACTTAGTCTATACATTTTTAGCATGGCTTCGAAAAGGTCTTTTAATCCTACGAGGATGGATTTGGAACATGAAAGAAAGAGAATTGCTGCAGATTTTGGCACAGGTCGGGCCAGACCTGGAGTTATTGAGAATAGATTGCGACTTTTTAATACCATTGGAAGATAATTCAAACTATTTGAAAGAATAGATGGTTTTTACATTTTTTTACATTAAATTTTTATTATATATAATTAACTGAATTGTATTTATAATATAAAATATTATTTATAATATAACTTGAAAGCGATTGTCTAAAATACATATCTTTTTATATAAATAAAATTATAATTATTATAGATCTGTTAATAATCATTACTAGAATTGATTCATAAAATTTAGAAAACAAAGTAAATATCTAATATTGATTTTTGTAGCCTACTAATTAGAAGAAATTCTTTAGACTGTTAAGATTGCTCCACCATTATAAAATTATTAAGTCTCATGCTAAACGGTTTGGTTTGTAACAGCGATGAAGTTCGCACCTTCTATAACGTTCGTATGGTACAAGAAAGTTGAGTTAGTTGAGTATCAGGTTATGAAAGAATTCAAGTAGATAATACAACATATTCGTAAACAAAAAGAGGTTTAAGAGAAACCTTCGGATCTTACAGCCATTAGGCTGAGAATTCGGCTGAGGAATTTGGCTAATTTCTATCTGAAAATAAAACAAAAAGTAGAAATCCGAAAATTTCTAGGTGCTTTAAACTAAAATTCTACACCTTCTGCAATTTTCAAAGCAAGCAGACGATGAATAGACTGACACGGGGAATTTAAAGTTGTCTTCAACAACATATCAATTTATCTAGATAAGCGTTTTCCAAATAGTGGGTCGCGACCCGGAAATGGGCCATGAAAGCAAAATGCTTATTCTCCTACAACTGTCAGAAAAAAGAAGGATTACTGGACCTGACAATATTTTGAAGATTATTTACAGTTCGGTTTTATAAATGGTACCGATGACAAACCATTATGTGTTACTTTTTATGCTGCCCTTTCAAATGAGTCCATGAAACATAAACAATTCAAACTTGCAGCGGTACTTGGAATTGAAGCACCAGGGATACAATGGTAAGCCAATAGATTTTTTTATAAATAAAAATAGAGAATTAATAGCTACCACAAAGACTATGTCTTTAAATTATTCTTAGAATACTCAATCTGAAAACCTTGTACTGGCTTCTTAAGAAGTTCATCGTTTAAAATTTTGATCATATTTTAGGCACTCTAAGACCGAACATTTCGATACGACTTAGTCAAAAGGAACAAACTCTACAATATATTGGCTGAATTGGCAATGGTACACAAGCTAATTAGACTCATTAAAGCCACAATGGAATAAACTCTGGCATGTGTACGAATACAAAATCACCAGACTTTTTCAAAATTTCGCAGGGATTAAAGCAGGGAGCTAGACTGGCCCCAACTTTGTTTAACCTGGCATTGGAGTATGCGGTTAAGCAAATGTAAACTGGATAAGGAAACCTACTGACCAACCGAACGGTTTAACTGGCAGTTTATGCCAAAGATATTAATATTATTAGTAGAACATCAACAGGAGCACAGGAAACATACGCAGAGTTAAAAACGCAAACAAAAAGGCTAGGTCTGGAAATTAACACAGAAAAAGCAAAAATAATGATACAAAGAGAAGAAATATAGTCCCACAAAAATTATACATTAAGATGACATTGAAATGGTTGTAAAGTTTACATACCTGGGAGTAAAAATATATGCCGACGAATCAGAAGATGGAGAAATACAGAAGAAAATAACGCAGGCAAACAGAGCTTATTTTGCCCTCTCTTATATATTTCGGTCTAAAAATATCCATCGAAATGCAAAAATGAGAATCTCTA
Source organism: Diabrotica balteata (assembly GCA_918026665.1). NCBI lineage: Eukaryota > Metazoa > Arthropoda > Insecta > Coleoptera > Chrysomelidae > Diabrotica > Diabrotica balteata. The sequence continues at coordinate 132,553,044 of OU898279.1, forward strand.
AAACCTTGATTTGACCAATAGCATGCTATGGTAGTAAAGCATGGGTCCTAAAAAAACATCCAAAATCAAACTCGATACATTCAAAAGAAAAGTACTGAGGAGAATACTAGGACCTGTTAAGGAAGACGAAATCATCAGAAGTGGTACAACAACGAGCTTTATCAACTTTATAAGGAAGCGCCACTGTCAGACTTCATTAGAATACAAAGATTGCAATGGGCCGGACATGGAATAAGAACCATGAAGCCGGACATAAGAATGGGGGAGGATGTGCTACAAAAAGGAGCACTGAATGCTAGGATGCAGGGAAAGAGACCAGTTGGAGAGTCAAAAAAGCACTAGAAAGACACAGTTAACAGCTACGAACAAGCCTTTTTAGTAGTCCTTGTATGGAGAAGATCAACAACAGACAAGCAAGAGCGAAGGCAAAAATCAAAAAAGGCCATAGCTCAATTTGGGCTGTAGTGCCGTAGAAGAAGAAAAATTTTTGGAGATAGACGAAAGAAGCTAAAATTTACCGTTTTTTGACATTAATTTGTAATTAATTAAGTCCAAAAAATCGACTGCAGAAAACATATAGGTTTATGTTATAAAGGTCCATACTACTCAAAACAACTGTCGTTTGCCTGGCCGGACGAGGGTCACAAACAGGTTAATTTTTTTGCTTATTTTCCTGGTCTATTATAGATATTATGCAAAGCATTTACACAAAGTCAATGTTCTAGGAACTATCATAAAGAATATAATTCACATATGTATATTCTTTAACGGTCCCTTACATCTCAACACAAGCACATGGTTGCTATTTGCTCCGTGCGAGACTGACGCGACTACAACCGCTTTCATTTGACAGTTTTGGACCATTTGAAAATACATACGAAATTGACAATTATTAATAATTAGTTTTTTAATTATATTTTTTCAGTTTATGTACAAAATAAATGTACCTAGTATTAAAAACTAGGTTTCTAAAAACTTGCTTTATCTTTTCAACCCCAAACTGAAAAGAAAAGGAAAAATCTAGTTCTAGCAAATCAAGTTTTTTATGTGGAAGAGTATGTAATTAAAAACAATAATAGTAAAAGTTATGATATAAAAGCTAAAGTCTTCAGGCAGGCGGCAGTTAGCTTGAAGCACTATGAAATATCGTTTACGGTAAATTATTTAAATTTTTCTATTTCAATTGCATAACAATGAAATTATGTGTTATTTACTTTTTCATATTAATAGCACGAATCCATCTTTTTCTTTTCTCTAATTTATATGTAGTCTTTGAAAACTTATGAAAACTACACTTACTATTTTTGCTATCATTAGCACAATTAAATACAAAACATGCATTTGAACCCACTTTGATAAAATTTATGCGTAAAAAGATAGGTCCAATTGTGTCATCTTTCGCCGCTGCGCACGCTGGCATCGTTTCAAGGTACCCCTACCACGGTTACGCACGGAGCAAATAAAAATTGCTAAAAGCAGGTATAAATACTGTTTTAAACTTAAGTGTATTTTTGAGTGAAGATAATATATAAATATTTAAACTAATTGCGATATTTCTTTTTCTTCTTTTTGAATTGAAGATTTAATTGAAAAATTTAACTTTGCAATGAATGTTTCCTTTGCATGTGTAGCCATATGTTGGCCACCTATGTTACCACGGTTTATGCGTGTTATATAGTTAAGCTCCTCCCTGTAGAATCCCGTGGGAATGGATACTAATATTTGTATGTAATCACGTGTCTAAAGGTTCCAAACTAAAGGCAAAAAACAAAACAGGCAAAAATACATTTCCATGTTCATAGTAATGTAATATAATGCAGATATATTTGTCAGTGACTTATTAGGGACGTAAATTTCAATAGTAAAAAATACGAAGTTCCTCATGGATATACAAATTTAAAAACATTGTAGATATTTATCAATCAAGGTTAATGCTTATATTAGACCTACCTATTTTTAGCATCACAATATAATATTAATCATAATATTTAGACTAGTTTCCTTTATTACTGAAATTAGAAAATATCTAAAATATCTAATTTAGAAAACATTTATTCCAGCAATGACTACCCAGCTTTATCGGATGATCGGGACACGTAAGTTTTTTGATAGCGTGTGCAGGCTCTAATATTTTCCTATTTTGCTGCTAACCAAAAATAGCTTTTATTTTAATTTAAATTAACCCAAAATACTATATTGTAATGAGTATGTCATAAATAAATAACGAATAATATGCTTTTTTTTTGCTTGCTAAATTTTAATATGAGTTTATTTCATTGTAAAGAGTTTTTATTTTACTGAAATAAAGAATCATACAGAGGGTCCAGAAACTCTTCTAACAAACGAAAACCGGAGATTCCTCAAATAATTTTAAGACGATCTAATCCAATTCACCTAGTCCGAAAATGCTTTTAAGTATTTATGATACTAGATTACTAAATTCTCAGGTATTCTAGAAGTAAAAGGTACTTGTACTTTTATTATTCTGTAGTATATATCGTTTTGTACAAAAATCGATTTGAAAATTTTCCGTTTTTTTTGTCATAAAAGTTAAACTAATAGGTACTTTAATAAATTTTTACTTTTTTAAAAAAGTAATTTTTAAATTACTTTTTATTCCAATAAATGCAGCAACAATTCATAAAAAAAGTTTGGGAAAAGAAACAAAAGATCAATTTGAAATAAAAAAATTTTTACAGGTTTAAAAAAACAAAGAGCTGGAATACCGAAATGAGGAACTCGTGAAACCCCCATCGGTAGATGAAGTGAAAATATCTATAGAAAAACTAAAGAACCACAAATCCCCAGGCAGTAATGAAATTCCAGCAGAGCTATTTAAGCACTTTGGAGAGCAGCTCACGAAGGTGATGCGAGAAATTGTTTATAAAATTTGGTCTGAGGAGCAAATGCCTGAAGAATGGAGCTTAATTTGCACGTTATACAAAAAGGAAAATCAACTGAAATGCATTAATAACCGCGGAATAACTCTCCTAAATACAGCATACAGGACATTGTCAAACATTTTGCAATGAGAATTTGAAGCCTTATGCCAAAACGTTTCTAGGAGAATATCAGGCAGGTTCAGGCGTGAACGTTCAACCATTAACCAGTTCTTTACGCTACGACAGATCTTCGAAAAAGCGCAAGAGTTTAACATAGATATGTATCATATTTTTGTCGATTTTAAAGCGGCATATGACAGTGTCTTAAGACCAAGTCTTTACTCGCTATGAATGAGTTAGGAATTCCAAAAAAAACTCATGTTTGATAAAAGTGACAATGGTAAAGATGCTATCAGCAGCTAAAAAAAAAACTCGACCCCATTTGAAATACATAGGGGGTTAAGGCAGGAAGATGCGCTGGCGAGTCAGCCTAAAAGTTGTACAAGACGCTAATTTAGATATCAGGGGAACAAAATTTAATGGATCAGTCCAAATTCTAGCATATGCAGATGACGTGGACATTACAACAAGAACCAGGGCGAGAACTGCGGAAATCGTAACCGAGCTAGTAGCAGCAGCAGTACGAATGGGGTTACATATTATAAATCAAAATAAAACCAAATTCATGGCGACTAACACAAACACAAGAACTGGAAATGATGACGCAGATTTAATCATCAATGACCAAAAGTAGTTAAGGAGTTCTTATATATAGGGACATCGGTTAAATTCAAAAATAAGACATCTGAGGAAATAAAAAGGCAATTAATAATTATAAACAGGTGTTATCATGATCTATCAAAGCACTTAGCTAACAAACGTCTGTCTCAAAAAACTCGTGAAAAAAAGGCTGTATAGAACATTGATAGTTCTCGTTCTCAAATGTGGATCAGAGGCATGGACGCTAACTAAAACAGATGAATCCGCTCTATCGATTTTTGAAAGAAAGGTGCTACGCAAGATATTCGGAGCGGTCTGTGAGAACGGAATATGGAGGCGTATATAACTTTGAACTGCAGAATATCTACAAGCATACGTTTGGTAGTAAAGATATTACTATTATAATTAAGCGAAACCGCCTGCAGTAGGCAGGACGTGTAGCTTGGGCCCCTGAGTCGAACATGATAAAAAATATTCTAACAGCACAACCCTTGGGAACGAGAAGACGGGGTAGACTAAACCTGAAGTGGATTGACGGGGTAATACAAGATGCGGAGAAGATCGAAGTCGGCGACTGGAAAACGCAAGCAAAGGACAAAACAAAAAAGCGTAGAAAGCTTGAGAAGGTTGAGACGCTCTAAGGGCTGTATCACCAAGATGATGACGAAAAAACAAAGTAATAATTAAGATGGAACGAAACCACGAGTAACACAAAACAACAAGTATTAAAGGTAGATACTAACAAAAGGTATTCCATGTAATGACCATTAGTCTCCATGCATATATTTTCCATTTTGCTTAGCTTTTGCTTGCCAAATATTTAAAGTCACATCATTTATAACAAATCAGATAAAACATTTTGTAGGAAACGTAAATTATCAGCACCATTTAAATAAATATACTTCATCTAATTTACTTACCGTTGCACGTCATACGTCATCCTCGTCATAGCCCGTGAGGTCACATGATATCAACACGAAACATTTAGGCGGTAGATGTGTTCTTTTTAAAATCACTCTGCCGAGTACACTGACACTAGAGCCATTAGACATATATCATTATATACGCGTAGAAATCATATTTAAAGATTTCTATTAATGTTAGCTTAAAGAAATACACCATAATATATTTCATTTAATTTGTATAAATGCATTATAAAGCGTTTTTATGAAGAACATTTGGTCGGAACACACTTTAACTGTAATCGAACAAAGGTGCTATTTTGGCATAAATTGGCAACACTTACTTGACAGTTGCGGTATTAACACACTTTTAAAGTGAATACCTCTTGTTTAATATTTTTACCTATTTAATATCTGTTCTTTTAAGAACAAAATTAGTGTGTTTTATTTCAAAAATGTCACCTGAGATATTAAATAGTCGTAGTAAAGAGATGGTAGCTTCTTTGATTTATTATTTTGATAATGAGTAATGAAAAAAGTGTTGATTTTGTTCAAAAATTCCATTTAACATCTTTATACCATGCATACAAGCGGTTCAAATTGTTTTTAACAAAATTATTTTTTAACTTTTGTTTTGTTTCTATTTATTTACATTAAATATTAATTTGTTTTGTTGTATAATCCACTTTCACATGGTGTTCTGCAATAATAGTCTAAGCCACATATATATGGTTCAGAGTAAATGAGCATATTGTGTTTACCTACTTTAAGAAATTCACTGATAGAAAATAAGGCTTTATTTTCACATTTTTATATTTTAATGATTATAGGGTACCTAAAAAATCGTACAAGAGCAAAATAAGTAAAACCAGTTTATTGCAAAAATAACTTAAAGCGGGTTAGACTGTTTTTGCAAAATTTTAAAAATATAAATGGTCATTTTGCAATAACCGTCTATCCCTCCGACATGGTAAATACACAAAAAAAAACTTTGAATTCAAGTTCATTAGTAATAGTAAGTAATTGTTATTTACTAAATTCCTACTCGATTTAATCTTGATCAATCTCGAAATCACGATTTTACCAAATTCCTTCCAAATCATACCTATAATATTCTTATCATATTCCTACAATATTTTGCTGACCAGAATTTTGACTATCAAGCAACAGTTCCAATATTTTATATAATAAACAACTGGTTTCGTTATTTGATAATGCAATTTTTGTCGGCATTCATGGCACCAACATTTCAGTAATCGCAAAACATATTATGTTACCTTTTCGGTACACTATCTACGATAAAAGGAATTTAAAAATTTCTTTAATCCATTGCCGAGCTCACAACACAGAAAATTCACAGTTTTATATAATATACTTTCGTATTTTACCATTAAAAATTAAGCCTCTAGTTTGGTGCAATTTTATTTATTTAAATAAAATTGTAATAGTGTAATAATAAATTTCTCGTCTTTTAATAAGTCAAAATAAAGATTGGTTCAATTTAATATTTTGCATCTGGTGCACGCAATGAAAAGACCCTTACAAAGATTTGCAACAAGCGTCTAACCCACATATTTATAATAAAAACATGGGTTAGACTATTTTTACAAATTTCTGTTTTCATATTATTTGACGAATGTGGTTTAGAACCTAGTTCACAAACGCCTCCATGATTATGGATATGGCTTATATCATTTTTGCTTGATGTAGTATGCATTATGATCAACAGTTTGGCACGTCTAACCTCATTTGTAAACAAATGTGGGTTAGACGATTGTTGCAAAACACTGTCCAGTTTTCGTTTCTCTAAATAGAAGGGTTCTGGGTGTATTAGAACCAAAACTAATTACAATAAGCACCTTCAAAGAGCTTAAGCTCCGTTAGAAAGTATTTTCGGACTAGGTGAATTGAGTTAAATCGTCTGAAAATTATCTGAGGAGACTCCGATCTTCGTTTGTCAGTAGAGTTTCTGGACAACCCGTATATTGATGCTAAGGCTTTCTATGTATGATACAATATGTCCATTTTATACTTGGAGCCTTGGTTTTGATAAGAGTTTGTAGTTCTCCATACTGTCCAGACATCTCTCGACTATCTGTACACACACCTACAGTGCTATCCCAGCCAATATTATTTTCAGTCATAATTGAGTTTAAAATCTTGAATAAATCAGTAGCTTTACAACTTTCACATATTTTGCTGCAAAATAACAAATCCTCACATATTATGTGTTTCTTATATGTACCGCACATAACATATCTGTTTAGCATCATCATTATTATCTGTGGCCTCGTCCAGTTGAGTGGCAAATAAACCTGAAAATTTTCTCATTCACATCTTTTGTCATGTCGTGAATACGACGACTAACCGTATTGTTTGAAAGAGGTACATTTTTCATTACTTTAGCTGCCCATTCTCCAATCATCACTGTTACCATATCAACTGCCGCAGGTAAGATCAGTTTCTCAGCGATCGTATTTAATTTTGTAGATTTGGCAATACCATAATCTACCATGTAATCGGCGAGCAATGCTTTGGTATAATTAATTCTCTTGAAACCAAAGCCGTGGTCTGATGTTTTAGCTCCCACAATTTTCTTACAAAAATGTCTCTTGGCTTACGTTGTAAATGACTGTGAGTTGATTCCAAACGCTGTTTTAGTTTATTTGGAACCATACTTTCAGCTGCCAACACTTTGTGACAAAAAACACATTAAAGTTCTACATTCTCTTTAGTAACACAGGTAAATCCAGAATCCAAATATTGGTCGTCATATTTCCTATATTGCTTCTTTTTATTTAAATTAACATTACTGATCTCGACTGATTCTGTACTTCGTTTATATTCTTTTAAAAAAAGTATCCATTGTTGATAACAAAAAATTCTGCGTGCGTAATAAAACAAAACAAAAGCTTGATACGCGCGACAGCAGGAAACACTAGGTTAGAGAGCCGACCGGCGCGGCGAAAAGAAATGCGTCCCGATCTCAATCGACTCCAGTGTTGCCAATATCCGGATAATTATCAGATTTTCGGATAATTTCGTGGACCATCGGATAATTTTTGGATTGAACAATTTCGGATAATTTAAGGGTCTATCGACTTGATATTATATTATAAAACCGCGCTGACACGCGACGCTCCTGGGGACAAAGCAGTGAGGTCCCAAGGCGTCTGGACGTACAGTTTGGGAACCGAATTAAGTATTAAACAAAAAACTGCAAAGTTATAACAAGTTAGGGATACAGTGATACAAAAGATAACGTCAAGTGTCAATTAAATTTTTTTTATATAAGGGGTGGTTTAGTTTGGAGGTGGTTCCATGGTGGAACCACTGGTACTGATTAGTACTATTTCAATTTTTATAAAATGATAATAAATATTCATAAAGGAAGTAAGTTCACTTTATTTTTTATGATATTCTAAAAAACAATTGATTTTTTTAGATAAACATAGTCACACCTTAAATACAGTGCAATGCCACCTCGTTCGATGAGGTTGGTTTCTTGTACTGCATCGAGCACATCTTACTTTGGTTCCATGTATTGGCATATGCTCCGACTTGTTGGTGCGTATTTCAATAGGAACGCAGATTTTAAATTTATTTACCTCAGAACCGGACGATTTTCTTCCTTTCTGAGTAAGCGAAGGAGTACCCATAAATCCTGCAGAAACTGCTAACCGAAATTCTTTTAGAGAAAGTGTTGATGCACTACCAAATCGTTCTTTAAAAATAATGAAGGCATTAACAACCGTTAAGTCAACAAAATGCCAGAATATTCTAGGCCACCATTTCTTGGATTTGCGGTTAATTTCGTAACAAGATTTGAGCATATCTGACTGGTCCACATAACCCATATGCTCGTTGTAATCTTTGACCAAATTTTGGCAAGTAACATTTTCTTTGGAGCCATCCTTTTGTTTCCTTGAAATAAGTTTAACATCAGTAGGATCATGAAAATTACTCATAAAATGAACTGCTCTGTTATCCATCCATTTCACAGCAAGTACACCAACATCACTTATCTTCCATTGAGTGTCTCCCCTTTCCATGGTTTTGTCCTCTAGAAAATTACATTCTGACAAATATTTAGTATTAGCTTTTACTGTTCCACATCCATATATATATACTTGGATCTAAGTTGTTCCAAAAGATCATACGAAGTAAAATAATTGTCCATAAATATTTTATGGCATTTTCCAGCAAGACTGCTTGTGAGGTCTTTTACAACCCGTGCACCTAAGCCTTTTTCAGGTAAGTTGTTAACTTTACCAGTGTAGATTTGAAATTCTGAAACAAAACCAGATTCATTAGCACGGATCCAAACTTTGTAGCCCCGTTTTACAGGCTTCTTGGGCATATACTGGCGTAAAATGCTTCTACCTTTGAATCTAATCATTGACTCATCTACTGACTGGCATTCACTTGGCTTATAATATCGAATGAAACTGTCAGATAACCTATCGAGCATTGGTCGCACTTTATACAATTTGTCGTAGCCAATTTCACCTTTTTTCAGTTCAAGACTGTTATCATTTAAATGAATATGTCCCAGTAACCAACTGAATCGATTGCGAGACATATAAGATGCAATAAAACCATCACGTAGATCTGTCCTTGAAGACCAGTAATCCTTGTAGCTTGGTAAATGCTTTATTCCCATCAGAATGTTTATCACCAGGAAACACTTCATTTCTTCGCGATTAGTGGGAGTAAATTTGTTAGCATTTCCCTGATTCATTTGGGTTGCATAGAGATTTGTTTGAAATACTAATATATCTAACAGCTCCTCTGAAAATAACAACATGAACAACTCCAACGGATCTTCAAGTAAATCCGGTATGTCAGGACCCACTTTGTCAACAAAAGATGAAGGTGTCTTGTAATAAGTTTGAATATTTTCTGACCATTTGACAATCTCATTTTTCTTTGCATGTACATGATTACTTTTTTTCCTTCCAGTTTGTTTTTGTTTTGTAAGCTTTCTTTTCCTTTTCACAAAAACAGATAGCGGCGTACAATCATCCGAATCACTGAAAACACTTTCGTTATTTTCTTTTTCATGTTCACCTTCGTCAACCATTTGATTCATTTCTTCCAGTGAGTGTTGAGTGCCCGGGATGCCGTTATCTGGTTCACTATTTCCAAGATCCTCAACATCAGAATCAATATCTGACGCTTCTGACTCTCCGTCAGATGGTATTTCCTCAATCAAAGCAAATACACCATCATTACCCATAATTTCTAAATTATTTATTGTCCATTGTTTTCTTTCTGTAATAAAAATGAAAAAAATGTTCAGGAACTGTAAAGTCTTTCAAATCCCGTATCAATATATTACCCCTCCCCAACCATTAGTCCTACAAGCCATCCTGCAAGGAAAAATATTTGGAAAGCGAGGTCCAGGAAGAAGAAGAACATGCTGGTTAAAGAGCCTCAGAACTTGGTTCAACACAACATATGTACAGTTTTTCCGCGCTGCTGCAGATAAAATAAATATTGCCATGGTGATCGCCAACATTCGTCACGGATAGGCACATCAAAAAGAAGAAGAAGAACCTTTAGTTCAATTTTTAGACAGCCACGGTACACAAAGTATTTAGACCTTCTGCTTTCGTTGTCTGTCCCAAAATAAAAAACAACAACAAAAAATAATAAAAAGTACTTGTGGATCCATACGGAACCACACCTTTTAGACGACTTGAAAATATAAAATATACAAAAATATCAGAATAAATTGTATACGATCTCTTTAATAACCATCAAAATTACCTAATTTAGCTGTTATTACCTGCCATTATCAATTTGTTTACGTTCAGTAGAAATTTTAGTAGTTGGCGCGCAAAATAGCGAAAAACGTGTCACATCAATCACCTACTAGAACACACTAAAGCGCTCCAAAACCTGATCGTATGCATGGCCGATAGTGTAAGAGAGGGGATTAAAGAATTTGTCTGTAGTTCCGGTCGATGCTTACCGGGACAGTAGGATAAAAATTCTTGAAATTGTGGTTCCACTATGGGACCACTGGCCCACAAAGGGTTATATTCTTTTGAATATAAGTATCCATTGTTGATAACAAAAAATTCTGCGTGCGTAATAATACAAAACAAAAGCTTGATACGCGCGACAGCAGGAAACACTAGGTTCGAGAGCCGACCGGCGAAACGAAATGCGTCCGGCGCTCAATCGACTCCAGTGTTGCCAATATCCGGATAATTATCGGATTTTCGGATAATTTCGTGGACCATCGGATAATTTTTGGATTGAACAATTTCGGATAATTCAAGGGTCTATCGACTTGATGTTATATTAAAAAACCGCGCTGACACGCGACGCTCCTGGGGACAAAGCAGCGAGGTCCCAAGGCGTCTGGACGTACAGTTTGGGAAGTCCTTCTATAGGTGTCAAAGGGTAACAGGAAAGATACATGTATCGAGTAATTTACACAACAATATGTGAATTTAAACAACTATAATAAAACTAAACTTAACGCAACGCAATATAAATAACATTAGATATAACTAATAATAAGAACTAAATTTTAAATTAATAGATTTACAATTCAAAACTCTTTACTCATCAGTTATAATAATTTAATTAAATTTTTAAATTACGACTAATATTTTGAGGTATTTAAAAGGTTACTAGACAACGTTAATGTACCATTCGTCGTCTTAGTTCTTTCAAAAAAACAAATCGTATCAAAATTCTTGTTTGTTTTAAACCTTATAACCTGTTATCATTTTTCATTATTATATAGGCAAATAAGGATCATCTGGGTATTTAATAATTCTAGATATGCTTTTCTGTTCAAATTTTGTTGCAGAATGCATAGTCCAACAATACCATCCTTATCGATTCCTGTCCATACATTCGATTTCAATGGCTGTTGGTTCTTTGTTGTTGGGATTTTCATCTGCCCAATAAAAGCAATTATATCACCGCATTACAAGATGGAACTTATTTATTTATGACCTACTTGTTACTTTTTTTGTAGACATGTATTAGTTATAATAAAACGTTTAAAGAAAACTAAATTATAAAAATAAAATATTTAATATATGCCTGAGTAATTTTGTTCTAGTTCTTAAGCTTTTGGTAGAAATATTTATTAAGACTGTACTCATCAAAAGCGATAACATTTTGAATTGTAGAGTTATCCCTTAGAAGCTTACGTAGCTCCTTCCCTAATGCTTGAGTACACATATATAACATAGACAATAAACTACGTAGAGAATTTGTTCAATGAAAACACCTTTTAAATTTCTGGACATTATCTATAAAAACAAATAATATATAAATCTTAAACCATAAAACCGATAAAAGTAAGGTAAATATTTTATCAATAAAATACTTCTTTGTTTGTGAAAAAATTTAAATTGATACCAAAAACTACATAGCCTGTGTTTATTGTTGTTTGTCTTGTCTATAGGTGTTTGTCTTGTTTGCCCTTAAGCTTTGTTGTCGTACTTCTTCTTCAACATCTCCTTAACTTCTTCTTCTTATGGTGTCTATCCGTTACGGATGTTGGACACTAACATGACTATTCTGACTTTGTTGACCGCTGCTCTGAAAAGTCCAGTAGTGGTTAAGTTAAACCATTTTCGCAAGTTATGCAGCCAAAATATTATTCTTCGTCCTGGACCTCTTTTTCCCAGCACTTTACTTTGAAGTATGGTCCGATCGTTGTTTATTGCGCATTATATGGTCTAGGTATTCCAGATTGCGACGTTTTGAGGTTACAACTAGTTCGCACTCTTTATCCATTCTATGTAGTACTTCTTCGTTGGTAACTCTGTCTATCTAGGAAATCCTCAACATGCGTCTCTTGAACTAGTTATATCCATTTCCAGATATCTTTTTTTTAATTGACTGTTTGCCAAATTTTGCTTTGTGCTTTATTATTTTCCCATTAATTTCGACTTTACATCGTATTTGGTATTCGTAGGTGTTTAGATGTTGTTATACATTTAGTTTTTCCCGCTGATATTGTCATATTGTAGATATGATTGGCTGTTGTATTGAAGATGTGTGTTAATCTTTGGAGCTCGTTTTCTATCTCGGCGATTAATGCGGCGTCATCTGAATAACATAATATTTGGATTTCTTTGTTCCCCATTCTATAAACACGACCTTTACGTACTGCTTGTATTATTTCGTCAATTATTATATTAAAGAGAAGTGGGCTTAACGAGTCATCCTGTCTGTCTCCGCTTTGTACTGGTATACACTGTGTTAGTTTTCCATTTAACTTTGGCTGTATTCGATTATGGAAGTAATTAAATACGGCGTTTACGCAGGATCTTTCACATCTAGTCTTGTTGTCCATCTGATAAAGTTGTTGGTTTATAGATTTTGTTGGTTAGGACTTTTGTGGTATGCTAAAGTATTGTGTTTAATAGATATAAACCTGTATAATTGTCTTCTTTATCTCTTTTCTTGAACATTGGTATCATTATGCTGTTTTACCATGCGTTTGCGTCTTCTACAGCTGGCGCCGCTTCTCGCATCCTAATTTCTAGCGTTTTCTGCCGAAGCAATCTTCAGTTGTTAGATCTCTGGCGGTCATTGCATCGTCGACATCGTCTCTCCAGGATCGTCTTGGTCTACCTCGTTTTCTTCTAGTTGGCGGAGTCCATTCTTCTATTTTTTTGGCCATCTATTTTCCGGCATTCTCTGAAGGTGTCCATACCAGTTAAGTCTTTTGACTTCGATTGTGTCTATTATGTCTAGATCGATTTCCATTTCTCTCCGAATATCTTCGTTTCTCACCCTACCAAGTATCTTGCAGTGCAATACTAGTTTTTATATAAGCTCTATCATCTCTAGGGTTATACTTTCTCCTCTGTGTTTTTAAAGCTCGTTGGTTAATCCATCTGATCCTGGTGACTTTCTATGTTTGAGTGAATTTATGGCTATTTTTATTTCCTGAAAACTGATTTCTATTTCGTGTTTTAATTCTGGTACCTTATTGTATTAATTATTGTTTTCCTTTTCCTTATACAGTTCCGTCAGGTATTCTTCCCATTCGTTTGCTAGTATGTTGTTGTATTCCTTTAATTCTGCCATTTCTTTTCGTTGGTTTCCTATGAATCTCCATATTTGTTTTTATGTACTGTAGAAGTCGCTTACCATCCGTTTTGTAAACTGTTTTTAGTGTTCATTTTTTGTTTTTCTTACTAAATGCTTTGTTTCATTACATATTCTTCTATAAGTGTCTCGGGATTATAAGGTATTTGATGTTTTGTATTTCGGGTAGGCCTCTCGTTTCTCTTTACATATCTCTTCTATGTCTTTTCTGAACCATGGTGTATTATTGTTATCTTTTTTGTTGAGTATGACTTTGCGTTTTCCTAGAGCTTCTATTACTTCTTCTTTATTGTTGTTTTTAATTTTCTTCTAGCTCGCGTTTATATCTTCGATGTGGTCTATTTGTTTCAGCTGTATCTTCTGTGCTAGCCTGCTTTGGTACATTTCTTTTGTAGAGTCGTTCCACAGTGATTTTACATTAAATGTTTCCTTGGTCTGATTATAAGCCTTCTCTAAAAACTACCATTTATATATATCCAGCTCTGTTGCAATCCAATTGGTACATATCCTCTTTATGTCATCATTCCATATCCTGGGTATTCTTCCTGGGTTATGGTACCTCTGCTCTTGGCTTCTGTATGTCTATTATCTTCACGTTGATTATCTGTCCTGCCTACTTATATTTAATTTTAACCTGGTGTGTTATAATTTCTGCAAATTTTTGCGTTTCGTACCCGATCTTTCAACGTTGTTCTTGTGAGAATAAGTGTTTCTGCTCTATTTCTAAAATAGGACATACTGACAAAAAGCTCTTCTTTTTAATCTTCTTTAATAGTATCACTTAGTCTTAAATACGCTGTCCGTACATAGATATTCTTCTTAATAGCTGAGTAATTTGATTATATCTTCTTTTTATCCCTAATTTTTTATTATCTTCATTTTTATAACTATCAACAACTTTAAATTGTTACGTGCTGCATCGATGAGTTCATTTAACATATTTCTGGCAATTTTTAGATTATCTGAAATAACGACAATGTCAAATAATTTTAACTGCAAATCAAAGATGACTAAGCATTTTGACATCGGTATTCATTTCTTTATTTTTCAATTTTAATGACTTCAAAGCGTTTTTAGGTACACTGATAAACAACTTTGGTGGCATAGTATCTTCGTGTCTTACACTTCTGCTAATATGCATCTTATTAGTAGAACCATGCAGAGTTTGTATAGATAATTAAGTAGACAAATTGACCTGTAATTCTTTAAATTTATGTTGTTACACTTTTTATGCCATCACCATCAACCTGCATGTGTTTACTGCTGGGAATAGATCTTCTTTAGCTCGTTTCATCTTTCTCCGTCTTATGCGGCTTGCATTCAGTTATTGCTAACACGACTCAGGTCATCAGTCCATCTGGTGCACGTCTCCTGCTACGTAGTGTTTCTTCTTGTCTTGGTCTCTACTCGACAATACGTACTTTTTATGCAGAAGAATTGTATTGGAGTTATTGTTTATAGAAATTTTTTTGACTATACAAGCAGAGAATAGTTTAATTTCTTTATCAAAGAGTTTCCCTTAAGTTTTATTCCCCTGTTTCCTAAGCCAGATTAAAACAAGTTTATGTTGCTTGAAAAGTGTTTTCACTGAACAACCCCGTATTTTAGCTATTTTTTATTATTTTATATTTAGAAGTAACTACAGACATAAAGTAGCTATAATTAAGTTATCGACACTATCAATTTATTTTGTGTTAAAAACTGTGATTTTAAGGAGTGATGAATTTGAGAAAATACATTTTAAATGCAATTAAGTTTATGTAGGTTTATTTTGTCATAATTCCTACTTACTAACTATTATTTACTAAAATGTAGTTTAACTAGCAAAATCCTTAACTCCCAGTGCGAGAAAAACTATACAATACAGTAGACTTCCTCTTAAGGTCAATTCAGATACATCAGTCACGTCTTGTCACAGTCCTGACGCCGAACCGAACAATCCGTCATACAAAATATTCTTTAATAGAAATATGGCGCCGGCATTCACATTCATCAGGCGACGAACAGTTTCCCAGCTGTAAGATAATTAAGGCCGTTCCTTGCGTTTCTGGGCATACCTAAGTTCCAATGTAAAAGTTTATATCAAATAACGCAAAAACTATGGCAGATATTGAGATGATTCTTTTTTTATATGAAAGGTCTTAAAAAGTTCTAGTGCACAATTTAGTTGTAAATTAATAAATTGTTTAAACAATATTTTTTTTTCAAATATTTTTAGTTAAAATAAACGTAAAAATTTTTTTTTTGAAATAGGGCACTACAGAATTTGACCCACTTTCCGAATCTGTTTTTATTTTTAACATAAAGTGTAACACAAAGCAGCTATTTGGTATAAACTTTTTTTAAAATCTCAAATTTTGCTAAATGTAACTTTCTCTCTCGGTCAGTACAGGCTGTCCTTGTCGATAGTTTCTGGATTCTCGTCGACACGGTTAGGTTGGTTAGGTAAGAAGTATAATACCCTCTCGAAGGTGGGTCATAAATAATGTTGAATAACATTATTAGGGTTTACTTCGACTTTTGACAAACCAGTGTGTTAATTGTTTTTAAAATGGGTAGTTCACGAAGAAGTTTATGTTCCGATTGAGGAAATTTTATATAAATAAGCAGTACCTATAATAAGTACCTATAATTTGATTAAATTTTTATATGAATACAAATATTTTCTGTTAATTTGTAACATTTTCCTTTTAAATGTTTATACTGTTTTTATAATAATACTATTGTTTCAGTATTTGCTTATATAATAATTTATTATGTAGAAACAGCGTAGAATTTTGGTCAATCAGCCAGTACATTTTTTTGTATTTCAATCAGAATTATTATTTTCTTTTCTTCTTTACATAAAAGCTTAGAGTAATACTCAAATATTTTGCATTATTTGAATACGGAATTTGATTATTTATATTTATTGGACAATACCCAAATATTTTGCTGTATTTGAATATGGAATTTGATTATTTATATTTATAGGAATATTTATTTTCAACGTTTTTGTTAGTAAAGTTTACATAATATATGAAGTTTGTTTCTTCACTTGCTTGTCCAGCCATATTAGTCCAGGCTAATAAGGATTTTCTCGTGACACTCAATAATCCAGGTAGCTGACAACTTTTTTAGTTATTGTAGACCTATAAGAAGAAAACCTACCTGTTTCCTGCGTAAAGTTCGGAGCCGTTTTTTAATGATTAACAATTAATGCAAAAAACGCGATTCTTTCGATTTTTGCACTCTATTATTTATTTATTTATTTTTACGCACAATAGGCCGTTAAGGCCTAAAGCATTTTTTTTACAACATAATTCTAATATTAACTAATTACAATTATTTTAAACAAAACTTTAACGTAAATATGTATATATAACATTCTTAACTACTTTGAAGGACCTGGTGTACAATATTTTTCCATTCGCTTCTATTTTGTGCTTTTTTTTCCATTCCCTCACCTTCACGTGTTTAAGGTCTTCCTCCGCTTTACTAATCCACCTCGTTCTGGGTCTACCTCTTCTTTTGGGGTCGATTAATTTTCTGGTTATTACTAGTTTAGGAATTCTGTTTGCTGCCATTCTTTCCACATGTCCCAACCATCTGATTCTTTGTGCCTTGACGAACTTGGTAATAGTAGGTTCTTTGTATAAAGCCATTAATTCATTGTTGGTTCTTCTTTCCCAACCATTTTCTGCCTTTCGTCCTCTGAATATGCATCTCAATATTTTCCTTTCCCATCTTTCCAGAGTATCCTCTTCCTTCTTATTTAATGTCCAGGCTCACCGGCATATGTTACTGTGGGTCGAATTACTGTTTTATATATTCTGAGTTTACCTTGTCTAGAAACGTATTTTGAGTTCAGTAGGGCTCTTAAACCACCTAATTTTTATTCCTTTATGCTATTCTGGCTACCAGCTCCCATTTATCTTTTCATTTTCATCGAAATTAGATCCAGAATAGAGCAGGCTAGAGCTGCTTTTAGAAGGATGTCCAAGGTGTTATGTAACAGAGACCTAAAATTGGCATTAAGGATCCGCCTACTTCGCTGCTACGTGTTCTCGGTCTTACTTTATGCTGTCGAGTCCTGGACTGTGAATAAAATCGATTATATCATATATTATATAAATATATATATATATATATATATATATATATATATATATATATATATATATATATAATATGATATAATAATAATGTACTTATTCTTCTTCTTCAAGTTCCACTCCTATCGGAGATTGGAAATCATTCTGCCAATTATCATTTTGTTGGATATGCGCCTGAATAGTTCAGTTGAATTGCATCCAAACCATTCACGGAGATTACGTAACCACTAGATTTTACGTCTTGATGTGTGATGTATGATGTGCCCCAAGTATTCTAATTTCCTGATTTTTATGGAATTTAAAACTTCGCATTGTTTTCCTAGTTGTTCGAGAACTTGTTCGGTTGTTTTGCGATCCGTGACCAAGCTTGAATCCCATATAAAAGGGTAAAGAAAATATAACATCAAAGCATTCTTATCCGGAGCGATATATTGATATCTCGATTACAAAAAAGTTTGCTCGTTCTATTAAAAGTTGACCGTGCAATTCCAATGCGGCATCTTATTTCTTTTGTCTAATCAGTATCTTCTGTGATCCATGCTCCAAGGTATTTGTACAAAGATATTTGTTCAATTTCTGTATTATCTAGTACTAGCTTAACTTTGATGCTTTGTGCTTTTGTAAATACCATGAACTTGGTTTTCTTCAAATTTATTTTTAGTCCAAAAAATGTACCTATAATATGA
The DNA here is from genome assembly GCA_918026665.1 of Diabrotica balteata. Lineage (NCBI taxonomy): Eukaryota > Metazoa > Arthropoda > Insecta > Coleoptera > Chrysomelidae > Diabrotica > Diabrotica balteata. The sequence continues at coordinate 132,571,421 of OU898279.1, forward strand.
TATAATCCTTATAAAATGTCTTCCGACGTTCATTTTTCATTCAATTCGAATGTTCCATTGTTCTTTAAGTTCTCTCGAGCTCATTAAGTTTCTTATTCCTTCCATCCGTGTTTTCTAAGGTAATCCTCTCTTCTGGATTACGGTAGGTGTTCATACAGGTACTTGTTTTAGGAGTCTCTTGTCTTTCATTTATTGGACCTGTACCCATTTGAGCTGCTTTCGATGTATGCCATCCATGACTGTACCTTCTATTCTCATACTTTATTGCATTAAGTTCGACGAGATATCTTTCTTCGATATTAATCTGTCTCTGTTAATCGTCGTGTTTCACAACCGTATAAATAAAGCATGCTTTTTACCACAGTTTCATGGGTTGTAGTACTAGAGAGAGCATGTCAGCTGTGCCAAAACGAAAAATAATCCTCCTTATTGCTTCCACTGGAATAAGCTTGACCATTTAACTGGGCCCGGGCTACCTCTTTCTAATTCTTTAAACTCCTGTTTTGAAATTAATAATTATTTTGTCTAATTACCTATTTAGTTGTCAAAACAGATACATTGTTAACTAAAGAAGTGAAAGTGGTTCAATTTAGAAATTATATAGTAAATAATAAATATTTGAAAACTGATGCACATATTCCTCCCGCGATTTATGCTTCAGGTACTAATTTTATAAATCGCACTTCTACTAATAGACGTAAATTCTTTCATTTTAATTTCATGAATGTTTTTATTCAAAATTATTTCAAAACCACACTGAATAGAAGGCCGCCCAGTCGTTTATTGTATAGACCCAAGACTTTACACAATAGGGGGTTGTATAAGGTAGGTGTAAAGCTTACCTCTAGTACAAGATGACGTTTAGAATATTCTTCGTGAATGGATTTTGTTTTTGTAAAGAAAGATATTTTTGAAATAGACATCTCTCTGAATTTTACCGTTACAATTATCGAGGATAAGCCTTAATAGTTCTGTGACCAAACAGGACCGGTTCGGCGCCGAGACTGTGACGGGACTGATGTGTCTGAATCGACCTTTAACCGGTCCCGCATTAACTGGCCGTCTCATTAACCGGCCACTCCCCCTTCCTATTGTTTTGCGTATGAGACGATTACTAAGCGAAGCGACGCTTAATCATAAAGCGATGGTGGGATCTCTCGCCTCCGATTGTCAGTTCTGTTTTTGCTTTTGAGGAGGATTGAATTCGTCTTGTGCGAAAATGAGTGAGAAGCGTAAACGTGTGGTTGTGACGATGGAAAAACGTATAAGCGTGCTTAAACGGATCGACAAAGGTGGGGAAAATAGTATAGTTAATGATTGGCGAAGGGATCGGCGTTCAATCGGGGATTTCTGCACCTAAATGGAATCAAATTAAAATCTAAAGACTAGATGCACTAAAAAACGAAATTCGAGATATTAGATAAAGTTCTTTGGTTGTGGTTCCTTCAAGAACGGCGAAGGGACACACCTATTAGCGACTCGATTCTAAGGGAAAGGGCTTTGTGTATACACAGTAAAATTATAGACGGAGGCAAATTTATTGCAAGCGAAGGTTGGCTGACTCGCTGGAAGACACGCCACGGAGTTAATTATGCACACGTAAGTGGAGAAAAAATGCCCGCGGACTTTTCAGGTGCAACTGATTTTACCTCCAAGTTTGTAGAAATTATAGAAAAGGAAAAATTAAAACCCGTACAAGTATATAATATGAATAAAACGAGTCACAATTTTAAAATGCTTCCAGAAAAACATTTTTGGGAAGTCATGAAAAATTGGCTTCTGGATTTAAATAGAATAAAGAGCGCATTACAGTTTCTGTTTGTTCAAATGCAGCAGGGACACACAAAATTCCTCTTTTCGTTGTTCGTAAGTCCGCTAAACCGCGTTCATTTAAAGATTTACATCCGTCGTCTCCCCCGAATTGTACAGATCACAAAAATCAGTATGTATGAGCGTTGATATATTCAAAGAATGGTTTGAGCGCGAATTTATCCCGAGAGTAACCATCATGGAAACCTAACATGTAAGACAGATGACATTAAAATTATCTTTCTTCCTCCTAATGTGACAAGTTTGATGCAACCGATGGATAAAGGGGTGATTACAAGCTTGAAATGACGATATAGACGTAAATTACTGTCTGAAATTTAAGAATGCCCAGAAAGTGAAGATCTCAGTCTTATAATTATCATCAAAAAAATTAACTTAAAGGACGTAATATACATGTTAGCTTCCGCATACTAGGAAATTTCTGCTTTTACTTTCGTTAAGTCTAGGCGAAAACTCTGGGCCACATTGAGGAACTTGTTATGTGTCAACAATCACACGAATAAGATAATTCTAGCATCATTCTTTAAGATCTTCAAATGTTATCCGAAAATGTCCAATTGCAGGCCAGATTCCATTACAGAATGGATGAACTGTGACAAGAAACTTGAAAACGAATTTTTGTCAGACGACGAAATAATTACACTAGCAACACATGAAGAGCCCTATGAAAATGGGGAGACTGATTATGATGATGTTGACGGAAAGGTAAAGATCGGCCACACGGAAGCGAGAGCTGCAATGGAGGTGTCATTGAAGTATATTTAACAACAACCTGGGTCATCTTCAATAGACGTCTTGGATTTTAAAAAATAAAAAGGTATAGCTTTTAAAAATTCACTTTATGTCAAGAAACAGAAGAAAGTTGCCGAATTTTTTAAAACAATTTTTAAAATATTTAAATATGTATATGTACATAGAAATAAATAGTATTTTTCAACTGTATACTCCGTGATCTTTATTAATCTACACATTCCTGTACATGTGTTTAATTATGTATGTATGTACATGGTTTTTCTCATGAAAATGCCTGTACATCGGATTAACCGGCGATTTGGTCATTCGGCCAGGCTCTGGTCCCGAGGTGGCCGGTTAAGAGGGAGTCCACAGTAATAAGATAAACTAATAGGTTTAAATCAAATTATTGTTCAATTTCGAGTGGTCATCAGTCTCTTCCTATACAAATTTTCTAACGTATCATCGATAACGGTGGCTGGAACGCTATTATATATGGAGAATAGGCAATTGCAATATTTGCATATTGTCGAGTTTTTTTTAATCATTGCTTTTTAAGCTTGCCTTGATGTTCACGAAGACGATTGCCACTCTCTTGTAAAAATATACTTTTTATATTTCCAAAGTTATATTTCAATATTGAAGACGTGATAATTAGATCATCCTGGAAGCTGATCTTGTTCAAATATGGGCCGGTGAGCCATACTTAGATTACGACTTACCTAGGTCTTGAGTAACCAAAAATGCTATGAAAGTTAGTGTTTGATTTTGGAGTCCTTATAAAATGAATAGGAGTGGAATGACATCTAAATAATGGGGCGAAATATGTATGATAAACTCGGTTTGCTAATCTCAGTCCAAACTGCCTAGTGATTTTAATCATTATGTTTTTACGAAGTTACTATTTGATAGACCAAAAGTGGTTGGAAATTACTATACAACCATTGAGTTAGAATCTATGGAGAAGCTATGAGCATATTAACGTATGTATTAAAAACGGTGTAGGTAGGCGTGGCTAACGATAATACCAATATGGCGGTGACATCAGAGCCAGACTCAATAATATTAAAACAGATATACAAATATGACTAGTTATTCAGAAGATTTAATCATAATCTAGAAAAGTGCAATACATTTTTAATAAACTATGATTTATTTATCCCGCGGTAAACACTAAAAACACGATATATTATACATAAAGATAAATTAATACAGTCAAACACTATTAATTTATTCTCTGAAGTACGGGCCATTACTTTGTTTACATATTTGTATACTAACCTGAGGAACGATATTCCTGAAGATTTTTTATTAACATTGCTTCTGCTACTGCAACTACATTGAGAACAAGAAACCATTATTATGCACTATCACAATATATTAAATTTTCTATAAAAGTATTATAAAACTGAAAATATTCAAAAAACAACAAATGTAAACAAACATATACGATCTGTCAAAAGTTTCAAAACAGTATTAACAATATGGCCGAAGTAAGGTCGTTTTTGGTCACGTGATGCCCTCTCCATTGATTCTAACTCGATGTATACAACCAAGCACACGTGCTCATAGCGCATTTCATTAGGGTATTTCGTCGACCTTTTTTTGCAAACTTAAGGCTGATTTATATGACTTAGAAATTTAAAGCATGTAAAAAAAGTAAGTTTCTATTATATATAAAAATATATTTTATAAAAAAGTTACGGTAATTTAGTTTATATCGTTATGTTGCGCCAAATGTAGGCAACCAACTTAAAGTTTTCGAGAATATATTATATTACTTGAGAATATATTTAATAAACGTTGAATATTTTCCAGTTAAATTATCATTTTTTAAAGTAATGATCTTCTTCTTTAAGTTCCATCTTCTATCGAAGGTTGGAAATCATCATGGCTATGCGGACTCTGTTGACTGCCGCTCTAAAAAGTTCTGCACTACTGCATTCAAACCATTTCCTTAAGTTCTTAAGCCAGGATATTCTTCGTCTTCCCACATTTCGCTTTCCTCGGATTTTGCCCTGCATAATAAGTTGTAGTAATGCGTATTTTTGCCCTCTCATCACATGTCCCAAGTACTCAAGGTTTCGTCTTTTAATAGTTAATATTATTTTCGCCTCATTTCCTATCCTTCTAGTTACTTCCATGTTTGACATTCTTTGAATCCATGATATTCGTAGAATTCTTCTGTAACACCAAAATTCAAAGGCGGCCAGCTTATTCAGATGAACTTGTTTTAGTGTCCAAGCTTCCAGACCATAAAGAAGAGTAGAGAACACGTAACATCGAAGCATTCTCAGGCGTAGTTCTAACCTTATATCCCGACAACAAAGAAACTTTTTAAGTTTAATAAATGATGTACGTGCTATTTTAATACGTGTCTTAATTTCTTTGGTTTGGTCTACATCTGATGGTATCCATGTTCCTAAATATTTATAGTTATTAACATTCTCAATTGCAGTATCTTCCATAGTCAATTGGATATTTGCATGTGCAGATTTAGTCATAATCATGCATTAAGTTTTCTTTAAATTTATCTTCAGTCCATACTCATGACAGCGTTTATTAAGGCGTTGCATTAGGTTCTGTAAATCATTGTTGTTATCCGTAATTATTACTGTATCGTCTGCAAAACGTAAGTTATTCAAAACTTCTCCATTGATAGATATACCTTCTATTGAGTCTGAGAGCGCTTCTTGACATACCGCTTCACTGTAGACATTGAAAAGTAGTGGGGACAGCACGCAACCCTGGCGGACTCCTCTCTGTATTTTGATATTTTCGGTGTACTGGCTGTCAACTCTTACCTTGGCAGTTTGATTCCAATATAAATTAGATATAATTTTCAGATCACGACTGTCAATATTTTTATTATTATATATATTATATTATTATTATTATTAAAGTATTATTAAAGTAATGATAATAATGCTAAATAAGTAATTTTCAAATGATATATAATCATAAGACGTATTAATATTGTGTTATATAATGACCTGATGGTGTTACCACATCCCAAAAGGGATTAGGACTGAGGAGGAGGATATAATGATCATAATAAAGTATGTTAGATAAAAAATATAATATTCATATTATAATTCAAAAATATCATTCATCAAAAATATAATCCAATATCATCAATAATATAATCCAAAAAGAGAATTAGAGACTAGTTTTGGACGACCCGGGATTTTACCTTTTTTATCTAACGTACTTTATTATGAGGAGTTTTTCACTTGGAGTAATTAGTCAACGCACTTCAATTTGTGTATTGTTTACAGTAATAAAACCCCCATTGTTTAAAAATTTGATATTATTTAGAGCATTATAAACTATTGCCTGTAGTTTGGATACATAGATTGGTTATTGTTGTTTACTGGCTGCATAAATGTGGTTGTGAAAAAGATTGGGATAATTCATCATTATTATCAGTAATATCAAATTTCATTTCTAATTACCATTTTATTTTCCTAAATAAGGAGCTGTTTCTCTTCAGGTTTTGGTAATTACAGACACTTTGACAGTTGTTTGACGTTTTTCATCGCAATTTAAAATATAATAAATTTAAAAAATTTTCCTACTTAAAAGTTATATCAGCTTCTTCCAATAAAGCTTGTTTATTTTTTACCTAATTTTAAACAATAAATTAAAACATAAAGATAATAGTTTTTATCATAAATTAAAATCTTGACATTCTGCAAGCCGAGAGGTGTTTTTTTTGCCAATAAGTCTTTGTTCTCTATAATATTCGAAATTTATTTGCATTTGTGTACCACATTAGCATAACAAATAAAAATCCATATATCATCAGATTTTAATAAAACCGGTAGTTTGAGGTTTGGCTAATGGAAAATGCATATAAATTTTAATAATATAATATAGATGTGACTCTATAGCGATACATTATTTATTTTAACGATAATATATTTTACTTACAAATAAATTACCTCCATTTACTATTTTATAAAAACTGTATTTCTTTTGGGTCTAATAACTACATTGTATATGATTGTGGTTAAAAAATATCGCAAAAAAAGAAGCAAAGAAATTTATAGAGTGTAAAAAAACAAAAAATAGTATAAAAAAATTTAAGGTCGGGTGTAAGACGCTGTTATGTAAAATTTTTCTATACGTAGATTTGTCATGCAAGAATACAATGTCTTAGACATAGCAAAGATTGAAGGTCTTTGCGATGTTAAAACTCTAAGAAATATCTGCAGTTCTTTTAACAAAACCTCCCAACAAACCGACTCCTACGTCCATGTTCGTGTTTTCTGGGAAATACTTGATATGCAATAGTTTTATGCTAAGTAGCTAACAGGAGGGGATGATCGCGAGGTGCGGCGCCACAAAACTCGAACCAATCGGCAAAGGTATGGTAACCCTAACAGAGAAGTCAATGGTCCTCCAAATTGGAGTTTAAAACATAGGGCTTACACCCCTGCTCCCATTAAAAAATTAAACTCTAAAATTCCTAGTAAAGGGAAGGTACAGAATGGACTTAACAGAAGACGACTGCTGTTGCAAAAGAAAAAATATTATGAAGACGCTTCTAAATAGATAAAACAATTCTTACTAAAACGAAAATAAAAGCCAGAAAAACCGAACAAATAGATGAGTATATTCATGTAAATAGTAGTGTAACAAGATCAGAGAGCACAGTTTTTATACTCGTTAAAAAGAAGACAGAGAGGTGTATTAACGACTGTGATCCTATAAACCAGCGTAACTGATAAAAAAGACCACAATGAAGAACTATGTCAACTTTTAGATAATATTAGCAGCAAAAAGGAAATTTTTATTTTTGAGAGACTTTAATCGAGACACACAATCTAGAACTAATGACACTAGCAGAGTGATACGGAAAGAAGGATGTAAATTACACTGAAGACAGGCACATGAATGGATTTTACAAACATAAAGATATTCACATATATACATGGACCCCTGTAACACTCAAGAAAAAATCAATAATCTACTACAGACTATCCAGAAAAAATTCCCAGCTTCCCAGAGTTTACAAAAAAGATAATGTGGAATAAACCATTATCATCATCATCATCATCTTGGTGCTACAGCCCTTAAAGGGCCTCTACCTTCTCAAGCTTTCTACGCCATTCTGTTCTATCCTTTGCTTGCATTTTTCAGTTGCCGACTCCGATCTTCTCCGCATCTTGTGTTACCCCATCCATCCACCTCAGCTTTGGTCTACACCGTCTGCTGATTTCTACGGGTTTCGCTGTTAGAATCTTGTTTATCATGTTCGATTCAGGGGCCTGGGCTACATGTCCTGCCCATTGCAGGCGGTTTCGCTTAATTATAGTGGTAATATCTTTACCACCAAACGTATGCTTGTAGATATTCTGCAGTTCAAAGTTATATCTACGCCTCCATATTCCATTCTCACAGACTGCTCCGAATATCTTGCTTAGCACCTTTCTTTCAAAAATCGATAGAGCGTATTCATCTGTTTTCGTTAGCGTCTATGCCTCTGATACATATGTGAGAACGGGGACTATCAGTGTTCTGATAGGAAACCATTATCTTGGAAAGGCAAAAATCTTGATCCCATTAGCGACACTCTGAGCATATAGTCAACAGCATTCCTCTACAAAATGAGATTCAACATAAAGCTTAATAATATGGTTCGGAAGCTATTTTCTTGTGGTATTTTAAATTAATTACTATTTAATTGGGAATAAGTCACAATTAAAGGTAAAAATACGTTTATTGACGTTTCAATTTCCACTTCGGAAATCGTTCTCAAAGTTCAGTACAAACAGTAAATTCAATTTACTGTTAAGCAGGGTGGGAAGTATTAATTAGTTTAATTACTGGGTTTTTTTGGCTTAGCACAAATTCTAGAGAAGTAAGACAGAAGTAGACGTTGCCGTCTTATAAAAAGTGGAGGTTCTGAAGATTCGATATAAAGACTTTCAGAATGACTTGATTTAAAGGCGCCTAGGCTAATGCCTAAAGAACTGTTGTGAATTGTATTCAGATATTTAAGGTGAGTATTGGAAGTAGATATGTAGAGAATGCTTCCGTAATACAACGTAGAGCGGATCCATGTTCTGTAAATTCTTAAGAGGACCTTTTCTTCTGCCTCCATTCATAGTGAGATAGAGTTTTTAAGATATTGATTATATTTAGGCAGTTTGTTTTTGTATTCTGTATTTGATCTCTCCAAGTCTTTTGTCGAATATTACTCCTAATAATTTGTGTTTATCAACCACTTGAAGAGGAGATCCATTTAGGTGAAGTAGAGGGGGGTCAGTGTGATGTCTTCTGGAGAAGTTTATGACTTTAAATTTTCTAGATGAAAATTTGACTCCAATTTGAATACACCAGTTATGAAGATTGTTAAGAGTGTTTGGAGTAAAGAGCATGTACTCCTTGTAACTTTACCTTGGCAATAAACTTCTAAAACTACATAAATGTCAATATAAGATTTCTGTTTATTTTTCTAAAAAACGACCTTCAATAGAAGTTAACCTACACATTTAAACAAATGCTGATTTTTTTATTTTATGTAGAACATTAAAAACACAGGTATATTGTTTTTGTAAATAAGTCATTATATTTAAATCACGTTACTTGCAGTTAGGTTGTATACTATATATTAAAAAATATATTTTGCAGTTTGTTAATGTCTGTGTCCCGTTTTACGTTTTGAATCTTAACAAAGGCAAGGGTTTCCTGCCGAAACGTTGATTGTTATGGAAAATAAAATCTGTCATAAAATGTCATATATCTTTCTTCTTCTTCTTCTCGTGCCACTCCTAGCGGAGATTGTAAATCATCATGGCCACTACGACTTTGTTAGCAGCGCCCCTAAAAAGTTCAATCGAACTACACCCGAACCATTCACGTAGATTACGAAGCCACGATATTTTTCTTCTTCCCACACTTCTTTTGCCCTTAATTTTGCCCTTCATGATGTTTCTTAAAAGTTCGTACTTTTCACCTCTCACAATGCGCCCCAAGTATTCCAACTTTCTAGTTTTTATCTCATTTAGAATTTCGCATCTTTTGTCTAAAGTTTGGAGTACTTGCGTGTTAGTTTCCACGCAACCACACATCTCGAAAGCTTCGATGTTTTTTATGGTCAACTGTTTTAGTGTCCAAGCCTCAACTCCATATAACAGGGTAAACCGTAACACCGCAGCATTCGTATTCGTAACTTTATATTGATATCACGACTGCAAAAGAGTTTGCGCATTCTATTAAAGACTGATCTAGCGATTTCTATTCTACATCTAATCTCTTTTGTTTGATCAGTATTGTCTGTGATTCAAGCACCTAGATATTTATAACAGGGCACACGCTCAATCGTTGTATTGTCTATTACAAGATTAGCTCTGATGTTCTTTGATTTCGTGATTACCATAAATTTAGTTTTTTTCAAATTAATTTTCAAGCCGTAACTGTTACAGTATATATTGAGACTTTGAACGAGATGTTGTAGTTCTACTAGCGTTCCCGTTAGGAGAACTGTATCGCCAGCATACCTTATATTGTTGATCGTCTCACCATTTATTATCAGACCAAGATCTTCTTCCTCGAGTGCTTGTTCACAGATAGCTCAACTATACAGATTAAATAAAAGTGGCGATAAGATACATCCCTGCCGGACTCCTCGACGGATTTGAATTTCTTCTGTTAGTCTGCCCTCAACCTTGACATTTGCTGTTTGATTCCAATATAGATTGCATATAATTCGAATATCTCGGCTGTCTATATTTTTCTTAATTAGAATTTGTCTTAGTGGTTCATGTTGTACTTTGTCAAAGGCCTTTTCAAAATCAATAAAGCAGGCGTAAATTTCTTGGTTCATGTCTAAGCATCTCTGTGAGAGAACGTTCATTGCAAACAGAGCCTCGCTTGTACCCAGCCCTTTTCTGAATCCCATCTGAGTGTTACTGATGTCTACGTCTAATTTCGTATAGATCCTATTATGGATTATTTTTAAGAACAGTTTTAGAGCATGACTCATCAAAGCTATCGTACGATATTCGTTGCATTCCTTTGTATTTGCCTTTTTTGGCAGTAGTATAAAGGTCGAACGGAGCCATTCCCTAGGTATTATTCCAGTTCTATATATTGGGTTAAATAGAACTAGGAGTATTTTAATAGATTCATCGTCCATAAGTTTGAGCAGTTCTACGGGAATTTCGTCAGGACCGGGGGCCTTACCACTTTTTGATTGTTTGATTGCATATTCTATTTCTTCTCTGATTATATCAGGCCCTGTATCATCTATATATTCGTTTGAGATTTCTTGTCTATCTTTGTCATCAAACAGTTGTGATATGTATTCTGTCCATCGGTTTATTTTTTGTTGTAAATCTGTTATAATTATACCATCTGTATCTTTGATCTGCCCTGTCTGTATTGTTCTTCTCCTTCCTGTCATTTCTTTAATCTTTTTGTGTACATTAAAAAAGTCATATTTTCGCTCCAATTGTTCCAACTCCTGGCATTGCTCACTTAGCCATCTTTCTCTAGATTCTCTTATTTTCTTTTTTATCAGTTTATCTGTTTCTTTGTATCTTATCGGATTACTTGTTTTGTGTACCCTTCTTTCACGCATCAACTGTAGTATTTCCTCATTCATCCATTCTTTATGTTTCCTTTCTTTCGGTGTTAAATTTTCTCTCCCTACCAACATTACGGCATGTTTAATATTCTCCCATTTTTGGTTTATGTTATCAGTATTTCTATTCATTTTCTCTATATTTTGTTTATTTTCTTTGATGTTCACTATTGTTTCCTCTTTTATATGTTGTTGATTCAGTCTTCTCACGTCAATTTGTTTCTGTATGTGTTTTTTAATGATCTTTAGTTTTATTCTTAATGTGACTACTACAGGATTGTGATCCGAGCCTATATCTGCTCCTGGGTAGATTTTAGCTGAGAGTATAGAGTTGCGGAATCTTTGACTAACAGGGACAAAGTCAATTTGGTTTCTGACTACTCTACCTTTGGTGTCACTCGGAGATTTCCATGTGTACAGTCGTCTGTTAGGTAACTTGAAAAGAGTGTTAGCAACTACTAACTCCTCCGCTTGACAAAATTGTACCATACGGTCTCCTCGTTTGTTTCGTTCTCCTAATCCATAATCACCCACATAACCGTCCACACGTCCATGTCCAATTTTGGCATTAAAATCGCCCATTACTACTGTAGTATGATGTTTCTTCATTGATTTTAGAATTTGTTTCAGATCGTAATAGAAACTTTCAATTTCATCATCATCTTTATCAGCCGTAGGAGCATATACTTGTATAATATTTATAATTTGTTTATTTGACTGAAGTTGTAGTGTCATTACTCTATCAGAGAACGGAGTAAAGCTTGTTACACAGTTACCGATTTTCTTTGATACCAAGACAGCGACACCGTAACGATGAGTTGAACTGATGGTGCCTGAATAATAAAGTGTTCCACTGTTATTCGTGCATTTTCCTGATCCTGGCCACTGTACATCACTTATACCTAGGACATCAATTTTAAGGTTTTCCATTTTAAGGGCTACATTATTTAACTATGTACATATATCTTTATTGAACCCTAACCCAAGAAACACTAATTTTATATTAAAAAATATATAGGTATATGATTTTTAAATAGTACATACCATAATAAAATATGTGTGAAACGACTGACTCTTAAGTTGTCTTTTATAAAATTAGTAATCCTTATTTTCCTTTTGTCCGGTCTTTCGTCACTGCTTTACCACTTGCTAATTCAATTATCGTAATCCTCTCCTGCTATTTGTCTATTTCTTTCTTTCCCAGGGTCTTATAAGCGTATTTTTAAATATTTTCTTAAATTCCTTTACGTATCATTTCGATAAACTTGATAACAATAAAAATCTCAATTTTTAACTTTTAGAAACCGTGTAATCATTACCCAATATTAGTTATTGGTTTAATTAGATAGACAACACTAAATTTATTGCTTCTATAGATATATGAATCAATATTCTCACACCTTATGAAGCTCATATAAAAGTGATGACAACGGTAAATTATGAAGGTATTAGAGTGTCAACTAAGTTAATAACACCAAATCGTGGTACATAAATTAATTTAGAGGCAATTCGCAAGATGCCGTTATTACCGATTTCTCAAAATAATTAAAATTAAGTTCATTAATATAATGCAAGTAAACTTTATTTATTACTTTTGTTTATTAATAAAGCTATGAGTAATATCAGTATTGTTCGTATAGCTTTTTAAACGAAATATTTAAGTAAGCCATAGCTTATTTAGTTTTCTTTTGTTTCAAGTATTCGGGTCATTCTTTAAAAATTGACTCGTGGTTATTATTTTTACAATAAACTCAAAATGCAATATTTATCATTTATCAGGACAATAAATCTTTCCTTCATTACCGCATTTTTTACGTCTTTTTTTTTTTATTTACATTGGGTTGTTGAATGACCATAATCGAAGACAATTAAAACATTGCTTTACCGGACTAACATATATTTCAACCGGACATCTTACTTTATTGATGTAATTATATTGGGGAATTAATTTATCCTTAAAGCTAACAATTACCATTTGTCTAGAAACTCTTTCGGATATACCATTATTTTGAGCTAATCTAGTCATTCTATAAATTTTTTAATAGGAATATTAGACTTAATAGTGTTGAGCAGTGCATTCTCATTTAAACTAGTATCCACTTCACGAACGAGACCATTTTTTACTGTTAAAGAATTTGGAATATATGTCATTAGATTATTTTTCTCAAAAAAATGTCCAGTAACTAACTTATTAGCCACAAAACCTAAATTATCACAATTAGTTAACAAAAGTATAACATTTTTCATATAAAAATGCTTGCACGTCATTCAAGATTTGTGACGTCAGAACTCCACAGCGTTGCCAAAACATCAGAATAGTTAGTAAGTGAGGAATTTTTAAAATGTCAACTATTTGTCAAACTATTATATTAACAGTAAATACACTTAGTTTTAGGACTACTGGAATACACTAAAATACACAACAAAACATTTAATACAAAATTATGTATTTTAAATTTTACACTTACCTCTTTTAGGGCCTTAATAGTAAAAACGTCCCGCCATTATTTCTTGATCAAAATAATCTATCTTATATGAAAGATTATCAGCTCTCTACAGACTATTTATTAAATCTATTAAAGCTATTAATCTAAATTTAATATATTGTGATCAAATTGTGTAAGAAATCAAAACATAAACAAAATTCTTACTCTACAAAAACAACACTTTATACACTTTTGCCACATATTGAACTGTCAATAAAATTTGAAGTATTTCCATATCAGTTGCGTACAAGTGTCTAATATATTTAATTAAAATTATTATTTTGTGGAATATTATACTTAAAGAATTATTTCAGAAAGTTTATATTATTAATAATAACAAATGTTTTTGGGTATTTAATCAATATAATTCTAAAATTTCCAATATAATGATGATTACATTTTTCTAATTATTACACCATGTTGACGCCTATGAAAGATCAAGCAGTTCCGTATGGGTTTCGTATTATTAGCTGTGTTAGGAACATTTGAATTCTAAGGTTGACGTTCTGGAAATTTTAAATATAAGTGATGTTACTTTATATAAATTGTGACGTGCATGCATTTGTATATGAAAAATGCTATAGTTTCTCTCCAAGTTTCATTGGATGCAAACGACCTATATTTACATTGATATGTCGAACAAATATAAAAAAGGACCATTATCATTAAAACTAAATCGATTAGATAAATTAAATTCCTGAACTTTTTGAACATTTGTTTTAGGTGAAGTCGATGGCAAGTGTTTGGTATCGATCTTGTTTTTAATATCATTTGAGTAATCAACCTGAGAATTAATATACCAGGCATTTGTAGGTATAATTATGTCGTTCCCATCTGTAAATTCAATGTACTCTATATCAGGATCTGGTGGATCCTTCCCAGAAATGTCATTTTTGCCCGCTGACATGACGGGGCACGGCGTTTGATAAAAAGTATATAAAACAATTTCTACTTGCAGTATAGTTGACAGAATAACAGAACTTAAAAAATAAAGCAAAACAAACAGAATCTGCTAAAGACTCTGTGGTATATCTTGAAACATACTTCTGCACTTCACAACAGATCGGAATCTAATAAAAAAGGACTTTAGAGCTGCTTAAATATTTAAATTTTCACCGAGGAACTCTTAAACGCGTCTAAACATTTTGACAGTTGTATTAAAAGTATATAATAATTATTACAAAAACCAACATACACAAAAATATTTCCACATTATAATGAAGACACAAAATACGTATTTTAGAAAATATGCTAAGTTAAAACAGCTCTGTAGGACATTTAATATTAATTCATGGCAAAACGTCATAAAATGATCATTCACATCCAATTCCGAATTCGCATGATTCGATTGTAGAGAAGGCACTGAAAAGAGGATAAGGCCATGTCATTAAATAATTTTCTTACTTACAATTTCTTAAATATGATTACTAATATTCTGATATGTTTTCAGCTCAAAACGTGGTTTAGACCTCGGCCTTGGACGCGGATTTTCTGGTTCACAAGCTGCTAAACATTTGATGGGATTAGCAGCAGCGAATTTCGCAGGAGGACCAGGACGCAGGCGACGTAGTGACGATAGTATCTAAATATATAAACTACTACGGAACTTCTTTTTTGTTTCCTTCCTCTTCGCAGCATTCTAAACCTCGCCAGAATTAAAAGACACTTAAAAGTCGGTACAAAAATAAATGTAATAATGTGTTTGCTCTACGCTGTATAATGCATTAAATTAGTGAAGACATAGCCTTATAAAAAGTGTGGAAGATCATTTGCAGCTTTATTCATTATTTAAGATTCATGAACTGATCTTATTTATAGTTAAAAATTTAAATATAAGTTCGTAATATAACAAATTAATGTATTACAGATACCGACATAAGTGTTTTTCAAATAATCCAAATACTGTTTTTTAAAATGATAATCGTATATACATTTTGTTTTCTGCTTTATGAGTCTATTCATACTCCAGTGGTCAGAGAAATAAAAAATGCAACTGAACCTCTAAAAATCATAAAAACAAGCTTAATTTTGTTGACAATGTCAATTTTAGGTCGCTAAGGAGATGCAAAATAGTTGACCACTTTTATCCTTGGAATTTCTCCTAAAGCCATCCTGGATGAGAAGGCGAAAATGGAAAAAATTGATTTAGCAAGAATCTGTACGCCATAGAAAAAAATGTTTTGAATAAAAAATGTAACTAAGATCATTTTAAATAAAAATGCTTATTAACATTTAGAAACATCGCTTAAAGCGATCGGCAATTTTGAATGTCAGTTAAGCGTGCAAAATCATGTTCAATAAAATTATTATCAGCTTGACGGTAAACATTTCATCTTGTGATTAGAGTGACCTATTGACATAAATTAAGATGCGTTTTAAAGGTAAAGAGTACAATTTTCGTGTACAATTTGGTATTTTGCCGTAAATAAACTTAGTTTTTATAATGATGTTAAATAAATAAACGTGGTGCGATTTTTGATATTTCCTATGATTTTTATGGGATAAATACAGTTTATCCCTTTCATTAACCGGCCATTATGCAGTTTTGATAACTTGAGCCTAGTCTTAAAATCTGTAGCATGAAATTTTAGTTTTGGATTTTGGCAACAAAAGTGAAGATTTTGGAAAATGCTTAAAAACGATGAATTTAAACTTTCACATTATAAACAATCTAAAACACTTAAAACTGCTCTTGTTCAATTATACTAGTACCTTTTGTAACATTTTTTAACTTTTGCTACAAATTACACACATCATCGTTTTTTGTGAAGCATTTTCCGTGATGCGTGATGAATTGTAATGTAAAAGATTAAATTTTGCGTGTTTAGTCATATTTCAAATGCATCATATTTGTTTACTTACTTACTTACTCCGTGGCGTTACAACCCTTCGTGGGTTTTAGCCGACTCGACAACATGCCTCCACTGTTTTCTGTCTTGAGCAACCTCCATCCAATTCTCCACGTCCATAGTGCTTAGGTCTCCTGCTATATTATCTCGCCACCGAAGACGAGGGCGTCCGCGTGGTCTCCTTCCAGTTGGGACTTCCTCCCACACCAGTCTTACTGTTCGTTCGTCAGAATGTCTTCTGAGGTGTCCTGCCCATTGGAGTCTTCCGGACTTTATTTCTTTTATGATGTTGGCGTCTGGGTAAAGTTCTTCAAGCTCTTTATTAGTTCGTATCCTATATTGTCCTGATGCTTCATCAAGCACCGGACCAAAGATCTTCCTTAGGATTTTTCTTTCCCAAACACGTAGTCTCTTTTCATTTGCCTTTGTTATCGTCCACGTTTCGCTTCCATACATCACAACGGGTCGTATGATTGTTTTATAGACCTGTATCTTCGTACGTCGTGTTAGTTGTTTTGATTTTATAAGGTTTTGGAGGGCAAAAATACATCTGTTGCCGGCCTGAATCCTGTTGTTTATTTCTTGTGATCCGTTATTGTCTTCAGTTATTGTTGTTCCAAGTTACTTGAATTCTCTATCTGTCATATTTGTTACCACAACACAATTAAAATTTTATGTTATAGGCTTTAAAGATTGGTCAATACAATAAAAATTTCATTAAGACCTGTCCAGGCAAGTAATACATTTTATTGATCTCAGGAGAATCGTGAAAAAAGGCAAAAATCCTGCAACGTTTATTTACTGAACAGATGTATAGAAATTGCATACAAAAATTGTATACGCATATTGCATACAAAAGATGTACTACTCACCTTTAAAACGCATTTTGATTTTTGTCGATAGGTTATTGTGATTAAAATATATCGAATTTTTACAGCAGAGTTGATACACACAAAATTCGCTCGCGCAACTAACATTCGAAATCGCCGGGCTTCAACCATTGTTTCTGAGAGAAGAGTTCATTTTACACAAAAAGTGCTATTAAACATTTTTATTTAAAATTATCTCAGCTACGTTTTTTATAACAACCATTTTTTTTTTGTAGCGTATAGATTCATGATTAATCGATTTTTTCGCGTTTTTATTCCTCTTCGAGGGGGATTTTAGGGGGAATCTGGGGGTAAATATGTTAAACTAAACTATTTTGCTCTTTTTGAGTTCATAAAATTATTATTTTCGTCAAAATTTAGCTTGTCTGTATAATTTTTAGGGGGTAGATATCTAACGACTAAACTATCAGAGTACCTTTAAATAATACTTAATCCAGAAACAATTACATTTCCTATCATTTCTTGTTATGTACGTTATATTGCAGGTATGTAATTACTTTTGTTTATTTTGTTTTCTAAGTAATCTGGTAATTGTACTTTTATTTATCAATATCTTGCAAAAAATTTGTTATAGTAGGTGAAGTATTAAAGGTAGAGTTATTATTAATGTCAGTTTTCATCCTATATCTATTCCCTTATCATAAAGTCATGCTAACAATGCTGACTATCAAATGATGTTTACGGTCTGCGGTTGTGTATGTTTATGTGTGTGTAGGTGTGTGTGTGTGTATTAATTCAACAGTAATAATAATATATACATCGAAATAGCATCTAGCAAAGAAAAATGTATTTTTAATGACAGGTTTTTTCTTATTGGACAAACATCAAAATGTATCTATTCAACACGTTGGCGGCTCTATATCTAGATGTGCTAATTATTAGAAAACTTAATTGCAATACAATTAAAGTCGTTAGCTACAATATTATTTCTTTTTCATTTTCTTATTTTCGTCTTTAATACTGATCTATTAATACTGATTTATTCCTCAAATATCTCTTGGAAGGTGGGTAATTTTTGCTCGTGTTTTCCATAAAACATAATCTACCTTAAATATTTTAAGTTTACGATAGACTGTCATATATTTATTATTTCCAATTGCATTATATTCACTAGATAAATCAATTCCAATATTTTAAAATAGGAATATCTCTACTACAGTCTCGATTTTAGCTGCTGGATTGCATTTCAGTGGTCATGCAATTTACCTTTTCTGTTAATATTATGTTAATTGAGTTTACTACTTGTCTGATGAAATTCTGTAAATAACGTAAAAGGGCTATTATATAGGAAATATCTAAATATTTCCCCATGTAAAATCCCATAAGAAATCGCTAAGGTCCATTCTGGTAATTTTTGACGCTTTTTGTGGTGGATTCGCGACGAGAAGGCTTATTGGCTCGTGACGTGTGACGTTTTGACGTTAAAATGTGACATTTTGACGTAGAAACATGATGTTTTTGACGTAACGTGTGACGTTTTGACGTGAAAACGTGACGTTTTGATATGACGTGTAACTTATTTACGTCACAAACATGACGTCTTAACGTGGCGTGTGACGTTTTAATGTTCAAATGTGACGTTTTAACGTAAAAGTGTGATGTTTAGACGTGATGTATAACGTGTGACTTTTTTACGCCAAAACGTGACGTCTTGACGTGACGTATGACGTTTTGGCGTAAAAACGTGATGTTTTGACGTAAAACCGTCAGGCATCACGTCAAAACGTTACGTTTTCACATAAAACGTCACACGTTACGTCAAAACATCACGTTTTTACGTCAAAACGTCACATTTTAACATCAAAACGTCAAACGTCACGATCCGATAAGCTGTAGCGCCTAGACCACAAAAAGCGTCAAGAATCACCAGAATGAACCTAAGACATTTCTTATGCGATTTTATATGGGAAAATACGCCGAACACTCATAGCCCTTTTACTACATAACTTTCAGTTTTAATTATAGTTATTACATTATTACAGCAAGAGCTGTAAACACAAATACAACAAAGTAAATTCCAGCTCCAGGAAATGAGATTCTGGGAGCTTTAATAGCGGTGGCATTATGCGCATTTTCTACTATTTTACCAGTGACCTTGGTTTTTGCCTCAATTACTTTCTTTCCACATATGAAGTATTGTATCGGAAGCCAATTTGGCAAACGGTGTTTGCTTACCTCGTCAGCCGACCATTCAGATCTGACCACCAAGTCTGTGCTTAACGGTGCATGCCTCAATGCTCAAGAATCATGGTTGCTTCCTCTACGATACCTGTTAAAAAATAGCTGTACTTATTTTGATAACCTTAAGCTTACGAAAAATTATTAAATGGTGTAAAATTGTATGACTTAACCTAGAGGTGAAGTATACATTTCCAGGTATATAGTATTCTCAACCTATTTAGTTAACTAATCTATTTTAACGGCTTTACTTGCAAGATCCAGTGCCAGCATTCTTCTTCTTCTTCTTCGGCCTTAAGTAATTCAACTTTGAACATTGGCCTCCCCCAAATCAATCCACTGTCTCCTACTTTGCGCCGCTTGCTTCGAGTTGTGTCAGTGCCAGCTTTATTAATTAATATTTATGTCTTCTGTACCTTGTCGGTCCCTTTTAGTAGGAGTTTGTCAAGTTCCTTACTCCTTTGTTTGGATGGTCTTTTAGTTCATTGAAAGTTTCATACGCACTTACATGAATTTTATCTAGGATTTGTACCTCTTTGGTTTTTCTGTATAAAAACTAATCCGATATGTACTTATATGGAAATATTTTTAGCTTTTCCAGTAATATGGTTTTGGTCTATTTAAATTATTTTCTATTGGTTTGGTCTCAAGCTGCTAATCCATATGATATGGCTGATATGATTATCGTATTTGTTATTCTTAACTTCTTTTTTAGGCTTAACTTGCTATGTCTTTCAATAAGAGGTATTAGAGTGCTTATTAATATCCTTATCTTAGTGATAAAGCTGTTGGTATGTGGTGCGTATGTCATTGTTTTATCCATCAGTCTCCCCAAGTATTTTGTCTAATTGCACCATTCTATTTGTGAAAGATCCTACTAAACCTTTTTACTATTTATTCTATTTCAAAAATTATATAGAAAAGGCAATAGTGTAGGTGAATTCTTTGTTGTTTGCTTGTTTTTAGTGTTGTAATGTTATGTTATGTTGATGTCGTGGTGAGTTCCGTTTTCTTTTAATACCTCTATACACGCAATAGCTCTTTTTCTTTGATTACCATGCTTAAATTAGGCATGATAACTTCCATGACTATTTGTTCGTTGTTGGTTTTGATCTTCGCAGCATGTAATAACTCATCTGCTGATAGGCCAGTTTGTTAATAGCTGCAAGTTCGTTTAATGCCTTCATGCAAGTACGTTGCGATACTGAACCATATGCTAAATCTTTTTATTATTAACAGCTTAACCAAATCATCCAATGTACTGTGCCATTCTTGTAATAAGTGGCTACAGTCTTTCTAGACTACATGTGAAGATGACTGTATTACCCACGTAACGTATATCGTTCACTCATTCGTTGTGTTCATCTACATCTGCCAAGACCAGGTTCATTATAATATGTGTTCTGAATATACGTTGTAGAGTATTAAAGACAGTATGCATCCCTGCCGTACTATTCTGTCAAATTCTGAACTGCCAGATTCGATTGTAATCCCAGATTCCATGAAATCCATCAGAAATATCCGCTTACGAAAACATGGTTCGCAACTTTGTCAGCAAAAGAATTATGTTTGAACATCTTTACGACTAGTGAAGCGACTGTTTGGATTTTTTTTTGAAAAAAAGACACATTCGCGTTTTGTTTCCCATCACAATAGAAACCAACAATATTTCCTTATATTCGTGACGCTTTAAAAAAACTGGCGAGCGCAGTGAAGACGTATCTTCTTGTGTTCTGTCAAAATGTCAATAGTGGTGCTACCCATTCAAGTACTACACTCTAGTGATACCCCAGTTTTTCAGTCAAAGATATTTGTATTGTACAGTAGAAACGTCCAGGAGTCCGAGCAGTAAATTCATGGACTGTGATCTTCCTATTTTTAAACATTTCCCGTTGGATCATCTCGGATGATTTTCCACTCCTTTCTTTAGCGTGGACGGCCTTGCGACCTGCATAACTTTTGGGCGTGTTAAACAGACATACACTTGACGCCATACGTATCTGTCAACTATGAATAAATATTCACGAGTGCAGTTCGTTTGGCGCTTAAAAAACAAATTACCAAGCAAATCTCGCACTTGAAGAGATTAACAATAGGAACCTCTATCTTAGATAGCTGCTGAGCCACGAATGAATGGGATGAGAGCCACAGTTTTGTCTCGCACCTTGCTGTATCTTCACTCTTAAATTTTAGGTATATCTCTGAAATTATGGCATTTGCGTATAGAAAATATAAAACTCAATAATACTGTCAAACGTTGTATGGAGGTTGGACCTGACTGAAAGAACTATTTTACGTACTTTTCACCAAAAGCAAGATTAAGGAGAGAAATATTTTTGTTAACATACTTATTACATTCTTTTGGGGCCACGTGTCTTCAAATAGCTGTGTAGATTTTGTAAATGGTGACAAAACATAAATTGAATGCATATATATAATTTAAGTAAAACACAGATTAGATATATGAATTTTTTGTGTTGAAAATTAAGTATCGCCAACAATGCTCCAAAATAATTTTAAATTTATGGTAATAAATGGAAATGGGTCCACACGCAAAAGAAATCTGTGTACATTGTCCTTTATTAGATTTTTTTACGATATTTGCATTTAAACTTGTTTTTAATACCAAATAAAATTGTTATTAAATTCAATAGGTCATAATCTGAAATGTATACATTTATTTTTTTTTGTATAAATTGCATATGAATATTACAATTATTCATCTGTGCAGAAAGGTTAAATACATTCAAATGATTAAAACCAACTACATGTTTTATAAGGTTATGTCAAACTAGCTACTCATTTCCTTATCAAGCTGTACCAAAAATTTGCATTTTTCTTAGGATTCTATAAAATAGGACTACAAACAATAATTTTGTTTAAGCAATGAATTGTATGTAACTTAAATATTACAAATAATGTAACAACCTTATTGTTTATTAAATAAAGTTAAAAAACTAGTTAAATATTATACTACACAGAAAAAAAATAGTTTATGGAATGGAACAGCTGGAATAGCGTAGGCTAAACCAAGCTTGTGTTCGGTTATTCGTTTTTTAAAACTTCTACCTGTGTGACCTACATTTAGTTTTATTCATACACCACAAAAATAATCTTATATAATCCGTAACTTTGTTAATTGTTTTAATTTCTATTTATATTTTTATGTGCACAAATAATATTTATATCAAGTAATTTTCTATTTTTGAAATTTAAAACCTTTTCAGTTGATGACTGCAAATGTTAACAAACCGTTATATCGTTTTGTTTTATATATTAAAGCTCTTGGAACCAAAATCTTGTTTGTATAAGCTTTATAATAGACCTAACATTTAATACAGTCACATAACCTATTGCCATTAATAGATAAATCAACTGTTGAGACAGCTGCAAAATTCTGGTAGAAAACACAGGTTTATAAATCAACAAATATATGCATAAAAAATAATATAAATAAAAATAATCGAAACAGAAGTTAAGTAGTATGTCAGACTGCAGAACCCAAAATATGTCAACCATATATATCATTAGCCCACAAATTTAACCATAACTTTGATATTTTGTATGGGTAGCAAACAATAAATAATTAGATTTGCTCGAAATATTAGGATCAGTGGACTTAAATACCAGATTTAATTGTCAGTGAACAAACAGATACTAAGAATTTACTAACAGAATATTAGGAGTTAGTGAAAAATACAAAAATACAAAATGTTTTCCTAATAGCTAGAACTAAAATAGCTCACAATTTCTTTTGTGATAAAGCTTGTGTTAGACTAAAACATGACGAGACAATATTCCGAGAAAATTAAAAATCAGTGTTTTGTTTTATGTTTTGTTTTATTATTGAACATTGCTCCAGTAGAGACACCATCATCAGTTACACAACTCTGTACTCTGTGTGTTAGTGAGTATTTTTAAGTAAGTACTATCATCAAACACATTTTCTTTCGCACGCAAACTACATAATTTACTACCAAAAAGCAAATAACCATAGTCTTACTGACTGCTTCTGTTTATTCTTATATACCAGTATGTGTCTATTACATGTCTATAAACGGGTCTTGACATATTACCAATTCAATAAATCCTAAGGCATTCTTTTTCTGCTTTTCAGATAACTAATTACTTTTCCACAAGCTTATCTAAAAAAGCAATTTATACCTTTTGATACAAACCAATTCTCTAATACAACCTTGTGACACACTAAAACGCCGAGCAACTTCTTGAAACAATCCTTCTTGCATACAACTCACCTATTGCTTGATAGGTGAGATGGATGCAAGATCTAGTCGACTTAGTGACATATTTTTTATAAGCTTTTAGCTATTAATAATCCATAATTAGCTAATTCAACAATTAAGAGCACTTTCGTTTAAGTGAAGTGTTTATTGATAATTTCAAAGTATTAAAGCTTATTCAGAAGATAACAAAACAAGACAAAAAAAAATGAAATGGCAAAAACTATCCAAATTTAAAATAATTTTTTTATCATGCCACGAATGACTGTACATTTTAATTAAAAATGTCAAGCATTAGAATTGTTCAATTATATTGTTATATAGTATTTAAACATCATGCTAAACAAATTTGTGGTATGGGGATGGAAAGTATGCGGTATTGGATTTCTGAGACATTTAACTTTTCTATACAACGAGTATTAAGCATTATCAATCTTAACTACCAAAAATGTAGTATGTCCAAGTACCTTATTTACAAAAAAGAAAACGGTGAATTTTAAAATTTCAATTTTATATGCTCATAAACTTTTAAAAAGATGATTAGTAAGGGACACATAAATTTAAATAACTCATGAATGATAACATCCAAATATACCAGAACCGAAAACTTGTAATCATTTAATCGAGAAATAACAAATATAGCTAAAAACACATATAAGATCAGCTTTTTTCATAAAATAATTACAAATCAAAAAATGAGGATAGGACAAAAAAACTTGATAAGACTCAAAATATTATTCATTTAGAAGTACTTTCATTTAGACTATAAAAAGTGAATTAAATTTATTGCCCAACAGCTACCTTCATATTGTAAATGGTGACATATGTATTAAAATCCTATTAATTATATCTATTTTTAAAGATGTTAGTGCAAAATGTTTTTGCTTGGAACATAACTATTTTAAAGAATTCTAGGAAGATATAATACTCATATTAAACCATTTAAAGATCTGTGTACGTAGAATAAGATATAAAATATATAAAAATGTTACAATGTCAAACATCATTGATGGTCAATTTTGTCAATAAATAAAGTACTTATATCATCAGCGATGGATCGGATGTAGTTTTTTCTTTACTTGCTTCCTTTCCTCATGTTATCCTTAGTTTTTGTCCTAAATACTAATAACAACAGGTAAAACACATATATGGAACAACTAAGTAAGTCAAATGTGGAATTATGCATTCTGGGAGCATTAAAGAGTGTTTGCATGTCATTTGTTATATCTGAGAAAAATTTTCAGTTCATAATAGTAAAAAGACCTTCTCCAATATAACAAAAATTATACGGAAAATGTGTAACAATGACTTCCAGTCATGACTTAAGGTGCCAAAATGCTTTACTTCACCTAGATTGCAGCAACCAAACTCACAGTAGCCAAAGATGGATGGAACGAATTGAACTGACTTTCAGAGACCGAATTAGAAACCAATAAATATGAAGAAGAATAGGCGTCACATGTCGTAGAGTGCATAGAATGACTGAAGTGAAACTGGGCGGACCATGCAACCAGAATGAGTAACGAGTCGTGGACCCAAAAAATTACGCTGTGAAGACCACGAGCTGACAGAAGAAGGGGAGGTAGACCATTTTCACATTAGACAGACGAGGTCAAAAGAATCCCATCGGGAATTGGCTGCAGAAAGCCCAAGGCCGACAGAACTGGAAGAAATTAGGGAGGCGCATATTTAACTTTGGATGCAAAAAGCTGGATGATGATGATGGCATCTCTTAATATTAAATGTTCTACAAACAAATTAAGCCTTCCACAAGGAATCTACGTTCCTGTAGTTGGCTGTATACCATGTATTAAAAATTTAATTAAAAATCCTTTGTAATAGGTATATTTTAGGCCCAAACGGGCTAAGTTAAAAAGACAAAACGTTTTCGGAAACCATGTTCCATCATCAGTGTCTAGGAGTACACGAATGAAGCCACCAAGATTAAATATGTGGGTAAAAACCCGATTACATATGTTTAATTACATTTAGTTTTAAAATAATGTTGTAATGATATAGGATTACAGAGTTACCGATGGATTTGGTAACATGGCGACATATGACTCCACGTTGAAGTTGCTAGTCCTGAGACGGTATGTCTTCGAGGACTGTATGAGTGCAACTTCGTTCGAATTTATAGTTAAGAACTATTAAAAATCAGAAAACGATCTTGTAATATTGTAAGTCTCACAGACAAGAGTATGGAGTTGGTAGATGCGCTTAAAAGAAAAAGAGTACAATTTATTGGATTCAAGAGACGAAATGTAAGGGACAAAGACCAAAAAAACTATGTGGAGAATGCAAATTTTGGTGTGTATGCGAATGACGATAAAATAATGACAACTAACTTGATAAGGAAGTGTTAAATACTGTGTATGTATACCTACGCTCCTGAAATTGATCTAAATGAGAATGAAAAAAACCTTTGTATGGTCAATTAGAAGACACACTGAGCAATACCCTTTTAGAGAAGATGGTCATTTTCTTCTTAGGATGCCTGTCCATTCCGAATGTTGGCGATCATTCTGGCTATGATAACTTTGTTGGTTTCTATACGAAATAGCTGTGTTAATATCTTTGTATACCATGCTCTCAAGTTAGCAAGCCAGGATATCGTTTTTTGTCCTGAGACCCTTTTTTCTTTAATTTTACACTTGCTAAATGCATTGGAGTAGCTCATATTTGCCTTGATTTTTTATTATATGTCTTAAGTAATGCATCTTATGGCCCTCTACGATGGTGACCAAATCCACGGTTGTGTTTATCCTCCGTAGTACTTCTTGATTGGTGACTTTGTCTGTCTACGGTATCTTCAGGATCCTTCTGTATAACCATACCTCAAAAGCCTGAAGTTTTGATAGAGTTTTCACCTTCAATGTACGAGTTTCTAATCCTCATAGAAGCACTGAGTAAACGTAACACTTAAGATGCCTTATTCTTGTTTCTAGAGTGAGGCCACGGTTCTTGAACACAGAGCTCATAGTCAAGAATGCACTTTTTGCCTTTCCAATGCGATATTTAATCTCTTGGGTATTGTCCCTCGACTCATTTATTGTAGTTTCCAAGTAGTTGTACTGTGAGACACGCTTAATTCTCATTCGGTTCACAAACAGATTTGCTCCAGGTATGTTTTTCTTGCTAATGATTATTAGCTTGGTTTTGCTGGTGTTTATATCCAGTCCATATTTTCTACTTGTTTTCGTTATTTTGTTCATTAAGTTTTGTAGCCGTTCTATGGTATTGAAAAACACTATTGTATCATCTGCATACCGCAGGTTATTGAGACTGACTCCATTTATTGAGATAAATTCATCAATATATTTGTCTTATCAAAGTCTCTTAATAAACACAGTCACACATATGAACTTTAACATATGAAGAACAAAGCTTTGGAACTTGACACGAGGCTGCAGATAATATGTATGGAATTAGAAAAAGTATTAGATATGGTAATTGCCAAAACATTTTTTCCACATGGGCATAGTCAAATATCCCCTTAACAACTTTTGTTAAGACAAAAAACCAAACAAAAATACTCCGAAATAGATTATTTTATAACAAAAAAAAAAGAAGATATACGTAAATGTGATGACTATGGGGTAATAAATATTAAGACTGTGAGCTAACATCACTAGACACTGAAGTAACAACCAAAACCAAAGCCAAATATCTGGAAGGATAACAAAATCAAGTGGTTGATGTAAGTAAATGAGAGAGGTACTTATGGGGCAAAAATTGTAAAAAATTTGCTGGAACGTGAAAGAAAGCCTTAATACAATTTAAAGGCTTATAAGATACTGCTCTAATACATTTAGAAAACCTTCAGGATCAAAAACTATAATAACTCCAAAAAGGAAGAGAAAGTAACAAATCTAATCGATTAACTTGATACCAAGGAGGATTGGAAAAATATATATAAAATACCCAAACATATATAAAGACAAGAAAAGATCTTAATTAGATTAGATGTATCCGAAATATAAACAATAAACTACGTTGCCAAAGGGGGTATAGAAAAGCAACTGAAACCTATTTTAACATTTTGAGAAATAAAAAGTGTGATAAAAATCAGAAAATAAGTAATGGCCTACAAAATAACAAACAAGGAATTTGTTTATGCAACTCAATAACTAAAGAAAGGTACAGCAGTTCGACCATTAATGTTAATGAAGTGGTTAAGTAGGTAGTCTTTTCCTCTGTCCAAAAGTTTAAGTAGCTATGCAGAGATTTGATTTGGTCCAGGTGATTTAATATTTTTTTATAACTGTATTACTTTTCTTACTTCTGATTTTTGTATACTTGGACCCCTGTTGGATAAGTACATGTACTAATTCTATCATATGGTTTAAGATATTTCAACTTCTTGGATTTTGACGTATTTTAAAATTTAACATGCGACATTTCTTGAACAGGACTACAGAACTCAGCGTGCAGTTATCAACTCAATAAATCACAAAATTTCTTTCAATACAAAAATACAAATTACATTTTGTACCTAAATAAAATATATGTTGAAAACAGGTGTTTACCAATAAAACATAGGCAGGGTTTCTGTTTCTTTTTTATCTAGCTCTTTTAATTTTGTTTATTCACTCCATAAAACATAATTAACAGACACTTGCCTTTTTTTGTCGCTGTACCTGCTCTAAATTACAAAATGTCTTTCAATACAAAAATACTAATTACATTTTGTACCTAAATAAAATAAATGTTGGGAACAGATTGTTACCAACAAAACATAGGCAGGGTTTGTGTTTCTTTTTGATCTGGTTCTTGTCATTTTGTTCATTCAATTCATAATATCTCCAGTGGCCTTTTTCCCTTACAATGATTCATCCCGCATAACAATGATATTCGCATTATGTTCGAAACATATTATAATACCAACAATCATCGGAGAATATCTTTTTAATGTAATCATATGCGTAGCACAAGCATAGCATGTACCATAAAAAACATTCGAAAATTCGTATTTTGTTTTTGTGTATATTATAAAAAATATTCTTGGACCCAATAGAAGTTTTAACTATTCTACTAAAAAAGCCATTTTGGGCGTGATAAGTAATGCAGGCCATTCACGTTCCGACAAAACAGAAAGGAAAATTATTTGCCTTAACAAAAAGGCAATTTTCGTGCAATTGAAAGTTTATTTTCTATTAAATATTCGCGAACTAGAGATCTTTGCGTAAAGTATTTCATGGAAATCTAATACGTAACAGGTGCCGAAGGTCAACTGACTGAGGAAATTTTCTATCCAACCTGTGATCCGACTTCCAACTTCACCATTCCCGCTCCGACTTCGTCGCCAGTCGGAAGTCGGATCTTCAAGTCGTCCCACTAGATGTTCCGAGTCGTACCATTAGTTGTCCAACTAATCCAACTAGCCCACTCACGGTCCGATTTCAGATCTAACTGCAAAAGTTGGACCACCAGTCTTACCAAAAGTCGGAACGTGAATGGCCTGCATAAGTCATAACTGTCTCATATAAATAATTTTATCTTGGAACTTTTGAATTTCAATTAAAATTTACAAACTCTTTAGCATCTAATTAACTTATGACTGGCTATATTGTGCAGTTTTCATGAGGCTGGTTATAACCAATGCCACTGATGTCTCGATATATTGTATATTGTGTCTTGTGTATTGGGTAATTTATCTCTTAACTCTGGTTACAGTTCTCATTTAATTATATTATTTGTAGTATAAAGTATAAATTATCATACTTAATTAGGATTATAGTTGTTGGCTTATTTTTATTTTAACTCTTGTTCTAATATAGTTGTTCATTGCTTGTTTCATGTTAGTTTTATCTTATAATTTTTGTTAGAACAAATATCTATAGCATTTTTCATATAAAAAACTTGCACGTCATTCAAGATTTACGTCGTCAGAACCCCACAGCGTTGCCAAAACATAAGAATAGTTAGTAAGTAAGGAATTTTAAAAATATCAACTATTCAACAAAATACATAAGAAAACATTTAAATACAAAATTATATATTCTAAATTTTAAACTTACCTTTTTTAGGACTTTAATAGTAAAAACTTCCCGCTAATATTTCCTGTTCAAAATAATCTATCTTATATGAAAGCTTATCAGCTTTCTACAGACTATTTATTTGTTTTTGCACATCACAATCACAATACACAACAATAATTAGTTTTTAAAGCTAATAATCTAAATTTAATCTGTATTTAAAAATACAATTTATTTATATTATATTATATATTATATTATGATCAAATTGTGTAAGAAATCAAAACCACTCAAAACATAAACAAAATTCCTACTCTAACAGATCGACAACACTTAATACACTTTTGCCACTCGCTGAACTGTCAATAAAATTTGAAGTATTTCCGTATCAATTGCGTACAATTGTCTAATATATTTAATTAAAATTATTATTTTGTGGAGTTAATATATGTGGAGTTGGAATTTAAAGAATTATTTCGTAAAATTTATATTATTAATAGTAACAAATGTTTTTGGTTGTTTAATCAATATAATTCCTAAAATTTTCAATATAATAATGATTACATTTTCTAATTATTACACTATATTGACGCCTATGAAAGATCGAGTAGTTCCGTATGGGTTTCGTATTATTAGGTGTGTTAGGAAAATTTGAACTCTAAGGTTGATGTTCTGGAAATTTTAACTACAAAGTGACGTCACCTTGTAAAAATCGTGACGTGCAAGTGTTTTACTTAGAAAAATGGTATATGTACTGCGACGTGATGATGGGGCATATTATTGTATGTCTCGAAACCGGTAGCCAAAAATATAACAAAAAAAAACTATGAAAAATTGTAAGTATTCACTCATCTCCTGCTATAATATTAGTATTATGGACTCACATTGGCAACCTTTTCATCATTTTTTTGATTATTTTCTATTCATATCCCTAGTTTTAGATATTTGAACTGCTTGGCTTTTGACGAATAAAATGTGCAGTTATTGACTTATTCTGTGTTATAGTGCAGCATTTTACGTATAGATGACGCTGTACCTGCTCTATAAATTAAAATTTGTTATGCCAAGTTTAATACAAAAAACACCAGTTACATTTTTGTACCCAAATAAAATAAATTTTAGGAACAGGTAGGTATTTACTAATAAAACATTTCAAACTTTTTATTTTTAATAAAGAAATATTATAATTTGTTTACATAATTATTGAAAAATGACTAGATAAAAATATCATTTGAAGGAAACCATGTTTTTAAAATATATATTTAAACAAACTAAATTATGTTTATTTGTTTAAAACATCGTAACATTAGTGAGTTGCTAGTGATAAATGTTGTGAAATAAATACAAACAGCAAAAAGTTACATTTATAGGTTACAATAAAAATTTTTAAAGTAGTAGAATTAAGAACGTATAGGTACGTATTCAGCATCCTTTGTAGATATTAAGTATTAGATTATCATTAACGTTTGTATGCGAACAAAATTTCTTTCTGAGTAGCATACTATTGGCTAGGAAAAATAATTCGAAAAAATAACCTATAAAACCGGAAACAATGTATCACCGGCACTACAATCGAGCACTTCATCATGATATAGTTTGATTTTAAAAAAGTTTCCATCTTATAGAGGTTGGAGTAACCCAAGACCGTACTTTATGGAATTTTGTATGTTAACTAACACAGTTGATCTACTGACTATATACGGAATAAATAAACTTATTCCAATTTATCAATTTTATAAACAGATTATTTTAGAAAGTGATAGATTACCAACCTCGGGAACAAGCTGGTTTCCGCCCTAATTATGGCACAAACGATCACCTGCAGTGCCTAAAAACCCTAATAGAAAAAACTAACGAATATAACCGTCCCTTGGAATTGATATTTGTAGACTTTAAAAAGGCGTTTGAGACAGTGGAACTGCCGTCCATCTTAAGAGCACTACAAGATTGCAGGATCGACCACAGATATTGTAATATAATTAAAAATATATAT
This sequence comes from Diabrotica balteata, assembly GCA_918026665.1. Lineage (NCBI taxonomy): Eukaryota > Metazoa > Arthropoda > Insecta > Coleoptera > Chrysomelidae > Diabrotica > Diabrotica balteata. The sequence continues at coordinate 132,603,191 of OU898279.1, forward strand.
GAAAATGCCACAACAATCATAAGTCTATATTCTGCAACTAATAAAATAAAGATAAAAAGGGGAGTCAGGCAAGGTGATACCATGTCACCAAAGCTGTTCATTACCGTTCTTGAGTATGCATTTAAAAGACTAACATGGCAACAGAAAGGAATATCCATCGATGGAGAAAGATTAAACCATCTACGTTTTGCGGACGATATCGTGCTTCTGTCAGATAATCTGGGAGAGATCAAAGACATGCTCCAAGAACTGAATGACATACTACAAGAAACTGGGCTGGAGATAAATTTCGAGAAAACCAAAATGATGACCAATATGGTTCCAAGCGAAGAGATACAGATCAATAACAACAAGGTAGAATTAATCGATAAATACACATACTTGGGTCATGAAATTAGAATAACCAGAGACAACCAAACCTGCGAGCTAAATAGACGAATCACGTTGGGATGGGCGGCATATGGACGGATGAGAGACATTTTTAAAACAAATATCCCAATTCACCTGAAAAGGAAGGCATTTAACCAATGTATCTTACCAGTCTTGACCTACGGAGCAGAGACCTTAACTTTAACGAAAGCTACTGCCGAAAAACTGAGGGTAACACAAAGGCGAATGGAGAGATCAATGCTGGGCCTGGCCTTGAAAGATCGCGTAAGAAATGAGGAGATACGCCGACGAACTGGCGTAGACGATATTATACTGCGAATCAATAAACAAAAGTGGAGGTGGGCTGGACATGTTGCTAGAATGGAAGACGGAAGATGGACGAAGAGATTATTGGAGTGGAGACCAAGAGCCGACAAGCGAAGTCGAGGCAGACCACCCACCCGATGGACCGAAGACCTTAAGAGAATAGAAACAAACTGGATTGCAGCAGCTAGAGATAGGGAGAACTGGAGACGTTTGGAGGAGGCCTATATCCAACAATGGATGTGAAAAAATTTGGCTGGATGATGATGAGTTTAAAAAACAGAGTGTTTTCCATGATGTTCTTCTTGTTTCCCTTTTTTGTACAGCAACATGCAGTAGCGGATCTAGACATGTGCCTTGGAGTGGGTGACTGCCGACTTGGAGGGAGAACTTTCAATGAAATACTAACCAAATGGCATAAAAAAGTTAAAGTCAAACTACATAAAAGACATAAAAAATAGGTTTCCTTTTATTTCAATCTTTCTTGGAGGGGGAGGATATTTCTCCATATACCCCGTGTATCCGCCATTGGTAAGATGACTTCGGTGTTTGGTCACTTGTAAGACATTTGTCTGGTACATTCCCTTATTTATTATTAACATATTTTCTCCCAATTTTGTTCCTACTTATTTGTATATGTGTGCTTCGACTACTATATACTAATAAATGTATAACTAATTTAATCTAAGAATACTTATAACTTCTCATATCTCAGGATATTTTTCTTTTCTCTTTTCGATGATGTAACCATACTTTGTTTTTTGTTCTTAAGTTAAACTGTCAATGTTTTTTTTCAGGTAGTTTTTTAGAAACTCAATTCATTATTAAAAAAAAATATCTTTTACTGATCCCGATGCTTACTGCTACGTAACCAAATTACAAACTATAATGACCTTGTAATAAAATAAAAATATGATGTTAGATTTTTGCAGTGCCGGTGGCAATTAAATTCGTATACTATACTTTGTCTCAAAGTGACTAGTCTGTACAGGGTAAGATATGCAATGCTAACCTTATGGGAATTTCGCCAAGACATTGACAATTTGTTGGATGATATCGAACCAATTATTATAAATATAAATAACGGAGAAAGTGATGACAGTGACGATAATAATAAAGATGATGATAGTTAAGTAGAAACTAGATGTGACAGCGATTGACAGAAAACGGAACTAAATAAAATGGTGTACAATTACGACTAATTACACATGAAATTAAATACAATGACTTCTTCTATTTTCAACTTATCTATTAGTTTTATTTTCGGATACTTCTAGTGTTTTGTTACTGCCAACATATACAGTGCACTTTTTAAAAGTCCTTCCCCCTTTAGCTTTTGAACGGAACAATAAATAAATAAAATGTTTCTTTATATTTTAGTTTTATTTTATTCGATTTTATTTAAATCTATAAACAAATGGTATGTATCGCTAGCACATACTGTAGAATTAAAAACAAACTACTTGTGTGACATAAACAAAAGACATTTCTTAATTTTTATTTTATTTTAATTTAACCCAAGTATGTTGTAGCAAATATTATTTATGTTTGAGAACCAGTGACAGAAGGAAGCCAGGCAGGGTCGTTAGTGGACATTAGTACTTTAGCTACCCTCAATACAAAAGATGGATTCGGCTAAGTAGTAACAAGTGACGTTTATTTTAATACAAGTTTGCAAAGTTAAGTATGGTATCGATGTTGTGCATTTATCCTGTACAGACTAATCACTTTGAGACAATCTATACAACAACTCAAAATAATATAGGTAGTGAGTATCTTCACGAGTGACCTAAAATTTACAATTATTATTCCAAAGATTTTTTCTGAAATTACAATTTGACGTTTCTGTCGCAACCCGCTTGTTGTATTGTTTTAATGTAATAAGTATATTATGTAAAATATAATTTAAACTTAAATCGTTGTTTCTGTTTTACAGTATCGCTATTTATAAGATCTTATTACATTCAGTATCTATCCTGTTTTTTGCTGAAGAAAATAATCTTCCCTAAAATTACGATTTATGTGAGCAGCAATGTACATCCTTAGCCAGGTGGGAGCAACTTTTGTTAGAAACGTCTAAAATCACAAAAAAATATTAACATTTAAGGAATTAATACGATGGTTTAGTTTCTATAGTGCTGTGTAATTACACAATACACTATATTATTATATATTACAATGCAGGTATTTATATTTCAACGAAATAAAACAGCACCTCATAGAGCATCAATATTTTTACCGCCATCTGTTTTGAAGACCTAAAACTTTAAAATCCATATGGACAGTATAGTTTTCTATTAGATTGTTGTTGAAATTCATAATATTTGTAGGTCGGTATATATGCATATTTTATTCATCTTTTTGTTTAGAACAATTTTTTTATTCTAAGCTCTGAAATAATCAAACTAAGCATATATTTATATTTTAATATTCAACTATATTACTGTGGTATAAAATCTTAAAATTTTATTTTTATAAATTTATTGAGATCATTATTGAAGTATTAGAAAAACTATGTCATTGTTATTTTTATTCTACATAATATAAAGTGCATCGATATAAAATCATGATATTAGCTACAAGCTAAACAAGTAAACGACTATGGAAGGCGCCCTCCTACAATAAACTCTCCGAACGGTTGATACTTATCAGTGCACAGTTTTTCTAGATTTTTTAGATTTTGTGTACATGTCGGCAACGTCGCAATTTATTTTAACTTATACTTATACTTTATCTTAGGACTTTTAGCTTATAAGAAGCTATGTCTCATCTTTCGCGTTATATCACACACTTGCACTCCATTATTTATCACTTAAAATAAAAAAAATAAGAGTTAAGAAATACTACACACCTGAATACCATGCGTCCAGTATCCAGATGATTCATCAACTTTCCCCAATGTCATTATAGCATATTTGGCGTATCCTTCAGCGTCTGGAATTAAGAAGGAACTTTTTTGAAGCCTCTTGCTGAATGCATTCATTTTTGTGTCAACAAAAAATGGAGCCAAATGTTGGATCGTAATTCCGGAGTCTCTGTATTCGTATCTGAGAGCCATTGTAAAACTTCTTATATAAGCCTGTAGAATAAGAATTTGTTTAATAGTTGGTACAAAAAGCAGAAAAATATATGCAATGGCTAAATATGGCAATATTTACATTAGAGAATATACAAAACCATACGCGATTTGGTCATGTAACAGTTTTCTGTATATTCAGATTATGTACATTATAGACGTTATTTTAACTGAATTCAAACAACAACATAAAAGCCATATGTTCCCAGAAAAAGCCTCCCTATGATGCAATTTTGGACCTCAGAAGTAACTGAGGTTAAAGTGAAATACCCATGGAAAAGGATAAAAATAGAGAGTTGATACTAGCATCTGTCTACCTCCTCTAGGATGCAGCCACCCAACCACCAACAAATAAGATGGAAAATATGGTAGATCATTGTCTCAGTCAAAAGGTAGAACTCATTATTGGCTGCGATTGGAACTCTTCCCATCTAGGCTGGGGAAGTAGAGATAACAACGGTCGAGGTAAGTCACTTGATGACCATATTATTAACAAAGATTTGTATATCTTAACTAGAAGCATCAAACCTACCTTTATTAACCTTTCCGTGGCCGTGCGGGGTATTTTAGGTACCCCAGATGCGGTTTTGTTTTTATAACTTTTCAAAATATTTTTATTTTTCTTTATCCCTCCAGGTAATCTTAGAAAATATATTACCAAATCATTTTTTTGTAAAAATTATTAAATATAATTTCAATTTTATAGTAAAATTGAAATTAATTCCTTGGGGTACCTCCGTTACCCCGCACGGCCTGCTGCGTATTGAAATCATACGCGTATATTCCTGTCGTCGGCCAGCCAAATATGATGTAAACGAAATGAAATGAAATGTAAACAATATTCTATTTTTAGATTACTGTTAGACTAAAATAATCAGGTTTAAATTACTTTAGTGCATCTTAGTTGTAATTTCTTTGCTTTGCGGTACGTATTTGTGTATTTCGGAGAAAATGGCGCGACGTAAACATTATACTGAAGAGGAATTACGTAGAATTTTAGAAGAGAGTGACAATGATGAATACGAGATCAGTGATAGTGAATCAGAAAGTACCGACAATGTCGAAGAACAACAAACAGTTCTAGATGAAATTACAGTCTCTGAAAACGAAAGTGAAAAGTCTACTTTTGAGCCAATTGCGGAAATACTAAAATCGAAATCAGGATATGAATGGAAAACGCAACCCCCTGCACCTACAAGGCGCAAGGCTCATAATATATTAAATTGTCGAGAAGGTTTACAAAATAATAGGTGAGTATACATTTTGAAAATAAACAAATGTTTTGATTAATTCGCAATTCGTTTTAGCATGGTTCTAACTTCAATAAAAGAAGCATTCCAATGCTATCTAAATGACAATATGCTAGCTGACATATGCACTCACACAAATCGACATGGAGAAGTATATTCTGAAAAATTTAATGAAACTCATCCTGATGATCAAATGCGTTGGAAGAATGTTACAATTACTGAATTATACGCTTTCATTGCAGTGCTTATAGCAAGTGGGAGGAATCACGGAAGAAAACTCCACTTGTCGGAAATGTGGGCCGAAAATGAACTATTCAAACAACCATTCTTTACTGCTGTAATGTCTAGAAATAGATTCAAAATTATATATAGACACTTGCGATTTGATGACCCCTCAACAAGAGCGAATAGAATAATAGAAACAAAAGATAAACTACAAGCAATTCGCAATACATACGATCAATTTGTAAAAAATTGCGTTGATAATTACTCACCTGGTGAAAATATCACAGTCGATGAGAGATTAGCTACATTCAGAGGAAAATGTCCTTTTAGAGTTTACATAAAAAGTAAACCTGGTCGATATGGAATAAAAATTTGGGTTTGTTCGGACTCTGATACTGCTTACATTTTGAACAGTCAGATATACACTGGAATGATAAAAAATCAACGAGAAATAAATCAGGGTTTTAGGGTAGTTCTAGACATGGTTAAACCCTATTTTGGATCAGGGCGTGGAGTTACCACAGACAATTTTTTTACCTCTGTTCCCCTAGCCGAAGAACTGCTGAGACGTCAACTTACAATTACGGGAACTCTAAGGGCCAACAAAAAAGAGATTCCTGCTGAATTTGCTCCAAATTCTGCGCGCGAAGAACGTTCCTCTATTTTTGGATTTTCTAATGATCTCACATTAGTATCCTATGTACCTACAAAAAAGAAAGCTGTCATTTTGTTATCGACACAGTTTCACAGCGACGAAATATCCTCTGATGAAAAAGCAAAACGTAAGCCTGAAATTATTTTACACTACAATAAAACCAAAGGGTCAGTTGACACCGGAGATAAAATGACTAGAGAATATACATGTGTTCGTTCAACTAGGAGATGGCCATTTAGGATTTTTATGGAAATTATTGATATGGCTGCACTCAATGCCTATATTATATTTACTAAAAAGTTTCCCGATTGGAAGAGTAATGACCGAAGTAGGCGACGAATTTTTTTACAAAACTTGGCAAAAGAACTTTCACTCCCAAGCGTTCTACACCGGAAACAGAATAATAAAAATTTTCAAAAAACTGTAAAAAGTGCAATAGATTTATTTCTCTCTAATAGCAATGCCACTGTGTCAGAAAACCCTGCCAGAGACATTCAACAATATACAAATCGAAGATGCAGCTTTTGTGCCAGAACACGGGACAGAAAGACTAAAATATCATGTAGTACATGCAGAAAACCCATATGCAACATACATCGAGAAGAAACTAAAACATTTTTTTGCCCTGACTGTAAAAATGATAAATAAGATCATATTATTGTAATTACAGGTAAAATAAAAAAAAATGTACATCTTTTTAATAATAAAAACAAATTATTTCAGTGACTAGCGCTTTATTATATAACTTTCCAAACAGTAATGTATAATTTAAATGAATTATTAAAGTATTTTAGTGGGGTACCATAGTTACCCCGCACGGCCTGCAACGTAAGTTTTTATAGCACGGTTCCGGAAAGGTTAACGTTCGTAGCTAAACAGTCACGGATATCATGCTAGAAACAGCTGAAATATCGAATAAAATTCAGAACTGGCACCGCTGGCTAACCTATACTATTAGTCTAGAAAAAAGCTTTATCAAATCTCGTTATCCCAGGAAGATGCATGTAAAACACTACAACCAACTTTTAGAAGATTTTCGGCGGAATAAAAAGGCTTTAACCCCAGGATTTAATATAAAATTAAGAAGGTATACGGTAGTTATACAAAACAAAATAAGCTATGCTTTAAAAAAATCCTGTCCAATAATGATGGTTCATTAAAGTCGCAAAACCAAGTCTTAGTGGTACACTGAATTGAAACACTTTAGCAAGAACCCAAAAAGCTTTAAATACAGCCAAACGCACCAAACTCAAAATGATTGAGATTCTTATCAATTAACCTCAGGGAGTTTAAGAAAGTCTGCAGACAAAAACAAAGAGCTATTTGGACGGTCTGCTGTAAAAAAATCGAATTTCCCGCAGGCCTCCAGGCTACAAAAAGCACTCTTAAAAGACCCACATTGGCATATCGGCATATTAACTAAGGGAGATGAAAGAAAAACTTACAAACTTCGCGAAAGTGCTGAAATCTTGATGAAAACACACTTTTCTGGTTCTAGCGCCCCAACAACAACAAACTTGGAAGAACCAGTCATACCCTTACTGAACGACTTTTATCTCGAATTATTATCTCGAATTATTATCTCGAATTATTTCTTGAAGGAAATCTCAACTGAAGAACTTATTTAAATTCAATCATTCTAAGAATCAAGAATGATGAATTAGGTTTGAAGGAAGATGTTATGGATCCGCTCATCACTGACACATTCTAATCTAGTAATAATCTTTTAGAGAATAAACTGACTTTCCAACAGGACGGGGCACCACCACATTATGATAATATATTCGCAAGACAATTTTTAAATCAATGTATTCCAGAACGTTGGATTGGCAAAAGGGATCCAATACAGTGGTCAACCAGACCACCGGATCTTTTGCCTTTAAATTTTTTTTTGTGGAAATACCTAAAATCAAAAATATATGCTACTCCGCCTACATATTTTGCATAGTTGCGAAAAAGAATTGGGACAGAATGCCTGTTAGTGACATCAGAGGTATTTGCAAATGTACGAAGAGGCTTTGAAAATATACTGTATTATCGTATGAAGGTCACAGGAGGTAATTTCAAACATTTAGTTGGTTAATTTGGTGAAATTCTATAATTTTTTTATCACTATGTCCAACCAATAAATTAGTTAACTCTTTAACAAAATTATCTTCAAAGTTATTCCGAAAATTAAAAAATGTGGTGTCATGTAAAGAAGAAAAAAAAAATACAATATGAACAAAATTATAATACCGCCATATTGTTTTATTTCTTTTCTCCGTTTGGAGCACCAGAAACTGAATTCACTACGAATTTAGACCATGATGAACGGCAGGTGGAATGAAATTTTTAGATTCTCTTGCCGAGTAATTTATCAAGCTGTTTGCCTTGCAAGTTTTAGAAAGCACAGTGATAAAAATTTGAATTCGGTTTTGCCAGATAGAAATCGTATGATTTCTCTTTAAAAAAAGTACCTTTCAAATAATGTGCCACTCGACCACACTTGCTATTAAAAAAACGGGGAGTTGATGCAAGGCAGTAGCGGGTTACATTTGAGGGCATGAATTTTGCATAAAAATTCGTCCTCCCAATACAAATTGACGTGTTTTTTTTTATTTTGAGGAAAGTCGTGGTTTCTGAATTTCTGGGGGATCAAATTTTCGTTGAAACACACTGTATATATATTATTTAATATTTTATTCTGATTTTGGTCATGACTGTTTACGTTTAGGATCTAATTCGATAAATTATTTATTCGATTTTTGATTTTCTTACATCTCATTTGTTACCGAACGTAATTTATAAATATGTAAAAATATACTAATATAAACATAAAAAAAAAAATTGTTAAAATCCTTTATAAAAGGTATATAAAATTGCCTCAAACGGGCTATCACAAATACATTGCAAAACGTTTTCGGATTAAACGATCCATCATCAGTGCAAACGGTTGTACATGCTAGTAGCCACCAAAATATATGGGTAAAAACCCTTTAAATGTTACCCATATATTTTGGTGGCTACTAGCATGTACAACCGTTTGCACTGATGATGGATTGTTTAATCCGAAAACGTTTTGCAATGTGTTTGTGATAGCCCGTTTGAGGCAATTTTATATACCTTTTATAAAGGATTTTAACAAAATTTTTTTGTGATATATGGTATACAGCCAGCTACAGGAACTTAGTTTCCTCGTGGAATTTAATATAAACATATTAAAAGAGTTTTTTTAGTAATATTTCATTTGATTACTTTGAATATTACTTTAAGAAACCCTTAATCATTTATACCCTCAGGTGCAAAAAAATCGATCTATTCCTTATTTCTTATTTATTTAAAGTTGTATAATTTTAGAGACATTAAATTACGTATGAAAATTTAGGTGTACCGTCGTATACGAGAAATAAAATAATATTTTTAATATTATAGTTTATTCGTCTTCCGGGTTTGGACCGTGTCATTTGTGAGTGACCCAAAAGTGGGTTCATCTCGACGTTTCGCTACAATTGTATGTATAGCTTCTTCAGGAGAACAAAGAAAAAGAAGAAAGAAAACAAAAGAACAGGAAGATGGGTAGTTAGCAACGGTAACTCAGTTACTCAACGCAACCAGAGGCGAATACTAACTACCAAGATGGGCATTTGGTCACAGTAACTCAACTACTCAACGCGGCCAGAGGTGAAAACCAAATGCCAGGACAGGGATTCACGTCCAACAGCTCAGAACACTAACGCGTCGAGAGGCGGGGAGTGAATCCGAATTCACTCACAAATGAAACGGTCCAAACCCGGAAGACGAATAAACTATAATTCTGACTCTGGCCGTGGAAGCCTACGATTTCATTTTTAATATTCCTTGTTATATTACGTAAAACAAATTGGTATTTCAGGTTTTTGTCAAAAAGGGTTTGAAGCAAGTATATATTTATTGCATGTTGTTTTTAATTCAATAACCATACTAGTGTAGTGATTTTATTTTCAAAATGTGTTATATTTTTAATTTAATTATCCTTCCTAAATGTCTCTAACACCGACAGATGCTGCAAGGGCAGTGACTTAAGTTCAAGATGGTCGTAGCCAATATTATGTAGCTGAAATGTTGGGTGTTAGTCGATCTTCGGTTCAAAGAGCAGTTCGGCGTTTTAGCGACACCGGTAACTTTACAAGAAAACCAGGATCAGGTCGTAGAAGGGTAACATCCGAAAGAAATAATCGATTTCTGGTCTCATCATGTTTGAGAAATCGGCATCTAACTTCAGTTGTACTGGCAAATCGTCTGAATGAAGTGAGAAATGTGAATATAAGCAAATGGACAGTTCGTCGACGACTTGTAGAAGTTAATTTATTATCCAGAAGGCCAGCCCTATCTCCAATACTATCCATAGAACATCGCAGAGCTCGCCTTGCTTTTGCAAGAGAACATGATTAGTGGAGTGATGCAGATTGAAGCAATGTATTGTTCTCAGATGAGTCCAAATTTTGTCTAAGGTCACCAGACAGACGGCCGAGAAATTGTTGGAGAAGACACGGGGAGCGATATTTTCAATATAATATTGCGGAAAGAATAAGTTATCGGGAGGGCTCCGTTATGGTTTGGGCTGGTATCAGTTTAGAAGCCCATACTGATTTAGTTATTGTAGATACAGGTTCTATGACTGCTGCAAGATACATAACAAGTATTTTAGATCAGCATGTGGTACCTTTTGCTCCTTTCATTGGACCTAATTTTATTTTTGTGGACAACGCGCGTACTCACCGTGCTAGAATCGTCAACCAATATATAGAGGAGGTGGGAATTGTCAGTATAAACTTGCCAGCTTGCAGTCCCGATCTTAATCTCATAGAACATCTATGGGATATGATGGGAAGACGTCATCCAGCACGAGTACCCCGTCTAAACAACTTGGCTGAACTACAGCATCTTTTCAATAAATATGGGACCAATTGGACGAATTTAATATCCAGATTAGTGTTGCCCAAATGCAAGAACAAGACGAGACTTAGACAGTCTTGGTCTTGGTCTTGCACCAATATACCTGGTCTTGGTCTTGGTCTTGGTATTGCACTCCTAGTCTTGGTCTTGGTCTTGGTCTTGCAGCAAGAGTCTTGCAAGTCTTGCAGTTACCCATTAGCCTATTGCTATTTATTCAATTTTACTTTGGATCTGAGAACAACGTAAGAGAGTAAGTACATTTTAAGATTGAATTAACATAGCCATAATAAAGATCAACCAAATTAATAAATGTCTATACAACTGACACCCGGTGGGGTTTGAAGCCACGATCTAAGCGATCCGTGCCTATGCTCTAAATAACTATCATAACTATCATAACTATCTAAATAACTCTCTTAAAAAAGATTGGTATGTGACAAAAAATTCACATGTATCAAGGACACAGATTCTTTAGGTGATCAGATAACAAACTATAATCCACTTATTAAAGCAAAATAAATGTTGTTAACAATCTTAGCTCTACTTTTATATAAAATACTAACTTGAAAAATAAGGGATAGGTAAAAAAGCAATGATAATCAAAAGAATTGTTTTAAATTAAGGAGATACCTACTTAATAAATACATTAATTTGCCCAAATAAACTAGTAGGTACATAATATATGTGATTGGTAATAAGGTAATAAGTATATTTTTTTAACATGTTCACTTTTTCCAGCGATTATTAAAAAGCTTGTGATATCTCTACCGAATTTTGGATTTTCAGGAAGAAATATTTGTAATTCCTTTTTGTGAAAATATATTAGATGCTTCCTTAATCCTAACGTGTTCCTGTTTTTCATTTTTATTTTAACCTATCTATGTAGACACAATTTACACAAAGAAATTTGGGATGCATGAATTATTTCGAAAAACTCATCAAATTTGCTTTTACGTCTTTTAGATCTACAACTCCAACTTCACTATTCCGACTAGAACTATTTAAATCTTTATCTATTATGTCAAATTGTAAACTTGTCACTCCGAGAACAACAAGGATTAGATGGAAAACAATAATTATTACATTAGACTCAAAGAAAAGCTCAATTGGGAATGAAGTTTAGTGATGTCGAAAAAGTAACTACTACTAGTTACTTTATGTTCTTTACTATCTCAGTGGCGCACCCAGGGATGTTTTGGGGGGTGCCCAGGGCACTATTCCGACACTGTTCCTCACAAATTTTAAGGACTCGAAATGGAGGTAGCATAAAAAAAAATTATTCCTCACAGGAAAATTCTGCGTGCGCCACTGTACTATCTAATACCCTAAGTACCGAATAACAAACCGAGAATTATAAGGATGGTATTCTGCAATAATAGTTTAAGCCACATATATATGGTTCAGAGTCAATGAGCATAATGTATCTACCTACTTTAAAAAATTGACTGCTAGAAAATAAGGCTTTATTTTCACATTTCAATGATTACAGGCTTCCTTAAAAAACGTACAAAAGCAAAATAAGTAAAAACAGTTTATTACAAAAATAACTTAAAGCGGCTTAGACGGTTTTTGCAAAATTGTAAAAATATAAGTTGGTCACTTTGCAATAACCGTCTATCCCTCCAAAATGGTAAATACACAGAAAAAACATTGTGATATTTTGCTTTAAAACAATTGTGATATTTTGCTTTAAAACAATTGTGATATTTTGCTTTAAAATATTATACCAACAGTATAAATAATAACAACCAGTCGCAGTCGTTTGAAGTTGAAATATCAAACTCCTTTGTTAAAAAGACATACAATATTTTGCTGACCAGAATTTTGACTATCAAGCAACAGATCTAATATTTTATATCATAAACAATAGGTTTCGTTATTTAATAATGTAATTTTTTGTCGTCATTGATGACACCAACGTACGAGTAATCGCAAAACATATTATGTTACCTTTTCGGTACACTATCTGTGATAAAAGGAATTTAAAAATTTCTTTAATCAATTGCCGAACTGACAACACAGAAAATTCACAGTTTTAAATAATATACTTTCGTATTTTACCATTAAAGATAAAGCTTCTAGTTTGGTGCAATTTTATTTATTTAAATGAACATGTAAATATTTAAATAAAATTTTATTATAAGTGTAATAATAAATTTTTCATCTTTTATCAAAATCTGGACAATTAATTCCAGAGCGAAACCCCCTCTGTGGCTCAGTGGTAAGAGCGCCTACCTTTAAACCTAAAGGTCGTGAGTTCGAATCCCATCTGGGTAGGGAAATTTTCGTTTATTAAAAATTAATAAATGAAAATAATTTCTATCCATGTGCGATCGGTACTCACCGGAGGGACCGCAGACGTTCGGATACAATTAGCGTCTCTTAGCAAAGACAATGACTTCGACTTTGCTAAGTATCAGACAATTACTCTACACATACACACACACACTACACTAGGTACCTGAGGTTGTCGAGGCATTAATTCAATAAAAAAAAATTCCAGAGCGAAGAAGTCGTCTGCTGGGAAATTTTTAAATTTTTATTACATATTTTTGTGCGTCTTATAGAGTCTTTAAGCATATACCCGAACTACTATATTTGCTAAAACGACACTCAGTTCTAACTGCAAGACGCAAGAGTCTCGCAGGCTTAGTCTTGTTCTTGCTTAAGTCTTGCAAGGTCAGTCTTGGTCTTAATCTTGCTAAAATTAGGCGGTCTTGGTCTTGGTCTTGCAAAAACGCAAGAACAAGACCAAGACTGCAAGACCAAGACCGATTTTGGGCAACACTAATCCAGATGTTAATTACCTCAATGCCTAGACTTGTACAGGCTGTTATAAGGGCCCGAGGGGGAAACACTAGATATTGATTTATTATCAATGTTTTTCCTAATTTCAGAAAGTTTTGAATACTCTTGTATTTTTGAGGTTTGGCGTATGTCTATAAATAAATAATTTTTTTGGATAATCTGTAAAATTTATTTTAATCTAACATATACTTTTACATATATATCTGATTTAAAACTAATATCTTCAAACGTTTTTTTTTTTCAGCAAATAATACCCTTTAATAAATAATTTTTTGCACCTGAGTATATAATTGGTGTATAATAATTGTTGTTTGTTTGTGTTTAAATGACTGCGGACACTAAATCCATTCGCCAATCTTACAATTTGAGGTGTAGTGTGTGTGTGTGTGTGTGTGTGTGTGTGTGTGTAGAGTAATTGTCTTGATACTTAGCAACGTCGACGTTATTGTCTTTGCTAAGAGACGCTAATTGTATCCGAACGTCTGCGGTCCCTCCGGTGTGTACCGATCACACAAGGATAGAAATTATTTTCATTTATTAATTTTTTTAATAAACGAAAATTTCCACCCAGGTGGGATTCGAACTCACGACCTTTAGGTTTAAAGGCAGGCGCTCTTACCACTGAGCCACAGAGGGGGTAGTGTATAATAATATCGACAACATTGTTGGCTTTAATCACCACAGTAAAACTAATCTGTAAGGAATTTTATAATTAATTAATAGCATAATAATGAGCAATAATAAGCAATCTAGCAAAAAATATCATTTTACTTTTACACAGTTATTACTTATATGTTAAATATTTTTTATTGGTAATAAAATGTTAGTATTTGTATATAACTCGTCATAAAATTTTTGCAGACTTCATAAATAATTATTAATATTCATTTATTGTCATAAAATCGCGACCATTTAATTTTTTGTAATTTAAATACCAACCTTCGTGGCTGCATATACAGCCATTAGGGGCCACGGCTGCAACTCCGACCCTGAAGATACGTTTACTATTGCACCTCGGCCTCTTTGTTTCATGTCTTGAATGAAGGCTCGGCATAGTAAAGTGACTGCTCCCACATTGATGTTGATCATATCAAATAAATCCTTTTCGGGTACTTCTGAGAGGTACATGGGATAGTCGTATTGTTTTCCAACATTGTTGACTAAAAATATCAATTATATTAATTATTAAAATTTATTTATTACAGGAAATAATTGATTTTCCATATTATACAGAGTGAGCAACAACTAGACTTGGGCAAATGTGCAAAATCAATAATTTGTACATTTTGCATAAGGGAGAGCTGGGATAGTTGATCCCGTTGAAATACTTGATCCTCATTTAAATTTGGTGCCCAATGATATCCTATTGCTGTTCTGTTGACCCACTTGGGTAGGGGCTATACTGTATACTTTGTTTTCACAAATGGCTGCTATTTCAGAACATGGCATGACAAACTGGCAGGACAGGTTTCTAAGCCATGCACCTCCTGGCAGCAATGCAACAAAGTATCCCAGTGGATGGATGACTTGCTCTGGTTTTCTGAAGTTTTTGGAACACTTTTTTCGTTTCGCTTAGCCAAGCCTTGATCGAAAACATTTAATTGTTATGAACAGCTATGAGAGCCACTGCTCATTGGAGGCTGTAAATTATGCGAAAGACAACGGCATCTTATCTCTTACAATTCCGCCGCACACCTCCATAACTTGTAGCCATTAAACCGCGCAGTTTTTGATCCACTAAAGACTTACTACTTCTAAGCAGCTTCCAATTTTATGCTCATATCTCCCGGGAAAACTATTACCATTTACAACATTGCAAAACTGCTTGGAGATGCGTTCCCTCGAGCCATGGCTCCTTCAAATAGCATAAGTGGGTTCAAAGTATCTGGAATATGGCCGATAAATCCAAACATATTACATACATACTGACGACGAATTTATGACCAGCACTGTCACGGACCGTCCAGACCCAACTTTGATTTAGGAATCAGTTTTGGATCCAATACAGCCAACGCCTAGTGCTAGTACATCAATTTCTATAGAACCAACGTTGTCTGGGACCCTAAAACCTTGCACTCCAACATCGGATATAATGTATGTGAAACATTTTTCTTCACAAGACATCATGCTCTATCCCAAAGGCAGCACCTTGTGCCTAATCTTAGCGAGGTAGAAAACGGGGCACTCTAGCACCTAACTAATACCCTTGAAAAAGCAAAAATTGAAGAACTTGCTCTTAAGAAAGCCGCAATCAATAAGAAAAGAACGGAAAAGCTTCCAACACTTGGACACACTGAACTTTTCGATTCGACTGATGAAGAGGAGGATGATCTTCCCAGCCATCTAGATAGCAGTGGTGGCTCTGAGTGTACGCCTACAGGACTACCTCATACCACTAAGAGCACTTATACAGCCCAATAACATCTTATTTTCATTAAGGAAGTCCAATAATCAAGTATGCATGTATCTAGCGAGCAAAGAAATTGGTGATAACTTTATGCAGGTACATGATGGTGAAATACTAATAAATGATAAACCAGTTCAAGGTAGAAAATAGATTACTCCAGTTGATAGGTTAGTTCTATCAAATGTATGCCCTTAAATTTCCCATGATATTCTTAGGATTCACGAATTAGAAAACCTAGGTTTCAAGCTAATGACATCAATGACCTTTCTTCGGATTAGTTTTACCTTACCGAAATTTATTCATGTAAAATTCAATTATATTTACAGTTTTAAAAGACAAGTTTTTATCAAATCTGTTATATTATATCCTTTACCAGAATCTTTTTTGATCAAATACGATAATAAATCCTATCGAATTTTTTTATCCCAAGCTAATCAGTTATGCTTAAACTGCAAACAGCAAGGATATAATGCTAATGCAAGCTTTTTACCTTGTCTATGTAGGATATAGATAGCCAATTATTAAATTGTTATTAATTGTAGAGAATAAAATTAATATTCCAGAAAGCGTAGTAATAAAACATAAGGTAACGATTAGAGAAACTATACCGAAACATTTAATTTCCAAATGTTAATAATTAAATTTAGCATTCAATTAAGTGAGTAAAAAAGTGGGCATAATCTTCTTGTGATGCAAGTCGATTAAAAGCTTCTGTGTTACAATAACATTAACCTTGTGTTACAATCGCGTCTCGTTCCCTCAACACTTTTTAATACCAATGCAAGTGAGCATTGCAATCTCAACCGCGGTACTAGTCTAGGTCAATAAGCACTAAATGTTACATAAAAGTGGGTATTTACGGACACTGCGCTTTAATGTTATTGTACGGATGAATAAATTATTACTACCGGTTTTTTATAACATTTTCACGTGTCACTAATTTCTTGATTTGTGTAATTGAAGGAAGAATAATTTATGGAAAAACATTAAATAGATAAGGCTACTAGTTATTACTTATTTAGGGATAAAACATATACTTTTAAACGTGGTTCAAGTAGTAAGGCAAGGTCATTATATCAATAAAATTGGGAATTTATAATATGATTAAAAGTACGAAAAAATTTAAAAAAACCAAAAATCCACAGAATAATATCCATATTCGCACAGTAAATTTAAAAAATACGTCCTGCGTTGACGGCCACACCCTTAACTTAATATTACTTGTGTATTACACATTTCAATCTAGAAATCGTTTTAAAAATATTTTAATTTAAAAAACTTAATAATCTGAACCCATTATCGGGCAATAATTAATACTCGGTGTCTTTTTCTGACAAGGAGAGAAATAAGGAATACCACAATTAACCGGGTAAAATCTGGTATAGAAATGCATCCAATACTTGTGAGGGTGTGGAGGTAGAAGTATACTTAAAAAATCCAACAGTTAGCGAAAGCTTTCACTAAGAAAAGAGTTGGAAAGTTTTCCAAGCGGAGATTTATGTGAAACTGTAATGTGCACGGAAGAAATAACGAGAAAGCTCTTAAAAAGCGCAGATGTCGATATATTGTCAGACAGTCAAGGGTTTTTAAAGTCGTTGGCATGTTAGGCAGTGATGTTTAGACTAGTGTGAGACTGCATAGGCACCTGAGGGGTTCTATTCGCTGTCCAAGTGCTTATGCAAATATGCAGGGATGTTAACTGCGATGTGTATATTTGTTTTATCGACTACAAAAAGGCATTTGATAGAGTAAAACATGATAAACTTATAAACATCTTGAAAGAAGTGGGGTTAGATGATAGATACTTGAGAATCATCTATAATTTATATTACAACCAAACAGCCAATATTAAAGTGGATGATCAATTGACAGAAGCAGTGTCCATAGATAGAGGAGTAAGGCAAGGATGTATTCTGTCCCCGGTGTTATTTAATATATACTCTGAATATATCTTCGAGCAAGCTCTGGGAGAACTACAAGAAGGCGTATTAGTCAACGGAATACGTCTAAACAACATTAGATATGCCGACGACGCAGTAGTTTTTGCAGATAGTCTGGACGGTTTGCAAAGAATAATATCTCATATATCACATATAAGTAGAGAACACGGACTTGATCTTAATACGAAGAAAACAAAGTACATGGTAGTCAGTAAGCGCGAAATATTAAATACACAGCTTTTGGTTAACCAACATCCAATTGACAGAGTGGACAGCTACACATACCTTGTACCAACATTAACAGCCAATGGGATCACTCCAGTGAAATAAAACAACGCATAGGAAAAGCGAGATCGGCGTTCATAATGATAAAGTCTCTTTTCAGAAGTCATGATTTACCACTTGCTACCAAAATCTCTCTCATTAGATGCTATGTATTTTCTACCTTATTATACGGAGTAGAGGCCTGGACACTTTCCGAAGCTTCCTTAAGAAAACTGGAGGCATTCGAGATGTGGTGTTACAGACGTATCTTAAGAATTTTATGGGTGGATCGTGTGACTAATGTTGTGTACTACGTAGAATAGGCAAGGAATGCAAGATTATTAACACCATCAAAGAGCGCAAACTAGAATATCTTGGCCATGTTATGAGGAATGAACGGAGATACGGCTTGTTGCAACTCATTCTTCACGGCAAGGTATTTGGAACGAGAGGACCAGGGAGAAGAAGAATATCTTGGCTTCAAAACCTGAGAAAGTGGTTTAATACATCGACAACCGGACTATTCAAAATAGCAGCAAGCAAAGTTAGGATAGCCATGTTGATCGCCAACATCCGGAACGGATAGGCACCTTAAGAAGAAGAAGAAGAGATTGCATCGGGAATTGAATAAACCGGAAGATTGGAACACGTGCATCAATACATCGAAGTAAACGAAAAAGCAGGCCAAATTGCTAAAAAGATCGAAAGAACGAAACGAAGGATCTGTGACCCAGTGAACAGCTAAGACTTCAGTCTGAAAGACTGTAGAGGAAAAACAGAAGCAATATTGGAAGATAATCTCAAAACAAACACACAAAAGAGTATACAAAAAAAATTTGAGAAACTGGTCTATATGAGAAGGAATAAACAGTAACAGGAATAAGTTACTTAATGGAAATTTATTTTATCTAACAATAATACTGTTATATATTTATATAGTTCGAATTTATATGTCTTTATTCTAATTTATTGTCTATAATCTAATTTATTAAAACTCACGATAGCTAATTACTAATTTATTAAATAACTTTACAAATGTATTTATTTCACGTTTCGTACAAGTAAACCGCGTTTACCGATCTTCTTATGACTGACTTCTTCAATAAAAATCTTTCATTTATATACACAACTGTGTCATCCAGAAAATTCGGCGGACTTCTTGAATAGTCTCGTATTTTGGTGAAGGCGCTCGACTCGTTTTTCAACCTCGAGACGTGGATGATTCACCAAAATTAGTGTCTAGAGATTTCTGGTAAACAACTGGTAGCTAAGCTCAGGTATATTTTTGACCTACAAATTACGAGAATCAATAAAAAGAATTAGTCATAAAATATTTACAGTTCTATATGCCATAACATTTAAAATCGTAACATTGCCCCCCTCTTAAAAGATGGTTCCTCCTGGAACCTTGTCGGGACTGGAACTGGAGCGGCATGCTGATATCGGCAACTGGACCCTCTTTTACACCTTCCAGTTGTATAGAAATGACAAGGGACAGTTTTCTCTCCGCACCAGTAACTATGCGGATTGCAACAGACTAACACCTGGACTTCGGTGTCTTTAAAGATTTCCTCCACCATGTTTCGTATAACCCTCCAATCTAATTGGTGGCACTCTAACTTTGGCATGGCTAACTTTTGCACGTCGGACTCTAGTACGTGCTCTCTCAACTGAAGTAAGGCTTCCCATACATCTCGGTAGGTAGGTTGGTCACGGGCAGTGTCTTTTGTTACCAGGTAGAAAAGGTAACGTGATGCATCTTGAAGTTTCAAGGTTTTACCAGGAGCTGGCACTTGGCATTGAAGTTCTGCAACTCGACCAAACTTCCTTCGAAAGACGGATGCCAACCCTGGTGCATCTTTGATACTGGCCGGGATGGTAAGGGCCAGTGAATAGTCATCGGGAAGCGCGAGTAGATCTTGCCTTTCTTCAGTGGTAACACCATGTCTTGCTTTACCGGTACCTCCATAGGCACCCATGAATTCCTCAAACGTGAGGTCAGACACATCTTGGACTTGGTTTACTTCCACTTCTTCATCTACGTCGTGGTCACCCTCGAAAGACGCCAACCGGTTATGGTGTACTATCATCGGCTTTCCTCTCGGGATCTTGCTTATTCGGTAAATAACATCATTGATCTTCTCCATAATGAGGTATGGACCTTCCCAAAACTGCTGCAATTTGGGAGAACAACCTTTTCGCTTTTTGGGGTTATAAAGCCAGACTTTATCGTTCTTCTTAAAACACCCCTTTTCGGCTTGTGTATCGTACCGTTTCTTCATTCGGTCACTAGCGATTTGGAGATGGGAACGGACCAACTCGTGTACATCGTCCATTCTTCTTCGCAATTCGATCACATAATCTTCACCTGCTACATCTTCTCCAGGTCGACATCCAAACTCTAGATCACAAGGTAGTCGCATCTCGCGTCCGAATAGGACTCTGGCTGGTGTCTGGCCTGTTGATTCATTAACAGCAGATCTGTAGGCCATTGTGAAGAACGGGAGATATTGGTCCCAGTCTCGCTGATGATCGGACACCATCTTTGTCAAATACTTGCCAACTGTTCTATTCATTCGTTCTACCATACCATCCGATTGCGGATGATAAGCCGTAGTCCTTGTTTTCTTCATACCTAGTCTATCACATATTCCTTGGAATAAATCGCTTTCGAAGTTCCTGCCTTGGTCACTATGGATCTCCAAAGGCACTCCAAATCGGCTGATATATTCTTGGATCAACTTATCTGCAACGGTGGCCGCTTTCTGGTCTGGAAGTGCGTAAATCTCGACCCACTTAGTGAAGTAATCCATTACTACCAACATGTACTTGCCTCCATTATCACTTTCTGGAAACGGCCCAGCAATGTCCAAAGCTATTCTTTCAAACGGGCTTCCAACATTATATTGTCTCATAGGAGCTCTCCTTTTTCGATAAGGCCCGTTACTCGTAGCACAAATAGTACATTTCTTACACCAGTCTTTTACATCGTCGGAACTGTTCATCCAATAAAACCGTTCCCGAATTCGCTGAAGGGTCTTTTTCACACCAAAATGCCCTCCTGATGGACTGTCGTGTAACTGACGAAGTACTTCGGCTATTCTGCTCTTTGGAATCACCAACTGTGTTCTCTTCTCTGAACCGTCATCATTTTCCAGGACTCGTTTGAGCAAGCCATCTTCCATGATAAATGAGTCCCACTGGGCCCAATACGTCTTAACTATTGAGCCTAGGTTCGATATTTCTTGCCAAGGTGGTCGACGGTTTTCCTCTTTCCATTTTCGGATTTTCTGTATAACTGGATCTCTCTCTTGTTCTTCCCTGATCTTGGTAGGCGTCCAGTCGTCGTGGACCACCGTCGTTCTTAGCACTGCTGCTTCCTTGGATTCCGTTTTGTTGCAGTGAGAACACTCTGCTGGGCATGGCCTTCTGGAAAGAGAATCGGCGTTTCGGTGGCTAATTCCGGCCCGGTGCTCAATCTTAAAATCATATTCTTGGAGTCGTTCGATCCACCTGGCTATCTGACCCTCTGGATTCTTAAACTGCATCAACCACTTAAGGGCGGCATGGTCGGTTCGGATTAAAAACTTCCTTCCATAGAGGTATTGATAGAAGTGCTCTACTGATTTCACTACTGCCAGAAGTTCTCTTCTCGTGACGCAATAATTCCGCTCAGGTTTTGAGAGAACTTTACTGAAATATCCAAGGACTCTTTCCTGTCCTCCCTGAATCTGGGACAGCACTCCTCCAATTCCCACATTACTTGCATCTGTATCTAAGATGAACTCTCCTTCTGGCAGTGGATACCCTAAAATTGGTGCTGTGATTAAATGCTTTTTTAAGGTTTCAAAGGCATTCTGGCAGTCTACATCCCAGCGGTATTCTCTTGCTTCCTCTGTAAGTCGCGTTAATGGTTTCGCGATATCTGCAAACTTCTTAATAAACCTCCGGTAGTAAGTACACAGTCCCAGAAAACTTCTCACTTGATGTTTGTCAGTTGGTTTTGGCCATTCCTTAATAGAATCGATTTTTCCCTTATCCACGGCCACTCCTTCTTTACTGACTATATGACCCAGATAATTGACTTTACCTTGAAATAGCTGGCACTTCTTGGGGTTTAACATCAATTGGGCAGCTTTAAGTCGATTAAAAACGTTTTCTAAATTCTTCAGATGGTCTTCAAATGTCTCCCCCAAGACGATTATGTCGTCTAGATAAACTAGGCATGTTTTCCAAGATAACCCTCTCAACACATTTTCCATAAGCCTCTCAAATGTCGCAGGAGCGTTACAAAGTCCAAATGGCATAACGTTGAATTGCCATAATCCAGATCCTGTGGTGAAGGCTGTCTTTTCTTTATCTACCGGGTCCATTTCTACCTGCCAGTATCCAGACTTCAAATCCAAAGTGGAAAATAATTTACTTCCAGCCAATGTGTCTAATGTGTCATCGATCCGAGGCAGAGGATAACTATCTTTCTTGGTAACGTTGTTCAGCAAACGGTAATCCACACAGAACCTCGTTGTTCCGTCTTTCTTCTTAACCAGGACCACCGGAGAGACCCATGGGCTCGTAGAAGGTTCTATCACCCCGTCTTTCTTCATTTCCTGAACAATCGTTTCAGCTTCCTCTCTTTTCGTCTGTGGTAATCGTCGAGCTGTTTGACGAATTGGCTTAGCATTACCAGTATCAATTTTATGCTTAACGACGGTAGTTCTTCCCGTCTTTCCTCCTTTCGGTACGAAAATATCACGATACTGCCGAAGAAATTCCCTTAATTTCCTTTTCTCAATCTGATTCAGAGACTGTCCAGCAACCGCAACCATTTGATCAAATTTATCGTTGGAATTATCAGACGTTGTCGTCTGACGGATTATGGATGTGACAGGTACACAAGTTCCTACTTTTGTCTCTTTCTTGATGGTCACTGGGTAGTCATTGACATTAATAAGTCTCACAGGAATTTCTTTAGCCGAAGTCACTAATTCTTTTCCAATTATGATTCCACGGCCAACTTCGTCGTCATGATTCCAAGGCTCCATCATAACAGGTGTTCCTTCGTCCACAATTCCCTGTAGCCGCGCTACTATTATCGTTTCACTTCTCGCAGGCACGACTGTATCTTCTTTAACGGCTGCTTGCATAGTGTTGTCATCATGTGGATGGAGAAATACCTCCTCGTTACCAACTTTGATTACTTTATTTTTAAAATCCAATTGGAATCCATGCGTATTCATTACGTCCATTCCTAATATAACATCCTCTTCGATGTCAGCAACTATAACAGTATGGACGAACTTTTCTGCTCCAATTCCTAATTGTACCTGGATTTCTCCATGAATGTTAGCATTTTCACCTGTAGCGGTCCGCAGTCGCAACCTCGTTGGTAACAGTTTCTTACGGCTGTTTATAACTGTCGGGCGAATAATGCTTCTGGTCGCTCCCGTATCCACCAACAACGTATGCTTTTTACCATTTATTTCTCCATCTACATATACACTATCTTCACGACATTTCAAAGAAGCTATTAGTATGAGAGGGTCTTTGGAAGAGTTCTGGGTCGAAGCTGCCCCCCTAAGGCCGACCCGTTCTAGTTTTCCTGATGGTGAGTTTCTTGATTTGTGTCGTACCTAGGATGCTTACATGAACTTCGTACGTGTCCTATTTCGCCACAATTCCAGCATCTTATGGTCTTCGTTTTCTTGTATGTCATGCTTTTCATCATATTAACGAGCTGGTCAAGTTTATCTTCATCTTCTTCCTCTTTTACAGTCCTAACTTTACTGTAACCGCCAGAGGCCTGCGTAGCTGACTCGTATTCGAGGGCGGCGGATAAGACATCAACCAGCGTCTTGTGACGAGCTAATCGTAGTGTTCTTTGCATCTCATGATCACGAAGACCATCAATAAACGTTTGAACGGCCAACTTTTCCATCATGTCTTCGGGAGCTGTTGGATAAGCATATCGCACTAATCTGGCAATATCTACTTCATATTCTTGAAGAGCCTCATCTTTCTTTTGTCTTCGATTTTTGAGCTGCGACTGATATACATGCTCTAAGTGTTCGTGGCCATATCGCATATTTAACCTCTTCTTCAGTTGTTCGAAATCATCCGTCTCTTCTACGGCTATGGTCTGGAGCACATCTAAGGCATCTCCTCGAAGAGCGATAGTCAGGTTTACAGCCTTTTCTTTTTCAGACCATCCATTCGCTCTTGCAGCTGATTCGAACTGTTTCATGTAGTTGTTCCATGACGATTTTCCGTCGAAAGTTGGAACCTTGACATGAACATAACCTCCGCTTCCTTCAAATTTCGGCCGTGTTTCTAACTTACATTTCGTCTCGTCTTCTTGTGTCTCTATGGTAATTGGATTGTTTACTCTCTCTGTTGTGTCTGTTCCCTCAATCTTCCTTTCCAACTCTTTCCATATCTTCTCTTCGAAGGCCATCATATCGGCAGCAATTTGGTTTTTTAATGAAGACACTCTATCGTCGAGGGCAGACATCTCAGAGGTGACTTTAGAGATGTTAGCAGAAACCTTGCTTTCCAGAGAAGCAATCTCGTTAGAAACTTTGCTTTCTAAGGAAGAGATCTCGTTAGAAACTTTGCTTTCTAAGGAAGAGATCTCGTTAGAAACTTTATTCTCCAATGATGCGATATCACAGGAAACCTTGGCTACATCGGAAGAAACTTTATTCTCCAATTTTGAAATTGACGCGATGACAGCATCTTCAAATATATAAGTTTCCGGATCTAAACCCTCTTCCTCCAAAGCATTCTTTAGTCGTTGGACTAACTCAGCCTTTTTTCCGGTAGAAGCTAATTCTCTGTCCTCAAGATGCCTTCTTAAATTCGTAACTGTGAGCTCGTAAATCGTCGTCATATTTCACTTCTTTTTATTTAAAGTTCAAATTAGATTTATTTAAAATCCCGCTTTTTTTATTTGAATATTCCACTTCTGACTCCACTGTTATATATTTATATAGTTCGAATTTATATGTCTTTATTCTAATTTATTGTCTATAATCTAATTTATTAAAACTCACGATAGCTAATTACTAATTTATTAAATAACTTTACAAATGTATTTATTTCACGTTTCGTACAAGTAAACCGCGTTTACCGATCTTCTTATGACTGACTTCTTCAATAAAAATCTTTCATTTATATACACAACTGTGTCATCCAGAAAATTCGGCGGACTTCTTGAATAGTCTCGTATTTTGGTGAAGGCGCTCGACTCGTTTTTCAACCTCGAGACGTGGATGATTCACCAAAATTAGTGTCTAGAGATTTCTGGTAAACAACTGGTAGCTAAGCTCAGGTATATTTTTGACCTACAAATTACGAGAATCAATAAAAAGAATTAGTCATAAAATATTTACAGTTCTATATGCCATAACATTTAAAATCGTAACAATACACTTTTGTTTTTAAAACTTCAACAACATGCATTAAAATTCATTATCCCTACAGCTGTTTCGATAGAGTGTCGTTCTCCAGTGATCTATTTTTGTTATGTGTTTACACTTTATAGTCATTAACGAAATACGATGAGGAGGGGAGAACTGTTTGTCTTAAGCTAGTCAT
Organism: Diabrotica balteata; assembly: GCA_918026665.1. Taxonomy (NCBI): domain Eukaryota; kingdom Metazoa; phylum Arthropoda; class Insecta; order Coleoptera; family Chrysomelidae; genus Diabrotica; species Diabrotica balteata. The sequence continues at coordinate 132,629,019 of OU898279.1, forward strand.
TCAGATTGTTGTGTCTGTATTTTTTAATTTTTTAATTTCCGTAGATGGTGGTTAAAGGCTGGTAAGGGGTCTTGCAGGCGACATAAGCTGCCGATGCTTTTGTTGTAACAAAACTCTAAGAAATGCCCACTGTTTTCCAATGAATGAGTTGGAGGTTTTAGGAATAAAATTCCACGAATAAACTAAGTTCCTGTAGCTGGCTGTATACCATATATCACAAAAAAATTTTTGTTAAAATTCTTTATAAAAGGTATATAAAAATGCCTCAAACGGGCTATCACAAACACATTGCAAAACGTTTTCAGATTAAACAATCCATCATCAGTGCAAACGGTTGTACATGCTAGTAGCCACCAAAATATATGGGTAAAAACCCTTTAAATGTTATAAATTTGAAGTTTTTTTTACATTATTAGTATTTCTAATTTGTGATGGTTAAGTTACCGTTGGATAGGTAACATGGCGGCGTATGACTCTACATGAGTAAAATGGTCCTGAGACGAAGTGTCTACGAGGACCTGTTGATAACAACTGAAGTTGATAACTGAACAGTTTCTCATACGTATAACTTAAGGCCTGTCGGTCAGATAGCTCAGCGGGCTGTGCGGCTGCCTCTCATTCGCTTCACTGTCGAATGGTTTAGTGGATGTGGGTCAAGCCCCAGCTCGGTGTACAGAAAACAAAAAGTCTAACGCAGCAGTTTAAAATTCTAGATGAATCTGCGGCTTAGACTAGGATATGCTGGGTTCTGATCGGCCTATGGTGGAGCAGTACGGCAAGAGATAAGGGCTTGCGGCTCGGTGATACTCCTCCATAGATCCCTACCGGACGGGCGTAACGCCTAAAAAACCGGATATATATATATATATATATATATATATATATATATATATAATATATATATATATAATATATATATATATATATATATATATATATATATATATATATACATATATATATATATATATAACTTAAGGCCTTTATTTTGAATGCGAAGAATTTGAAATTGGTCAATAAAATAATGATTGCTGTCTAAAAGGCGAAGTGCTTACGTAGAATCTGTTTTTTTATTATTGAAATAATTTTTATATTCTCCTATACGTTTGTTAAAAATTTTACCATTTTGACCAATGTAAGTTTTTTGGGAGTCGCCACATTTAGGTTTGTATACAACACTGTGTAAATGATCGTTCTTTTGGCTCTTGTTTAATTAAGATTAATTATAAATACTCATGTTGAACTTACAATAGAAACAGAATAGAATTAATCAATGAAATTTCTAGATTTAAAATTATCAGACATAAAAACAAACCCGAGGTTCCATATTTCATAAACCGACCTATATTGACCCAATGCACCATCCCATCTTTCCATTCCACACAACATAAATTGGCAGCCTAGCAACAGTATGCCACATTGATTAATGTAAATTCCAATGTTAAAAAACAAATTCGAGATAGAATTGAATATCATTAAGCAAATAGCAGTAAACAGTGGATACAAAGAACAAACAATCAATAAAATTTTGTATAAAAAACTATATTTTGTTGGGAGGTATACTCCCACAAAAACAAAAGGACTTAAAATGCAAGTGGCACAAAGGCGCATGAAGAGATCGTTTCTCTTCTTCTTAAGGTGCCTTCTCAATTACTGAAGGTCGGCTATAACTAGCAAATTGCTCTCTATCTTGAGCTGTTCTTAGAATCGAATGTGTGTCCATACCTGTCCAGTCTCTTAAGTTCTTCAACCAGGAGCCTTTTCTTCTTTCTGGCATTTCTCGGCATGTCAAAAAAAATAAGGAACTAAGACCTAAGGAAAAGAACAGGTATCACTATATCGTCGAACGGATAGCCAAGCTGAAATAGAATTGGGCAGGTCACATAGCGAGACTAAAATACTAAAAGAGAGTTCAGCAGATGACGACCACCAATAAGCTGAATTGTAGACATTAAACGAGTCTCCAAGCAATGGCAACAAGACGAACAGAACCGTGAAGAGTTGAAACGCTCAATACTCCGGGAGTATTGGGTTTTAGGAAGTGTAAGACTTCCAAATTCCAGAAGAACTGGAATAGAGGTGATGAAAATACTAAAAATAGGGCTAAGCTCAGAGGAACAAATTTAAATAGCGGAAGAGACGCTAAATCTCAAGTGAGTGTTCGGGCTAGCTTCAATGCACTGGATTGTGGTTTTAAAGATATAGACAACAATAACAAGAGATAATGAGCTAATGAGACAAGAAAGAAATGAGACCTGGTAATATCAAACGTGATACAACTGAAGAAGGTCACTGGGAATAAATTTATGGAAAGAGAACAATAAGAAGAGAAAAGAAGGGCGCCAACTCAACGATAGTTGAGATTTTGAAGTAACAAATGAATCTGGAGATAATACTCTGAAATACAAAAATACTAAATAATAATCTTGTTTTGCTATGTTATATACTGGTTAGTAGAACTGAAATAAAACTCAAAATAGTAACAATAAATATATTTATAAAAAAGTATATAGGTATATGTGTATAAACAATTTACATATAATGCAAAGCCAAATAACAGTGGTAGTGGATGGTGTACACATACAATGGGACCTAATAGTCCCTCAACAAACGAATAGTCACTACCACTGGCCAAATAAAATATGAAATATTAGTATAAACCAAGAATAGTCCGTAGGGTAGCCAAAGTCTTAAAACAAAAAGGTAGTCATTTAAATTTAAATTAGTTCTACTAAAATGAGGTACTAATGACAATATTGTAAAGATATCAAACTTGATAAATCTCTATTACAATTATATTAAATATATATATATTACATCCAAAAAATGAGTTGTTCCATACTCATTATATCATATTTAAAAAAAAACATTAAATTTATTTCCCTTTCCCAATATTAAATTGTATCATATCCAATGTATTGTATTAAAAAAAATATTATAGCAAAAAAAAGTGAGTTTGGTCAGACTCTGTATATTCTATTTAAAAACCCAATAAAAACATGTAATGTATTCTCTTCTCCCAATATTTTAAAATTAGATTATCAAAAATTAAATTATCACAAAGGTATTTACCTTATCATATGCATATGTAAAGTTAACATTAAATAGAAAGTAATACGTAATACAAAAAGTCAAATAGTTAAACAACTTATCTTTACAGCACTATAAGTCCATAGGAAAAACTCCTCTTGGCGCGGCTACATCAGTTTATGGCTGTAAAGACAAATCCTGGTCACAAAACCACAACCAGTCACTGGTCTCTGGGTGACAGCAAAATCCACGGGTTTGCTAACTATTCAAGAAATTTAGTTACTTGAGTCGTTGAGGGAATATTCTGAAGAGAATATCCTCAAGTAAAGTGAAATTAATATTTTCACGTGACGGAATCTAAAATGATTATTTTATTTAATAAATACAATTCAATAGGTGTAGCAGCATGGATTGACTGCACCAAAACAAAACATCAAAACATTAGGTATTAGGTTAAGTCAACATCATGTCAAATTTATCAAGTTACTTTCGTAGGCATGGCAAGCTTGCGCCATGAAAAGAACATGCGCAGAATATAGAAGGCTGTCCACATTTGTAGAACCTTTTATATTCCACCAAAAAAGTTAGGTAAAAAAAAAACCAAAAAACTTAATGGTAACGACATGGAATAAAACAGAATTTAAGTTTAACTATATAAAAAAAATGACCTTCTGTTCTTTGCAAGTAAATCAAGGAAATTTTATATTTAAATTATTTCGGAACTCAAAAATAAATCTCTAAAGAAATACTAAATACAATGATAAATTTGATTATATGATAAAGAGATAATACGTATGAAATTATTTACTTACATGGAGCTGCACCACGCCAAAAAAATCTTCCTTTTATGTGGAACTCTTATAAATATTGATTTTAAAAAATTTTAGTTATTATTATGATTAAGATATTTCTATTTTATATATGAATTAATTTATTCTTCCCCAAATTATTTTTCTGCTCCAATTCCGTCACTTTGAAGGTGAAAAATTTCACCGATTGACGTGGCTGCGTAGAGTTCTGACCAAAACTGATCGTTCTCGTACCTACTCGACCAACCTTACTTTTTAAGCGACTACTACGCGTGTGGGGAAAAATGTCCATTTAAAAATCGATCGTAGGCGGGTAATAAAAATTTCTTGAGGGGTTTAAATTGGACTAGTCAGTAGCGTAAACGCTACAGAGTGGCAAAAATAGGAGAGACCTCTGTGAAGTGAACAGAAGAGGTTGCATGATGATAATAAAGAACTACAGAATAAAGCCTTAATACTCAGTACTTTCTGATGGATTATATATACATGCAAGATATCAATAAAAATAGCGAAATACATGAAAAAAAGAAACTTAAGTGTAGCGACTGTCCAATAACGTATATCGGTCAAACTCATACAACTTTTAAAAAACGCATAGCAGAACATTAAAAGCTTTCAATAATAGAAAAACAGATTTTACGTATATACTTCGCCTTTTAGGCCGTAATTATTGTTTAATGACGAATTTAAAATTGTTAATATTTAAAATAAAAGCCTTTACAGAAATATCTGCAGTGATAAAAAAATTAAAATTATATTAATGTTTGTGAAAGTTTTAAAAACAAAAGTTTGTAATGTTTTATTGTTAAATCTCTTATGTGCAATATAATTTGCATATACAGACCACCAGCTATAGTATTCACACAGGACAATATCCTTGACAAACTAGAGGAATTATTATCCCTTAAATAACTTGTTGTTATCAGAGATTTCAATTTTCTAGAGATTTCAATTGATTACTGAACCTATAAGGTTTCGAGCTCTCTCTCTTCAATCCTGACCCCCCAGGGGGAGTGTCGTGGTCGACGTGATGTCGTGTATTGTCCGTCTCCAGAGATCTCTGTCTCTGGTCATTTCTTTTAATTCATGCATAGGTCTTTGGCATATTCCTGTAATTTGATCTATCCATCTTGTTGGGGATCTTCCTCGTGATCTTCGGCCTTCTACCTTTCCTTGTATTATGAGTCTTTTCATGTTTTCTGTGTTTGCTCTCATAACATGCCCAAAATATTTTAATTGTTGGAGATGGACTTTACTAGAGAGTCGTTGGCTAACTTTTAGCTCTCTTAAAATTGAATTATTTGTTCTACGGTCGGTCCAAGGAATTCGTAACATTCGTCTCCAACAGAACATTTCAGTGGCGTCTATCTTTCTTCTCTCCGATTGTCTCAGAGTCCAAGATTCACATCCGTAGGTCAGTATTGGGAATATTAAGCAGTTGATCAACCTCATCTTTATCGCTCTTGAAATTTGACAGTCCTTCCATATTTTGGTCATTTTTGTTGTGGCAACTTTTGCTAGATCACATCTACGTTTAATTTCTTCTTGTAATGACCCTGTATTTGTGATTAATGATCCCAGATATAAGTATGAGCTCACAACCTCGATTCGGTCAATTGTGGTTATGTGTGGATGATTGTTGTGTAGTCTATCCACTATCATGATCTTTGTCTTTGATATGTTTAATTGCAGACTAAATATTTGACTTTCGTTTTTGATCAGTCGTATAAGTTCCATCAGCTCTGCTTGACTATTTGCAAGAAGGGCTGTGTCATCTGCGAAACGTAGGTTGTTTAGTTTATGACCATTTATTGAGATGCCCTTTTCCCATCCTTCAAGTGCTCTTCGCATAATATACTTCCTATATATGTTGAATAATTGTGGAGATAGTATACATCCTTGTCTGACACCCCGTTCTGGATGAAACTCGTTCGAAAGTGTGTCAAGTACTTTAACTGATCCAGTAGTGTGTTCATATAGTTCAGTTATAAGCGTAATTAGATGTTGTGGTACGCCTACTTCTTTTAGTATTCGCCATAAATGTTTCCACTTGACCCTGTCGAACGCTTTACGGTAATCTATAAAACAGATGTATAGTGGGATGTTGAATTCCTTAGATTTCTCGATTATCTGTCTTATATTCAGCAGGTGTTCTCGAGTGCCTCTACCTTTGGTAAATCCAGTTTGCTCTTGTAGAATTTCTCTTTGAAGGAATGTTTTCAGTCTCTCATTGATTATATGTAGCATTATCTTGCTGGCATGGGATATAAGAGAGATAGTTCTATAATTGTCGCATTTATGGAAGCTGCCTTTTTTATGTATGGTCGTTATTGTGGATTTTGTCCAGTCTTTAGGCCATTGTTTGGAATGCCATATTTGGTTACAGAGTAGATGAAGTAACTTAACGCCGGTTTCGAGCTAACCATTATCCTTTTTAGAAATATTTTTCAGAAATAAAGATCAATTAATTTCTACGCTTGAAGCGTCCTGCACTGTGAATCTTTCTGACCAATCGCTTATTACTACTCACATTTTAATAAACTAGGTATGCCCCACTAATTTCCTTGTATGAACATGTTAATTATGATGTATTACTGATATACTGACAATCTATTTTTCTTAATGTTAATTCTTAATCTTAATTTTTCTGCATGCTTCTATTACAAATATTTCTGATCCTACAACCGAACGACAACCATATATAAGTCGATTAAAACTTTGGATTAACTTCTCAGCTACACACTTATTTCGATATAAGAGTTTCGATAAGTGGTAATATCAAATATATATAGATAACAAAATATATCGTTACATTTTCACATCTTCCTCAACGAAAGTCACAAAGCCGACGAGTCTTTGTGTTTCTCGAATAATGAATCCCAGAATGGTTATCATATGTTTATTTATTTGTTTATTTTTCTCTCAGGTTTTTACAGATGAACATGACAATTAAGTCCTTAAATCTGATCCGTAAATGTTTCACACGTATATCTCTAAAATCTGTTAGTAGACTCTATTCAATATACGTCAAGCGATTCTTGAGGTTGCCGGGTCAGTTCAGATTTCAGTTGCGATAAAATCTTACTTAAAAATATTTGGCGTAAAGCTACAGGACTTGCCCTGATCCATATGACCTATTGAAGATAGACTCTCCGTGGTTTATCTAACGTAATTCGGGCATGGACGTCTTCGAAGTGGCCTGATTATGCCCTTCAATATGATAAAATACAATTTTGGGAACCTAATTACCATATTTACTGTAATTCAGAACGAAAGATCCATTACAAATTAAATAGGAAACAGACGACAGCAAGATTCAGCTTTAGCCAAACAGAATATTTAATATCTAATAATTAGGATCAAGACACCATATCGGCAACTACTGTTAACATTTTAAAAAATGGACTTAATAGCTCTATATATGATTTTTATCTCACTGCATTATTTTAGAACTGCATTATTTATTGTTTCACAATTTTGGTTTATGTACTTAATTCTCAATCTATAAGTTTTATTAATTTTGTAATGGTATTTTTGTTTTTGGGCATACTAGGAGTTTGTTGCTCTTTCCATATTTGTTATATAATAATAATAACAATATTAAGTTATTTATATTATTATATAATTTGAATGCATATATCTTATGTATAGCTTTTGCATAACAATTAGAAATAAAAAATAAAAATTTAGATTACATTATGAAAGGTTAAGGCTACGCTGAATTTTGTTACTCATTTTTAATGTCTAAAGATAATATTTTATTTTTAGGTCATTGAATATATTGCAGCTAATAAATAATTAGGCTGATGCTGATTCCGTGCAATATTTACATATTTTCAATTTTATGTACCACAAAACTTTCACTTACAAAATGGACCTTGTCAAATTTATTAAATTGCTGCATTGTTAGCCTAAAACAAATATCTTGAACTTGAATAAATGAATGAGTAGTTAGTAGTAATTATAAGTTAGGTGTTGTTTATAGTATAAATAATGTACTTAGTTTACAAAATAAATGTATACAAGTAAAAACAATTAACGACAAAAAGTCAATAAACCATCATTATTACTGGTTTACACGTATATAAAAAGTTATTAGTGACTTGATGTTGTAGTTTTTGTAACCTGTTATTACATTATAAAAATGAAACATCTTCTTACATGGCTATATATAACCCCCTCTGTGGCTCAGTGGTAAGAGCGCCTGCCTTTAAATCTAAAGGTCGTGAGTTCGAATCCTACCTGGGTGGAAATTTTCGTTTATTAAAAAATTAATAAATGAAAATAATTTCTATCCTTGTGTGATCGTAATGATACAATTAGCGTCTCTTAGCAAAGACAATGACGTCGACTTTGCTAAGTATCAAGACAATTACTCTACACACACACACACACACACACACACACACACACACACACACACACACACACACTACACCTCAAATTGTAAGATTGGCGAATGGATTTAGTGTCCGCAGTCATTTAAACACAAACAAACAACAACAATACATGGCTATATTCGTGACCCACCAATTATAGAAACTGGCTGTACCCTGATGTTCCTGGCCGGTAAGGTACACGACGGTAAGCGACTCCACTGACCTTACTCTTGCACTGACTATTTTATAACAATTTGTGGGCCTTACCTTGTCTGTTTAAACTTTTAAAACTTTTTATACCTTTTTATTCAGCTTACTCTTTTTGAAATAAAACCACAGACATGTAATGTTGGCATAATTATTGTAATTTACAACATCTACTTTGTTTATCTTTATTAGACAACACCCTTATATGGGTTTTTATCATTTCAGCATTTATTTAACTTTGTATCGAGACCTGAAGATGCTTTGCATATTGTAGAAAGCGAAACCGGTCGTCTGATAGATAAATTAAATTGATTGTGAGTAAGTCTTATTTATTATTTCTTTACCTATTTTTGCTTAAAATTATAATTTGTCTAAAAAAAAATCAAAAGTAATATTTTTTTTAATTGTCCAGAGGTACATGTTCTTTTCTTACATATTAAATTTTATGAGCTAAATTTGTATAATAAAAATTTATATAAATAATGCTTATTCGCTCCGTGCGTGACTGACGCGACACCTACCGCCTTCATCTGACAATTTTGGAGTCCCAATTTTCAGGTTTAACAATGACATATGTTTGACATTGTTAAATACATGCGAAATTGACAATTATTAATAAATTAGTTTTTTAACTATATTTTTTCAGCTTATGTACAAAATAAATGTAATATTAAAAACTGGGTTTCTAAAAAAATTATCATAATATATCTTTTCAACTCCAAACGGAAAAGAAAGGGAAAAATCTAGTACTGGCAAATCAAGTTTTTCACGCAAAAGAGCATATAATTAAAAACAATAATAGTAAAAGTTATGGTATAAAAGCTAAAGTCATCTGCAGTTAGCTTGAAGCCTCATGAAATATCATTTAAGGTAAATTATTTAAATTTTTCCTATTTCAATTGCATAAAAATGAAATTATGTGATATTTACTTTTTCATATTAATAGCACGAATTCATCTTTTTCTTTTCTCTAATTTATGTGTAATCTTTGGGAACCTATAAAAACTACACTCACTGTTTTTGCTATTATTATCACAATTAAATACGCAACATGTATTTGCACACATTTTTGATCAAATTTATGCGTAAAAATATTTTGTCTAATATTCCAATTTTGTCATATTTCGCCGCTACGCACGCTGGCATCGTTTCAATGTACCCCTACCATGGTCACGCACGGAGCCAATATAACACAATTTAAACTGATAATAGTAGCAATCACAACGCAGAAACAATTGAAAGGTTTGCCACCAATAAAAAAACTTGCGTAAAATAAAAAAAATCAAATTTATAAAATTGGTATAATATCATCATAGAAATCAGGTTATGTTACACAGTTGTTAATCATTTATTTTGTTCAGTTAGTACAGTTTTTTGATTTATCAAAGGTTTAAAATTTATTTTTTATTGTTTTACTTGTGATTAGATTTTGTCCCATATTTACTTTTTGTTGTATATTTTTTTCTATTATTGGAATAATTTTTTGTTTACTTTCTTTATTTATTTGTTCTTTTTTGACATTTTGACTTATTTTTTTACTCCTTTAATTTACTATGTGCAAGTTTTTGTTGCATTTTATTTAAAATTGTGGTTTTCAACATAATTTAATAAAATAAAACTTACCTAAAATATTAATTGGTAGTATTCCAACTTGATCTTTCACAATATCGACTGCCTTCTTACCTTGTGAAAAATCAGCCGCTATTATTTTCGTTTTCACAAAATATTTCGCTTCTGAAACAAAAAATAACAAAATTGTGTAAATACGTTTAATAAATACAAACACACTAAAGAAAAATAAAAAATGTAGGGTGTCTCCACTGAACAATGATATACATTTACAATACATAGAATACAATGAATTGTTATTTAAGGTTACATAAGTCAGATAAAATTAAATTATTAGAAGAATTTTTTACCAAGCAACAAAAACCAAAATTTATTTAATTTACTAATGTTTGTATCTTGAGAACGACTTCCGAAGTGGAAATTGAAACGTCAATAAATGTACTTTGACCTTTAATTGTGGCTTATTCCCATTTAAATATTAATTATTCGGAGGTATTGATCAAAAAACTACTTCTTTTTCATTTTTAAATTCCAGATGGCGGCAAACGCAACAGTAAGACAGGCCATTCATGTTCCGACTTGTGGTCCCACTTAGTAGGACTACTAGTAGGATGTTCGTCTCCACTCACGCTCCGACTTTCTATCCAACTAGCGGTCCAACTTCAGTTCTAGGTTGTTTTCACGGTGGTGTACATCGCTTAACCAAAAAATGTATCGAATAAACACTACGCAAAATATAATAATATGATATGTATGTTTAAAAATTAGGTTTCGTTTCTCTAGTTATTTGTCTAGGGCTGAACTAATTAATTTTTTCAACTCTTGATTTTTATGACTTTTTAAGATGTAGGAAAAAATTATAGTTTTTAAAGATTTGTATGGGCATAAAATCTATATTTTATTTGTTTTAAACTGGAGCTGGGATTTATTTTGTTGTGTGTGTGTCGTATATTTTTAATAGGAATAATTTTTTCCGCAAATCGCCAGGAAATTTTGACATTCCTGTCAAAATTTCTTGAAAAAAAAGTCAGGACTTCCTTACTGTAAGGAAATGATATTTCCGTACAGTTGTTAGTATTCTACATAAATGATAGAAAACACATTGCTTATAAGGAATTAATTTATATTTTGAAAACATCAAGTCATTGCTGAATACATTTTTAAAATCAATTTGTTATATTTACAGTAATTTGACAGTTAGTACAATTATTGAACATTGGAGGAACACTCTTAGAACTATGAGAAACATTTTGGACAACATGCAGGGTGGAAGTGTCATTTTGTTGAATATTTTGTACTGTGAAAATTTTATTTGCCACTTTAACCTTATTGTTAAGCGATTCTTCGATATATCCTTCAGCAACGTTTGATGACTTCCATCCGCCATGCCTCTTTAAACTAGTTATGTCGGCACCAGAGTCAACCAATATTGTTGCAGAAGACCGACGAAAGCAGTGACCAGTATATTCTGTCGGATTTACCAAGTTCAAATAAGTAGCAATTATTTTGGGCATTTTTCTAAATTGATGAATTCCTACCACTTGTCTACAACCCTTTCCGCTTTAATATTTAAAGAAAAATCGGTCACTGTTCATATTTTCTGGTCTTAACGAAACATACTTTCGATAAACATTCAAGTAGATCTGATTAATTACAAATGATCTTGGTTTGTTGGTTTTCGAATTAGGTATGCTGATTAAAAGCTTATATTCTAGATTTCTTTGCCCTATAACATTGAGCTTGCCGTTTCAATAAAGAACGAAGTTTTGAGTATGCAGATATATCTACATTGTGTTTAAGTGCAAGGGTTGACTTCAGCATTGAATAATTGGCCCATAATGTTGAAGATTTCATCTTTAAACAGAGGTCTAGGAAGTATGCCAGGAGTATGTATTACAACATTTTCTGAGAAAGAACTCGTATTTTTACTCATGCGATAATCCATAAAACGTCTGTATGCATTTTCGTACTTTTCTCTTGATTTCTTTGGCAATAATTCTAATGAAGCAGTATTCACTGCCTCAACCAGCTCTGGAGGAGTCCCAGGTATGAAAATTTCATCATCACTTATCATTTTACTTTCGAGAACACCAGCAATTAAATTTATAATCATCAAGTTTGACAATTCAACCTCAATACGTTTCCATAGTAACCCAAGTAATTTTATTAGGAATTTCAAAGCACCATTTATTTGGGAATAACATTATCGCATTTTTTTTTTAATTCAATCAATATCTGTCGAATTTTAAACGATTTGCGGAAAAATAGTATGTTTACCTAGTAGGAAAAGCCACATTCCTGGACTCTGTGTTGCTAAGTCTCGGCTTGCGCCTCGACTTAGCAATCTTCACAGTCGTCCAGGAATGTTAAGCTTTTCGTACCCGGTAAACAATATACGATTCGTGCAATTGAAAGTTATTTTCTATTATTTTTTTGCGAACTAGGGATCTTTTGCTACAACTATGATTTAATTTTCATTGTTTGTTGATAATTCTTCCGTAGCCAATCCGGAGTATCGGAAATTTACCTGTATAGGAATGTCCAAAATAGATCTACAGAAAGTAAAATGATTTGGCCTAACAAAAAGGTAATTTTCGTGCAATTGAAAGTTTATTTTCTATTAAATATTCGCGAACTAGAGATCTTTGCGTACAATATTTCATAGAAATCTCATAGGTAACAGGTGCCGAAAGTCAACTGACTGAGGAAATTTTCGATCCAACCTGTGATCCGACTTCCAACTTCACCATTCACGCTCCGACTTCGTCGCGTGTCGGAATTTATATATAGTCGGAAGTCAAATCTTCAAGTCGTCCCACTAGTCGTACCACTAGTTGTCCAACTAATCCAACTAGCCCACTCACGGTCCGATTTCAGATCCAACTGCAGAAGTTGGACCACTAGTCGTACCACAAGTCGGAACGTGAATGGCCTGCTTTAGGTTCAGTCGCGATTTTAAATTTATGCAGGCCATTCACGTTCCGACTTGTGGTACGACTAGTGGTCCAACTTCTGCAATTGGATCTAAAATCGGACCGTGAGTGGGCTAGTTGGATTAGTTGGACAACTAGTGGTACGACTAGTGGGACGACTTGAAGATCCGACTTCCGACTGGCGACGAAGTCGGAGCGTGAATGGTGAAGTTGGAAGTCGGATCACAGGTTGGATCGAAAATTTCCTCAGTCAGTTGACTTTCGGCACCTGTTACGTATGAGATTTCTATGAAATACTTTTCGCAAAGATCTCTAGTTCGCGAATATTTAATAGAAAATAAACTTTCAATTGCAAGAAAATTACGTTTTTGTTAGGGCAAATCATTTTCCTTTCTGTAGATCTATTTTGGACATTCCTTTACAGGTAAATTTCCGATATCTACTCCAAATTGGCTACGGAAGAATTATCAACAAACAATGAAAATTAAATCATAGTTGTAGCAAAAGATCCCTAGTTCGCAAAAACATAATAGAAAATAACTTTCAATTGCACGAAAAATTATTCCTATTAAGACTATACGACACACACACAACAAAATAAATCCCAGCTCCAGTTTAAAACAAATAAAATATAGACTTTATACCTATACAAATCTTTAAAAACTATAATTTTTTCCTACATCTTAAAAAGTCATAAAAATCAAGAGTTGAAAAAATTAATTAGTTCAGCCCTAGACAAATACCTAGAGAAACTAAACCTAATTTTTAAATTATCATAACATACAATAAAGATAACAAGCACAGTGCTGTCATTTTTCTCCTCCTAATTATATTTTGCGTAGTGTTTACTCGATACATCCTAGAACTGAAGTTGGACCGCTAGTTGGATAGAAAGTCGGAGCGTGAGTGGAGACGAACATCCAACTAGTGGTCCTACTTAGTGGTACCACAAGTCGGAACGTGAATGGCCTGCATTACACTACTCTTATTCCCCTAAAAGTTAAAACAACAGAATTTAAGACAGTTTGCAATGCAAAGTTAGCCTTTTTTTCGTCTAACCGGACTGGACTATAGATAACACATTTGATATTAAACTATATAATGATCTGATCAAATATTTCTTAAGTATTCCGTAACTTTTTTCATGTTTAGAATTTTTAACTGCCTCGTGACACGGTTTTTAGGTAGCAATTGTATATTATTATAAAAATATTACATAGAATCGTGCTCATGGAGCATTAATTCCTCAGGAAATTTAGCAAATTTTTATTACAAAATTTGTTTTTTAATAAGAAACTCTAATGGGTTTAATAATAATAGTAAGTTATAAACAAAACGAAATATCATAAATGATAATAAGTTACGTAAATAATAAAATTTTTAGCCAGTGAAGCGACAGGTTATTTTTCGCGATAATGTTGACCGTTCTAAACAAATCATTCGACTTTATAATAGTAAAATAATCGGCCCAGGATGTGGGAGAAAAAAGGGTAATTTTACACTGTAATCCAGAAATTTATGAAATGTGTCCTATTTTATAAAAAGGCACCTAAGTAGCAATCCTCCAGTTCATTCAACAAAAAATTTTTGGTTATTGTCTATTTATGAGCGTTTATAGGTGCAAAATACGTATTTTTTGAGTTTTTTTCATTTATTGAATCGATTAGCTAAAGCTTTAAAATAGTCAAGAGAATATCCTGAAAAGCGAGGTGGAGGTAGGATAACACCGTATTCCGGAAACCGCTTCAAGTACAGCTCCATCAATGATTGATTTTATAAAATCATTAAAGTGCTGAGAAAGTCATTATGGTCGGGGTAAGAGCGTTCCCTGTTAGCTCAGCTCTGAGATATATATTAAAAAATTGTGGCATATTTGGAAAAACACTCAAAAACAACAAAAGATTCACTGGTAGTTTTGGCAGTTTAAAGTCAGACGTTTATTCATTTTGTGATCAAAAACAAAAAGTGAAATAAAGTTATGTAAAGACCTTCAAGAAAAAGCTTCCCTTATTACTAAGTACAGATTGAACAAGTTACGAGCTAAAAAATTTTATAAACTGCTTAAAAGAACAGAAGCTAATGTAGTTAAGGTATCTTTTGATATGGAACAAAACCAGCCTTTTCCAAAACTAAGACTTGGTGAGGTATTTAATTCTCTACAAATTTGTTTTTATAACCTTACTTTGATATTAATAAAAGATACACAAGATTGTATTAATACTTTTGTGTACACATGGACTGAAAACCAGAGTGGGCGAGGCTTCAATGAAGTAGTTTCAGCTCTGTATAAATTTTTGGGGATTTTGGAAGACAAGTTTAAAAATGTTCCAGCGAAATCATTGACATTTCAACTATTTATTGATGCAGTACTGCACTAGTGATATTCAGCAGTGCTTTCCGATCAGGAGACATAGCTATATGCCTCCTGATAGAGTATTTGGACGTTATGAAAAAATATTTAGAAGAAAAAAATAATAGTTGAACCAGAAGAGTACTGCAAAACGTTTGCATCTTCAGCTACAGTTAAAGTTTTAGTAAAAGACTGGGAACTTTTTAATTTCATGGTTGCTGCAAAACGAGTTTTATTGAAGAAGCTCCCTTTTTGATGCGTGACCAACGATTTTTTTTATTTTCAAATAAACGTAATAAAGACATTGAAGCTAAAATGTGGTAATTCTATTACTTTTAAAGTTATAAAAAAGGACGAAATTTGCTGGGAGTGTACAGTACAGTCAAGTCTAGGCCATTAGTGAATCATGTAAGTGAAAAGAAAAAAAAAGATGTAGAAAACCTTCTCAAATTTATTTTATTATTTGAAAGTTCAAAATACTTTTATAATACTGCACTTACCAATGTGCAAAATGGTCCCAATCACAACTAGAACTTTTTATTTGAAAAATTTTTCAATTTTAATTTTAAAATTCTGACAAAAGTGTAAATAATTGATTTTGATAAATAAAAATTATTTTTAATTATGTACTTAGACCTAAACCTTTACTTTAAACCTTAGACTTTAAAACTTTTGCTGCCATCTTAAAGACAAGCTCTGATCATCAATAAACTTACAAACGAACAATAATAATACGAAGTTTTCACCCACATGAATTTTCCAAAAGTACTTAAGTCACTGACTTAAGGTCGTTTTAAAAATAAAAACCAAATGTTGAACTTCTTAAAAGCCATTATTTTGTGTTCAAAGTCGGCCGTTGTTGAAGATTTCCATCCGCCATGTCTTTTAAGAGCCATTAAATCACCACCGACATCTGCCAAAATAGTGGCAGAAGTTCATCTTAAACAGTGGTTTGTGTACGTTTTGGTCTCTGGTAACTTTAAATATTCGGCTTTTTGTTTAGGAACATCGCCTATTTTGTTTAATCGTACCACATATTTCGTGCATTTGCCTCTTCGATAATTAAGAAAAAATTGATTTATTTGCGGACCCCTAATCTGTAGTCGAATTTCTATATGTTGTTTGAAAATTTTATAGAAATTTCCGGAAATATCGAAAGATCTACATATTTTGGTTTTCGTATCAGGAATTTTAACCAATAACATGGTACTTAAATCATCAATGTCACAAATTTTAAGATTTTTTTACTCTTGCTTCCTACAAGCTCCACATATTCCAATAATTGCAATAACCTTAAAATAAAAGTATTATAAGTAGGCACATTTATGTTATACTTTTAAATAACATACCTTTATTAACAAGTACTGTACTTCAGTAGCTCCATTTAAAAAAAAGTTTTATTTCATCACGATGGAAAATTTTAGATTTTTTGTTTTTAAAACCTTCTGATTGCCTTTTTGGATAAGCTCGCAATTTCCGGTAATTTTTAATATTAACATTATTTTTCAAAGTTATGTAAAACACTTCTTAGTATAGTCAAATTTCTTAGCGATTTCTCCAAAATATTCCAAGAGTACGCTTTCAGAAAATGAATTTACATTATTTGTTGTACCAATCCATAAATTGTTAATATACCTTTTCATATCTTCCTCTAGATTCTTCTGATAATAGGTTCTCGGTAGTGTTCGCAGCTAACTGCATAATATTGGGTGGTGTGCTACTAAATTAATCTCCACTATTCGATGAACTCATTTTATTTAACTATATTTAAATTACCACTATAGTTACACTGACAGATTAATAATTTTTAATCTGTCAAAATAACGTCTGTTAATTCGTTTCCATGGTAACGACCAACTGACTTACAAGACTTATGTGATCTTTTTTGATGTATTTACTAAGCATCCAAATAGTAGGTTAGGGAGAGCGCCCACCAAAGTGACGTGGCACGTGGCAAGTAGCAAGTAGCACGCTTCTAGCATGTTACATAAAATGTAACCAATGCAAACGAATGATTAGATTGAATGACGTCACTGTCATTTTGGTGTGCACTGCATTATCCGTTATCATTGGTTACATTTTAAGTAACATGCTTGATGCGTGCTACACCAGTAAGACAGTAAAAAAAAGTTATTTAACTAAAGTGATCTTCTTACTGTCCAATGTAGTGTATTATAAGATACTATACTTGGTACAATCTTTTCTGTAATACAAATATATAAATGGTTTATTTTGGAATTAATACTTATGGACTAATAATAGGTTTTGCAGATGGTACGGGTGTGTTTTATACTTATAATACTTGGCAGACACTAAAACAGGTTGTAGAGAAACACTTTGGTATAATATTTAATAAACTGAGTGATAAGCTGCATAATCTGAATTAAACAAATTAGTATTCTTACCATAATAACGAGTTGCGGAAATAAGTTACCGAACTATGACCAATTAGAGATAAGAAAATAGCACTGAAAAAAATTTAATGAACGCAAAAAATAAGGTCAAATACATACAAATTGTAAATTTACTAGAGTGTTCATGTACCCGGAAAATTATATTCGTATTATCGACCACTTCAGTTAGATTCCTAATCGACACAAATGTATCGAGATGTATTGAGTTTTAACAGTTAAACTGTGTAGTATAAAATATGAAAAAAATACTTTAATGTAGGAATTCATCAACTTTTAGTGGATTTATGTTAAATAAACAATCAAAATGTCAAACTCATTATTATTGTGCTCCTTACTTAAAAACTTGTCTATTCGAAAAAACCTATCGAAAAATAGTTAAATAGCTAAAAAAATACATTTTGCTAGATGAGTCTTTTTATACTATTTCATACTACACATTTCATTTGTCAAAACGTTCTATACACTTGCGATAAAAAAAATTCTTATCTTTTACCAACTTGATTGGTATACTAAATAAATTGATCTAGATCTAGAGATATTAGACATGTACGTTTGATTCATATACCTACTCCTGCTAACGTTAATAAATCTGCGAACAACAATAAAACATGTAATTGTTTTTTTCCTATAAATTATCGATTTATATAATAATATAATAAATTTTCTTACCTATATCCTCGGCAGTTTTCTTTAGTTTTTCTTCATTTCTGCTGACCAAAACGATATTAATGCCCCTTTTTGCCAACTCAAATGCATAAGCTTTACCAATGCCGTCAGTAGAACCAGTAATCACTAAAAAATATATCATATTCAAAATATTTAAAAAAATATATTTGTTTAATAATGATAATTCACGAACTAATTAAAGATAAAAATCCACTAGGAAACTAAGTTGCTGTAGCTGGCTGTATACCATATATCACAAAAAAATTTATTTCAAATCCTTTATAAAAGGTATACAATAAAATGCCCAAACGAGCTATCACAAATACATTACAAAACGTTTTCAGATTGTTAAATCCATCATCAGTGCAAACGAGGTATACATGCTATGAGCCACCAAAATATATGGGTCCAAACCCTTTAAATGATATAAATTTACATTTGCTGTACATTATTTGTGGTTACAAATTATGATGTTTAAGTTACCGTTGGAATTGGTAACATGGCGACGTATCACCCTACATAGGTAAAATGGTCCTGAGACGAAGTGTCTTCGAGGACCTGTTGATAACAACTGAATCAGTTGTTATCAACAGATAGTTCATTCATCCACTTCCAATTCTCTCTTCTACAATAAATAAAAAATCGTTTATTTGCACTGGAAAAAAACTGTGTGATCACCTACCACTTAGTATAAGATCTGCTTTACTGAAACACTAGAAAGTTGGCTTTCTTGACATATTTTTCAACGCTCTGTTTATAACTCCATATGATCCTGGTGCTTTTTTGCTTTTAGGTATTTTATTTCGGCAAATGCTATACTACACATTGGAATGTTAACTTGAAGACT
Organism: Diabrotica balteata; assembly: GCA_918026665.1. Taxonomy (NCBI): domain Eukaryota; kingdom Metazoa; phylum Arthropoda; class Insecta; order Coleoptera; family Chrysomelidae; genus Diabrotica; species Diabrotica balteata. The sequence continues at coordinate 132,648,223 of OU898279.1, forward strand.
TAACTTCGTACTATCTATGTCTATATTTTTATGAATATTTGTTTTAAAAAAATCCTGAAAGCGTAATTCTCAAGCTAATCAAAAGCAATGAATTTTCAACCTAGTATTATTAATGGTTCAAATCGTATACTAAATTTTGCATATAATTATCCTTTATTTATTTAACGTGTTACGGCTTATTTAATTTTGTATTAATTAACATTTGGTATAATAGCACACAACTGAATTAAAACAAAGTAGCTTGCTATTATCATTATTTGTATGCGGGTTTAATATAAATAGTACGCTTTTATTATGAAACCAGTTCAAATAGATTGTGTTAATGCAGGCGAATATTCTATTATATCTAAATTTAATTAAAACATTATTTCAAACTTGCAAGAGGTTGAAGAGAATCAAATAGGATATAAACCGTAACATTTGAATAATTTGTAACTTTAATGTTTCAAATATTTGACTTAAATATGTAACTCAATCCCGTTTTAATTTGAAAATATTTCTCGTTATAAAAAAATAATAAATCAAGACAATAAAATGTTACTGGATACGTAGGAAACGATACAAAAACTTATTTTTGTAGATTTTCTGAGTTTATGAAACTTATAAAGAAATAACATCGAAAAATGTCCCAACTATTTAAGTTTAGTATGCATGACTGGGCCGTTCTTTATATTTACATAGGATGGGTAAAAAATTGATTCAATAAATTTGTACTGTAAAGTGATACTAGTAGAAAAGTTTTAGGGAAGTTCTGATTTTTTCATTCCATATGTGTTTTATCACAACAGCTCTTGAGATGGCCCCGTCAAATGAATATTTGACAGTGTTAGGGGGAAGATATTGACCTACTTGTCATTTTGATTGGCCTTTGTAGCCCTGATATAAAAAATGTATTTTTTTTGAAGGCAGGAGAAAGATAGGTTTCGCAAAGTCTCTACAACCCTCATCTGGCTGATGATAAAATCATATTGGATCATATTTTATTCCTGCATGCGATGAGTGATTGCCATACTACTTCTTCATTGTTTAATCAAGGGAAACTGAAATTTCTTAAAGTCCTGCAGAAGAACAAAGATTTGCAATCGGTAATTGAAGCTTTCAAAGACCCTAATACAAGTCAAAATGAGATTACCACAGCAGGAAACATGTTTCTCACGGCACGGAAAAAAACAGACAAAACTAAACGATTTAAGATATAAACAATACGTATCTTAATCATTTAAAAATAAGACCAACATTTCCTTATTGCCCCCAACTGAAGCTGCTGCACGAGAACATTCACAGAGAGTTTACTATCAGGTGCAGCAGTGGTTATTCGGTCAAGCCACACCTAACGAGCAACAAAAAGACCCAAGTGAGTGGGGATGGCAAAAAACTAGTAGTGGTCTTGTGCCAGTACCAACTACTTTGGACCCTGCACCAAACTTAATACTCCGGTACATTTCATGTAAATGTAAAGTTGACAGTTTTCGAGTTTTAGGCAAAAAAACCCGAAAAAAGAAAAAAAAAAAACGGTTTATTCTGTTTTTTTTTAATGTTGCGTCACGAAATTTTGTCCGCAAACCCCAGATTTGGATTAAGCACCCCAAAAAACATATGGAATGAAAAAATCAGAACTAACCCAAAACTCTCCTAGCAAAAATACAATTTAACTTAACTAAATATCCGACTATTATAGTGGCTTTAATCGAGAAATTTTTTTGAATAATACATTAAAAGAGATAAAAGTAAAGTAATCTTAATTGAGAACTGTAGAAGTAAAGGGGTGTAAGTGACAAAAAGTAAATTTTGAGTAATTGCCGTTCAACGTTTAGCCTTACTATATTTGCCAAAGAATTTATTGTTAAAATTTGGTAAAAAAAAATATATAAAATAATTTTTCGACTGGGCGACCTCTAGAATCTTATTTTTGCTATCTCAGCTCAGATAAGTAATTGTGCAAAAAAACCTGATTGGGAAAATTAGTCCGAATGAACCAGAACTTTTCGTCTTTTCTACAGTAATTTTTTAACTGCATTAGGTTAGGTTAGGGTTAGGTAACATCAGATTGTTTATCGCAACAGACCATTCGCGTCTCACGTCTTTTATTTATGTTTTGCAGATAAATAGGTAATATTAGCGCAAGACCACGATGACCTGAAATATTGGCCGATACAATTAACAGAATAGTATCGAATATGATACTTTTTAAAATGTTTTGAAAATATACTAAATATAAGTACTTTGTAATGTGAAATATACATAATTTTTAATAATGCCTCAACAAATTTTTGTCTTGACAGATTTTATATATTTTCAATTTTTTTATTTTAGGGATAGAAGAAAAATAGGTGCCAACTGACATTTTAATTAAAATTGGCGGTAATATGTCGACGAATTGCTAGTTTGTTTTTTAGGATTCGGTTGTCAATTTACCAAACCAGTAGAATTAAGATACTATGCCATCATTTTCGTTTAATTTATTAGTTGTCTAAGTATTGCACACAAGCATTATACGTAATTAAATATAATCCTAGATCTCTAGATTTTCTTTGTTTATTTAATCTGAAATTTTTCATTCAAAGACTATTTCTTGAAGACATTAATTGTGCAAATATTGTTCCAAGTACTTATCCGTGCAATTTTAAGTAATATTAAGTATTAAAAAAGACAAATGAAGGATTCATTACTATTTATACCAGTGTGTTAATATGGCAAGGCTATCAGCATGATGATTATACCACACTTAATTTTAAACATACCTATTAAATGCGTTAAATAAAAACACCAAAAGTAGGTTTGTGATTCCGATACAAATTGTAATTTGAAATTTCTATTACTTATATCATTTTCTCTTTGCTACTATAAATGTCTCTGAGATAGTCTGATTGATAGTTTGTTTCTACTTGGCTCTATTAAACTGTTACTTAATGGAAAAGAAACATTGATAATCAAATATGCACATTAGATCATGCTGCTTTTTTCCTATGGTACATGTGTTTTACGGAGGTTGGACGGATATTTTGACTTTATTAATGACTGCTGCCCTAAAGAGTCCAGTACTGGTCAAGATAAACTATTTTCGGAGGTTTTTCTTTTTTCAGAACTTTTTCCATGCACTTTGTGCCGTTTTATGATCATCACTACTGCGTGGTGTTTACTAATTCTTAAAAAAAAAGAGAAAATAAAAAAAGAGGTTAGTCTTCGTAAGTGGGTATATTTATTTAAAAACCCTTAAAAGGGCTACATAAAAAAAACAAACGTTTTCGGACTAAACAGTCCATTATCAGGTTTACATTTTAAAATTGCCTAAAATAAGTATATACCATTTAGTTAAAACAAACGTGGTTATGAAATTTTGACTATGGTTAAAAAGCAAAAATGGCTATACTTACTAGGTTAAAATGCCTGAGCCACCAAAATACATGGGTAAAAACCCTTTAAATTACATATAGTTGTAAAAGATTGTACATCTTGTTGTTAAAAAACTGTGATGTTTAGTATTAAATTAAATATGACTTCAGGTAACGAACATTGCTGAAGTGAGTTCCAGAGCCGAAGAGTAAACCTCTACACACGGAGAACAGCTGGAAACTGATTGACAATATATCTATGAACGGTGTCGAAAACAAAGTGTCAATGTAACATGGAACTATATTAGTTATACCTAGTAATACTACAACCAAAAGATTCAAAAAATTATTTTGATGATTTTAAAAAGTAATAACAGCAATCTAGGTGTTGGGATTTAAAAATTTGGGTTATAATAGCTCTGGAACTCACTTTAGCAATGTATGTTACCTGAAGTCATATTTAATTTAATACTGAACATCACAGTTTTTTAACAACAAGATGTATAATCTTTTAAAACTATATGTAATTTAAAGGATTTTTACCCATGTATTTTGGTGGCTCAGGCATTTTAACCTAGTAAGTATAGCCATTTTTGCTTTTTAACCATAGTCAAAATTTCATAACCACGTTTGTTTTAACTAAATAGTTTATACTTATTTTAGGCAATTTTAAAATTTAAACCTGATGATAGACTGTTTAGTCCAAAAACGTTTGTTTTTTTGATGTAGCCCTTTTAAGGGTTTTTAAATAAATATACCCACTTACGCAGACTAACTCTTTTTTGTGATACGTGGTATACAGCCAGCTACAGGAATTGTTTTCCTTGTGGATTTTACTAATTTTTTGCAGAACTTCTTTGTTGGTAAGTTTGTCTATTCAGGAAATCCTTAACATCCGTCTATGGTACCATATTACAAAATGCTTCTGGTCTTTTCAGTAATGATTCAGTTAAGGTCAATGAATCCAGTCAACCGAGAACACGTAGCAATTTAGTAAAATAACTGTTATTTCTAATTTTATTTACTAACTTTTAAAAGTTTTTACTTTGATGAAATCTGATCTTGACTTCCCAAACCATGTCTTCACTTTTGTTGAGTGTTCCTACTGTTTGTTTAAATTCGTTAAAAAACAGCAAAATTCGGTTATTTGTGCTACCAGTTGTTTGTCAACTAATAATTGTCTTGGTGTTATCCTATTTTTGATTATAACCATGTATTGTATTATGGTGATAATACAATCAAGCCTGCAACTACTACTAACTTCCGCTACATTTGAGACAATCATCTATAGATCATCCAGATTGTCAGAAAGGTTATGTCAGATAAAACAATTTTTTATTAAAAAATTCTACGGTGAACCACAATGATGGTATTAATTGAAATAAGTTCGCGAAAATTTTACTTTATTTTTTATTTTCAACAATATTCAATAACATTCAAAATGTAAAATAATTTTATAGAAGGTGTTTTAGATAACCTATCTCTGCTTCAACACAAGAGTCAAACCATGTAAGCCGTTCACGTGTACTTAAATGCCATATATATCATTTTCGACGGGATCAGGATATACACTTATCTCATTTTAGTTTTTAAATCGTCTTCATCTGTATGTTCTTCGCTGTAAACAATTTCTTTTAAATAGCCCCATAATAAAAATTTTAGGGTTAAAAGCACAGGCGATCTTGAAAGCTGTCAGATGGATCCGTTAAGTACAATCCATCTGTTTGGAAATGTGTCATTGTTGCCATACCATAACTCCTCTTTCGTGTAGAGGAATATTCTCCAGTAGCAAAGATTTTTCCATTTAAATATTTTTAAAAAATAGTTACCTATTAAACTTCCATTGAATAACCGACGCCAAACATTTATATTTCATCTCGTTTAAAAGCAAATTTTCCTTAACCAGTGTGGATTCGATCAAGTGACGAATACTGGGTGTTATGGCGATGTATAATCCCATTCTTCGGAAACGAATATATGTTTTTTGCATTATAACTTGTATTATATTGATAAAGGTTAGTCTTCAATCCAACTAGTTGGATCGCAATTCATTAACCAAACAAAGTTTAAACCGATGGTAATGGTGGTCTTTTAACTATAGTTGAACTATAGTTTGAAATATAGTTGAAAAAACTCCAGTTTCTGGAGCAATGGACCTTAGAGACACATGTGGAATAATCGTTACATATGCTAAAACATTTACCAAGTTGTGTTAGGTCTGTATTGGTTTGATATGATTTGTATGTTTATATATATATATATATATATATATATATATATATATATATATAATATATATATATATATATATATATATATATATATATATATATATATATATCCGGTTTTTTAGGCGTTACGCCCGTCCGGTAGGGATATATGGAGGAGTATCACCAAGCCGCAAGCCCTTATCTCTTGCCGTACTGCTCCACCATAGGCCGATCAGATCCCAGCATATCCTAGTCTAAGCCGCAGATTCATCTAGAATTTTAAACTGCTGCGTTAGACTTTTTGTTTTTCCGTACACCGAGCTGGGGCTCGATCCACATCCACTAAACCATTCGACAGTGAAGCGAATGAGAGGCAGCCGCACAGCCCGCTGAGCTATCTGACCGACTGATTTCTATGTTTACCGTTCGGAAATGAATCTTGCCGCATCTTCTCATCAAACTTAGCAGTAGTTTAATAAGTCGGTGTTTTTTTTTTGCAAGAGAGCGTTGCGTGTAATCTGTTTGAGCATTTCGAGCATTTTTTCTACATTTATCATAAATCAACATATCTGCGTATTTTGTTCCTATAAAAGGCATTTTTACTGCTGTATGAACTCACTATATTTTAAAATTTTGTTTAAAACTAAAATTAACGTATTAAAGAGTGACAATAACGGGCGACTTTAATGTCGTACTTTAATGGGAAAATGGAGTTTAAACAAGATGATGTAGAAGTACCAATGGGTAAGTATTGCTGAACTCTTTACACCAAAAAAATTTATAGCAGTGTAAATGGCAGTGTCAAAAACGAAATAATCAAAGACGTCAAAATGCTCAACAAATTTTTAATAGGAAGCGACGACGGATTAATTCAAACTAAGATACTATTAAATGTCAAATTATAAAGAACAAAGATGATCCTTAAAACAAGAAAAAACAAATGGATTCCCCAAAAACACAACGTCCTGTATAAACATATACTAACCAGATATATACAAGACTTGCAAGATGAAATAGAAGATGTAGATCAAGCAACTGATGGCATAACAAAGGCTATAAAAAAAACTGAAAGGAACTGCTGTCCGACCGTTCTTACCCGTAAAGAAAAACTAAGAAAAAATACCAACGAGCTAACAAGTAGTAGAAGACAGCTGACGGAAAAATACGGCTTCAACTATACAACAATAAAGAAATTAAATGAAGGTATTAACCAGTCAATCCGAAGAGACATAAGAGAAAACAATACAAAAGAAAAAACTAAAATAATTTAACAAAAAAAATGTTTAAAAGTTTTGAGGCAAAATACGAACAACATAGAGAACAAAAATATGTACAAAATAAAAAACAAAGGTGGAAACATTACTACTGATAGGACCAAAATCCTGGATAAGAGCACCGACGAAAGGCAAGATTAGCTCCTGCCCAAAATAAAAAATCAGGGATCAGAACTAATACCAAAAATAACTCCATACAAAATCAAAACGGCACTTTAGACATGAAAAATAGCAAATCCGATCAAAGCAATAAAACTAGGTGGAAATAAAATTATTTAAACTTTGGCCAAGCTTTTCACCGAATGAATTTACGAAGGAAAATCGACTTCTCAATGAAACAATGCAGTCATTATTTTATTACATATGAAGAGATGTAATAAATTTAAAAACCTACCATCCTCTCAGTTTGATTTTACACATATATACACTTTTTACAAAAATTATCAAAAAAAGACTGGACCCTAAATTAGACTTCTATCAGCCTTGAGTACAAGCTGGATTTTGATCGGAATTCAGCACTAATGATCTCTTATGATAAACCTAATGATATACCTATTGATATAAAGAAGATGATAGAGAAGTCTGCAGAATACAACAAACCGTTGGCACTAATATTTGTCCACTACGAGAAAGCATTCGATACCATAAGCCATTGGAAAATGTTAAAAGCATGTACATAATGCCAAATAGATCATCGCTACACTCACATAATCAAATATATCTACCAAAATTATACAGCTATCGTAAGACTATCTGAACAAGAAATAAATGAATTTTGTTTATAGCGAGGAGTACGACAAGGACCTCGTCTATCCAAAGCTATTTATGGTGCTTTAGAACATACTTGTAAACAGGCACATTTGCAGAAACATCGTCCATATAGCTTATATTTCGTTAAGTTGTTAAGTTCTGGAAATGTATCCATCGATGACTACACAATATACTACTCGGGGAACGAACAGCAGAGACACTGGAATGGTGTAGGCCTTATAGTAACAGAGCAGATAAAAAAAGCAGTAATTGATTTCATACCCTATTCTGATCGAATGCTTCTTTTGAAATTACAGAGTAAGCCCGTAAACATAAACATACTTCAAGTTTATGCACCAACTGCTGACAAGTCGGATGATGAAATAGAGCAGTTCTATGAGAATCTCCAAGAATTACTTAAAATGATAAAGAGTTATGAAACAACATTAATCGTAGGAGATTTTCATGCCAAAGTGGGTTGTGGAAAAGTGGAACATATTTGTGGAAATTACGGACTGGGAAATCGCAATGATAGAGGTGAGAGACTACTACAATTTTGCCAGGAGAAACAACTAACTATCATGAACACCTGGTTCAAACTACCACTACAGAGGCTATATACGTGGAAATCACCCGCAGATAATAAAAACAATTGTGTCCGAAATCAAATCCATTACATTATTATAAACCAGCGATATAAAAATGCAGTAACGGATACAAGAACATACCCAGGCGCAGATGTTCCATCGGATCACAACCTACTAGTGGCTAAATTAAAAATAAAGTTCAAAATGCTAAAAAGGACTGTCAAAAGAAAAACCGACATCAATTTACTTAAACAAGAAAATATACAAAGTATGGTAAAGACTAAACTCAACGAGGAATGTGAAAGACTCCAAAGAGAGTTATCACCAACTACAGAAGGCTTATGGACTGAAGTCAAGAATGCTTTTACTAGCGCCGAGAAATATATAAAAGACACTAATAACAAAAGAAAATCTGAACCCTGGATGACACAAAAAATTCTGGGAATGATGGATACTCGATGAGCCTACAAAAATAAAGATAATGAAAAATATAGGGAGATACATCGTCAAATCAAGAAAGAAATAGCTACCGCAAAAGAAAATTGGATGATAGAAAACTGCCAAGAGATCGAAGAATTAATAAAGAAACACGACAGTCAAACGCTTCACAAAAAAATAAAAGATCTAGCTGGAATGACAAAACAAAGACTCCCTTGTAGATTAACAAACGACGAGAATGAAACGATATGGGAATTAAGCGATCTAAACAACGTATGGGGACATTACATAGAAGAACTATTCTCGGACACACCACTAAACAACATAATATATAAAAACCATGAAACCAGTCCTCCTATATTAAAACAAGAAGTAGAGAGAGCAATCAAAAACGCAAATAATGGGAAAGCCCCTGGCCCCGATGACATACATACGGAAGTCATAAAGCTACTGGAAGAGAAACATTTAAATATAATCGTCAAATTATTTAATCAAATATATACAAGCGGTGAAATTCCACAAGACTGGTTAAAATCAGTCTTTATTCCCCTTCTAAAAACTAAGGGAGCGAAGAAGTGTGGTGATTTCAGACTTATTAGTTTAATGTCGCATATGTTAAAGTTATTCTTGAAAGTTATTCACCAACGCATTTATAAGAAATGTGAACAGGATATCAGTGATGAACAATTTGGCTTCCGAAATGGATTTGGGACACGGGAAGCATTAACCAGTTTTATTATACTGCTGCAAAAATGTCGAGACCAAAAAAAGGATCTCTTTTTATGTTTTATTGACTATCAAAAGGCCTTCGACAAAGTAAAACATGATAAGCTGATGGATTGCCTTCAAAAAAAGGGACTAGACGAGAACGATTTTAAAATTATCCAAACGCTGTATTTTAACCAAACTGCAGCAGTTAGAACAGAAGCCGGTGACACAGAAATATTCAATATCAAGCGAGGTGTACGACAGGGATGTGTATTGTCATCACTACTTTTCAATATATATTCGGAAGAAACCTTTGCACGAGCACTAGAGCAATCAAGAGAAGGTGTTAAAATTAACAGCAGAGTTCTAAATAATGTACGATACGCCGACGACACGGTCCTAATTGCAGAGAGCGCACAGGATCTCCAGACACTCTTAGATCGCGTCAGATCGATCGGAGAACAATACGGCCTCAGCATTAACGTCAAGAAAACAAAAACAATGATTATCTCCAAAACATCCATCCATCCACCCATGGCTTTAAACGTGAATGGTAACATTATCGAAAATGTCGAGAAATTTCGATATCTAGGGTGCTGGATAACGAAAGATATAGATCCAGAAATAGAAATAAAATCGCGAATTGAACAAGCAAGAAATGTCTTTTTAAAAATGAAACAAATGTTTACGTCCCAAACACTCAATCTCAAAATCCGATACCGAATGCTGAAATGTTACGTTTACAGCACCTTACTATATGGAATGGAGGCCTGGACCTTCAAAATCAACTCACTAAGGCGTTTGGAAAGTTTTGAAATGTGGTTATTTCGAAGGATGCTGAAAGTCCCCTGGACAGCGCATATGAGCAACGAGCAGGTCCTACACAAGATGGGTACCGACAGAGAACTCTTAAAAATAATGAAAACACGGAAAACCTCATATTTGGGACATATATACAGAAATGAGAAATACCAGCTACTGCAGCTTCTTATAGAGGGGAAGGTAGAAGGAAAACGTGGTCCTGGTAGACGGCAGGCGTCCTGGTTGAAGAACATTCGTGAGTGGACTGGTTTGGATTCTCAATCTTTAATAAGAAAAGCCAGGGACAGAAATGATTTTGCTGAGGTTATCGCCAACCTTCATTGAAGATGGCACCCAAAGAAGATGTGTTACTTGTACTTACTTATGGACCGAAGACATTAACACTCATAAAAAAGGTAGTGAATAAGATTCGCGTGACTCAGAGGAATAGGGAGCACCAGATGTTAGGTGTCTCTCTGAGAGACCAAATCCCAAACGAAGAAATATGTCGTAGAACAAAAACAACAGACGCCATCAAAAAAATTGCGTCGCTAAAATAAAATTGGGCAGGTGCGTCATCAGATTATCAGACAACTAATAGACAAAACGTATTTTAGAGTGAAGACTAAGGCAAGAAGTAATACGAAGCAGATACGCCCACTTATTAGATGGACTAAGGACCTAAAGCGTATTAGCAATAACTGGACCCATGCCGCATAAGATAGAGACAGATGGAAATAGATGAGGGAGACTTATGTCCAGCAGTGGACGAATACAGATTGATGATGATGACTGAAAATAAGAAACAACATTAGCTGTTTACATATTTCTATTAGTCAAAAAACGATTTTTTGGCAACCAAGGACAAGGACAACTTAGTCTTTATGCATTTGTAAAAACTATAAAAACATTCCAGTGAATTCCATTAGGTCAATTTAAAAATGATAAATGCGCCATTAAATTGAAAACACCTTCTATTCTACAGTACAAAATAAACCAGACCAGTGATCAGTATGAATTTCAACTTAACGTTAAGAACAGAAGAAGCCCGAACTACATTTGTAAAAATGAGGAGCGTACTCTGCAGCCACGATAGTATTGACCTAAAGTTTTTAAAGAACATTTTTACATATTTCCAGTGTTACTTTGTGAAGTTAAAGCGTGAACTCTAACTGAGGCTATGCTTAAAATCTTGGCAGTTTTTAATATGTGGGTATACAGACGATTATCAAGAATAAGCTGGATCGACAAAGTTAGGAATGAGACTGTCCTTAGATGCTAAACCAAACAACATAATTGCTGAATATAATAACGATATAAAAGCTGTAAACATTGGTCATATTATGAGATCCCCTGAAAAATATAAACTTTTGCATCTAATGGTTTGGGCAAAAAAAGATCATCAGCAAATATGTAGTCAATATAATATCCAACGATCGATAACGGTCAAAAGAAAAAGGAAAGAATTGCGCATTGATCTTTGTGTCTCGTCAGATTGTAGTAGTAAAAATATCCTTTAAAATTTTTCCTTAAAAATACTTTTTACTTTAATATTGCAAACCTTTTTTATTATATTTTATAACGTAAACTAATTTTTTGCCTTAATAATTTTTAAGCGTAAACCAACTCAAACTGGACCATCATCTAAGACACTACTTGTGAAATAGTTTACGTTTCGTAGTAATTTTCGGAAGTACCATTATAAACTAAAGTAATTGTGAAAGTATGCCATGGTCGTGAGAATAAATGCAACGACTGCATTTATGTTTGCAAAATGCATTTTAAAAAGTTTAGAGGAAGAAAATTGTGATTATACACCACTAAATCGTTTTATTATGAATTACGTAATATTCAGATATGGCAAAATAAGCCTATGCTATCAGAGTGTACCTGTATTGTTGCATAACACTTTTTATTGATTACAAAATTAAAATAACTTTAAAATTTACGAAATTAAAATTTAAGAAGGAAAAATAAACGGATTTGCGAGTATATACTTTAATTTTAAGAACATCTACAAAAAAAAAGGAGATAGAAGGAATTGTTCAAACTACATGGTGCTAAGTGTCATAAAACACTCTAAAGACTCTATTGAAAAATAATAAAGAATAAAATTGAAAAAGAAATGACACATGTAGACGAAAAAAATGACCTTCGTGTAAGCAGATCTTGTATTGACAGAATATTTTCTGTAAAGTAGGTTATTAAAAAAATATTAGCCTACAACCTTTCAACTCATCTAGTCTTTATAGGTCTCACTACGGTATTGTATCACTTTTAATGCTTTGAACCAAATATATACAATCCCAAAACAAGGAGACCATACAATATGTAAAAATTACTGAGCAGTTAACTTACTGAATGTAACATATAAAATAATGACTAGTACAATAATTAGAGATAGACTAACAAAATATATACAGAACGGTTTTAGGAAAGCAAGATCCACGATAGACGCTATACATACGCTAAAACAATTTATAGAGAAAACAACCGAGTACGACGGAGAAATTCATATACTTTTCCTAAGTAAACAGGCATTTGACAAACTAAACAGAAGAAACATGATTCAACGATAGAAATGACAATTCGAGATTCCCAAGAAATAATAGACACCGAAAGAGAAAAACCGAAATAATAAAAACGAAAAATGGAGTACCACAAGGAGATGCGCTCCCAACGGTACTATTTATACTATCACTAGATGAGATTATAGAAAAAACTGTCAAACGCAGAAACTGTAAACAATAATGCAGAAGAAATAATAGGATGTAAAGACAATATAACCATAAAAGAAACGGATAAAAAGGCATTAAAGAAAACCTTTCATCTCTTATAACAAACCAAACTTACATCCTAAAAAAACCTTCCATAAAAAAAAAACCACCTATAGATTATGTCATCACAACACAAGAAACACACATACAAGTTGAAGACATAAGAGTATTACGAGGACCGGAGTGCAGAACTGACCACTATATGGTAAGATAAAAATGTTACCTACAGTATCGACCTCGGCTACTACATCAAAATGACAACCAACTAGCTCAATCAAAACCCCTGGAATCGAATCTACCTAAATACAATATTGATGCACTGCAAAACGACTCGACATCACTCTTATATAAGCTGCGACTTATCCAAAAATTGGCAAACCTGATCTACTTCTCAGCCCAGAATACCTATAAAGAGATAATCAATAAAATCAATGAAGCAGCTTACGAAGCGCTCGACACAATCCAAAAGAACAAAAAGAATACTCCATTGTGGTGGACAACTGACATCGCCAATACAGTACACAACAAGAAACAAGCATATCAAAAGTAGCTGCAAACAAATGATCCAGATGATAAACGAACATATGCAAGATCAAACAGAGAAGTAAAACATTTAGTAACTAAAGCAAAAAATATTTCCTGGGAAAGTAAATGCGAAAAACTCAACAAATATATAGAATCAACAAGATCAAGAGAAGCATGGAAAACGGTAAAAAATCTGAGAACAAACAGAAAAGAAACGAGTAGAATGGATTTAGTAGAAGAAAGATCTTGGATCGAACACTACTCACAACTTTTGACTGAAACAAGACCTCAATTCACGAACATCAGTACAACAACATATGTACTGGAATTCAGTGAACACGATGAAATAACAGTACAGGAAGTCGAGAATGCAATACGAACTCTAAAAAATCGAAAGTCGTGTGGACCACAAGGTATACCAAATGAATTATTAAAACATAGCCCACAAGTATTACGGGAATTACTGGCGTATGTCTTCACCTTATTCTATAATGGACACGACTTATTCTATAATTTGATCATTACAGATTTTTCAGTAGATATATATACTATTTCAGTAGATCAGTAGATTGAAGTTGAAATCAGTAGATCTACTGAAAACTCAGTAGACCTGGTAACCCTAATAACTGATAACAAGAAAATTTTGACTATGAATCTGCAATCAATAATAATTAAAATTCAATCGATTTTAACAATAAACACTAACAAGTCTGGCTAACTGGCTCTACCAAAGCCATTTTTCAGATAAAAAAGAACACATCTTGGCTGAAAAATATCAGAGATTTGCTAACTTCAGTCTTAAAAATATATTTCACGTTGCAAAAGAGTGGGAAACGTTTAAAGAAGTAATAGCCAACCTTCGTTAAAGACAGGACCATAAGAAAAAGAAACTTCTTCAGGTATCTGTATCTGTAGACTATGGAAAGCAAGTTAAGTTTCACAGCACTTAGGCCACAATTGACCCATTGTGCATCCTCCCAGGGAGCTGTCGCCCTTAGCTCATTGTCCAACCTGCCATTTCTAGGAAGGTGGATAAGTCACCAGGAGACATCTCTCTTATATGGGTAGGTGTAGGCTAGGACTCGCCGAACGCGTACTCTCGTATTAACGATAACTCCGAGCGTCTTCTCGTTCATACTTTCTACATAGAAGTGTGTCTGCTAGCCGAGGGTGTAAAAGTATTTGCTAAGTTGTCAATGATCAGTTGAAAAACCAACTGTCAAGCGTAGGTTTTTCCTGGTTATTTTTAAGTACTTTTTTAATGGTGACTCTTCAAGGATACTTAGTGTTACCCTGGAAAGTTTACATCTTTTTCCTTCTTCCCATCTTTTTACGGTTTGCGTATGGAAGTGACATTTGACAATTTCCGCAAATATTGTAGTTGACCAACCAAAAAATCTCCAGGTGCTAAGAGTCTTAGGGCTGCCGCCTTCCTAACCAATTGGTTAGCAATGTGGTTGCCTTTATTCCTATTGTGTCCCTTATCCCACCTTAGGATGATGATATTACCATCCAAAGTCTGAGTTAGTGACTCCTGACACTCCATTACTAAACCTGATGTGACACGTGGTCTATTCAAGGTTAGTAGAGCTTGTCTGCTATCTGTGCAGATTATTATAGTTTTTTCTGCTATACCTTTTTGGGTTATCTCTCTTGCGGCTATAGAGATACCATCCAGTTCTGTCTGAAGTACGCTGGAATTTTTGCCCATACCTCACTTTATTCTTAGGTTCAGTGATCTGGAGTATATCCCGCATCCTTAGCCTTCTTTTATTTTGGAGCCATCGGTGTATATGCAATAGGCATTTGCCACGTTTGTCTCCATATACTGTCTTGTTTCGATTTTGTAGGGTTTGATAACGACAAACTTTGGTTCAATTGAATCGCAGCCTGCCTGTAGCAGTAGTAGCGCATCCAGCTCTCCCCGCCAGAAACGAGTTCTCAATTGTCCCATTCCTACATCAAGGTTTGCACCAGCTGAGCGCAGTCGCTTCACTGTCACTAGCGCCAACTTTTTGACATATATATCTAGAGGTGTGATGCCAATGATCAACTCAACTTAACTTTAGATATTTATTCTTTTATCTGTTGGGGAAATAAGTTTGTTCTTTTATGAGGAAAAATCTTTGATTTATAATAACATAATCAATCTTCTATAAAACTAAGCCAAATGAATAGTATATAATATCTGTAGATAGAAAATCAAAACCAGTAGCAAGTTTTCACAAATTGATTTATTAAAGAATAATAAATTGGTCTAGACAATTGATTTAATTTATAAATATTTAATTATTGCTCTATTGTTATTATTATTTTTTTAATTGCTGGATGATCCATGATAATCGAACATAGGTATAGTTTTTTGTGGTTTTCTGTTTACAGTAAGACGATGATTAATTAAATAACAAACAATTATCAACAAGTCTACAAAAAATTACGAAACATCAATATCTCGTAGGTTAATAAAAATTATTTCTTATAAACAACATCCAAATGAGATAAAATTTTACTCTTGCTCAATTATCACATATCACCTAGCAATCTTATAATAAAATAATAACAAAGGAGCAATAAATAAAAAACATAAATTAAATCAATTGACTAATCAAGACTAATTTAACATTCTTTAATAATTAAATTTATAAAAACTTGGTACTGGTTTTGCTTTTATATCCGCAGAGATTATATACCATTTAGTTACTTTAATTATAATTTTATGCTTTAACGCAATTTAATATACAGAGTGGACCTACAGTATGGAATCGTCTAAGTACCTAAACGGCAAGTTTTAATTTGAATACTTTCAATGTTGCCAGATTCACCATTTCAGATCTGATATCATTAGTCACTTTGGTTAAATACAACGCTCTGTATATTGTTTTAATATTGAAACCATTACTTCAATGCAATTTAATCATATCTAACACGTGGTATTTTACCTAATAACGAAGGTCTTAACCCCTTCTTAGTCGCCAGGAATTTAGGATCGCAAGATCGAAAAGGCTGCTTCGTCTTTTACTTCTAAGCTTATGTAAATAAAAGTATTTGAATTTGGTTTAAGTAAAACACTATTTTATTAAGATTTAATTAGTATAGTCCCATGTTACAAAATAATATAAAAAGTAAAGTTATGTTACGAACACTAGACAGAATACTAAAAGAACTATTAAAAAAAAAAGGAAACTTTTAGTTATTCCCTAAGTTCAGTTTGGCACTCTTCGCATACTGCACGTGTATGCTCTCTGTACAAAATGTTTTTAGATCTACAGCATGAAATAATCGTTTTCCGGTTCGGACGGTAGCAAAAGTAGCGCATTTACCAGGTACTTCTCCATTCGTTATAATGTCTTATGTATTAGGATCATTAAAAATAGCTAAATTAAATAATTGCTATCGACACATTTAACTTCATCTTTCCTCACTAGAGGTCTCTAGTAGAATAATCTGTTAATTGTTTTTCTAAAATTTACCAGAGTAGACGATGCGTTTTGATTTGGTTTGAGTCTTTTTACAAACTCTCTCTGATGATCTTAGTATATTAAAAATAGCCTTAATAGATAATTTTAGTTAAGTTTTTAACTCTCGCTTCGACTCAAAGATGTTTCCTCATAAGAGAAAATGCTAAAAGCTTCAAAAATGTTCAGATCAGCTTTTTATTTTCAGCAGGGTTGTTACTTGTATACACCAGCGATTTTTGCATGCAATATTTATTAGGTATCTTGTTAAAAATTACCAGGGGCTAATGTCTTTTCGCAAAACATCATAGAAGGAGCTAATCAACGATGTCAACTCCGCCTTTTGTATTATTATATAACAATACAATTTCTTGTTTATAATGTCCTACTTGAATTCTCTTTTTTATATATACAGTTTCATTTCTTCTGTTGATTAGTATTCTCAAATATTTGAATGTTTCAACTTCTACGAAACTGTGCATCTATTGTCAGTTCTATCATTTATGATCATATATATATATATATATATATATATATATATATATATATATATATATATATATATATATATATATATGAACGTTCATATATATATATATATATATATATATATATATATATTATATATGTATATATAACAAGCGAGTATTCTACATCTTCTAGAGCTGGCGCCGCTTCTCGCCTCCTAATTTCCAGCGTTTTCTGTCGAAGCAAATCTTCAGTTGTTAGATCTCTGAATGTTGATACTACATATACCTAATATTTTTATGGATACATAAAGTTTGTTTTATATATTTTTATTTTGTTTTTTTATTCTTTTATTATCTCCTTGTTTTTTTTTATTTGCTTTCTTTTTTTTTGTGGTATTGCCCTTTTTTGTTTTTTAGTGTTTTTTGCTATTTTTGTTTTTTTTTTGTATTTTTTTGTTTTTTGTTTAATTTCCATACATTGGTGGTGGTATACATTTTTTTGTGTTTTTTTTTCAAACCATATTAACAGCTTATGCCTATATACTATTTACAACTTGTAATTACATATTTTAACATGTTTGTAAATGAAATGAAGAATTTCATTTACAAAAGAAACTACACGTAATTAATTCCTTATAAAGTTCGTTTATATTATTAATTTGTAAATCACATTCTAATATAATATGTGTCAGGTCGCCTATTTTGGCACAAGGAAAATTGGGATTATTTGATAAGCCGATTCCATTACAGTCTTTGTCTACTAACGGTGTCAATATCTGTCTTTGGAATTAAATTTTTGTTTACTTTTTCTCCAAGCATATATTTGCTGATTTAGCTAAATTGTCAACGATATAGTTTTTATTCCCGAATGGCCCTGGATCCATGTAATTATTACATTTAATCCTAATTGTATAGTTTCATACAGAATTTTAAGAATTTTCAGTTCAATGTGGTTTATAAGTTTGACAGTTTGTTAAATCTGTCGACCACGCTTTTACTGTCAGTAAATATAACATAGTTGCTAGTCGGATTCAGTACTACATATTGAAGAACAAACAGTATTGCCATCATTTCTGCTGCGTATATTGAGTATTCACTATGTAAGCTATACTGGTGATGATAATTTTTATTTTCGTGGAACATTACACAGCCCGTTCCATTTGCATCTTTTGACCCATCAGTAAAAATGTACTGATAATTTGTCTATTTTTCTTTAATAATTATATCAAAAATATTTGAATGTAAATGTGAGTTTAAGTAACATATTTTAACCTTTCTAGGAAATAATGTTATTGCCATTTCACCGCGGTAGGGCGGAATTTGGCTTTTATAAAGAATATTATTACATTTTACCGTACTTAGCTTTCTACCAAAGGTATAGATTTTTCATTTGCGGTACCTATAGGTGAGGTCTAAATCTGATAGCTCATGAAGATCTTGAAGGTACTTACAATTTTTGGACATAATTCGAATGGTAAATTTGTCGCTAAGGAATTGGCGGCGTAAATGCAATGGAGGTTCTACCGCCTCATTTTTCATTATTTGGACTGGAGTGGATTTTGCTTTGCCCAAGATTTTGTTCTCTCCGATCTTCCTTGCAAGATGACATGTAGAAGAAAGATTTATCGTTGCGATTCACTTTATCAATTTACGATACTACAACTTGAACCTGACTAAGTTTAACAGTTTATCACACTAAATGTTTATGTAGCAAAAAAATTATATTCTCCATAAATGTGATCAAACAACGTGTATTTAAACTTTGACAGTTATTTGACAATCCGAAGTTTACTTTAATTAGGTATAACAATTTTAATATGTTTATATTTTTTTAATAAAATATATTTGTTAAAAGAAATATCATAAAAACGTGAATACAATATCAAACTGACTAGAGTTGACGTATTTCAAAATAAATGTTAACAGTCAATAATTAGAAATAGAAATAAACAGCTTAAATAGCTTTAAAGGTATTTAATAAGTAAAGAATAGGAAGACTTTTAAAATTCTCAAATGTTTCTCAATATGAAATATGTTATAAATATATACATACATGCCCATGGTCCAAATTTTTTGACAAGTGATGTTTCTTCAGTGGATATAAACAATGGAGCTAACAAAGCTCTGCAAGTTTGTAAAATATTCCATATAGAGTCTAGTAGAAAGGAGACAAGCACTATTAATCCAATTGCGGCCAATGGCAAAGTGTAGAAATCCCACATTTCTTCTGAAACTGAAATAAAAGAGTTGTAAAGTTATTAGACACACCAGCAACATATTTAAAAATTCTTTTAAAAATCACAATCTAATTTATTTTATAAACATGAAGCCCATATTTTATATATACATTGTAATAGTTTATAGGCTTTAAAGGGGTAAATCAGAAACATGCCGTGTACAATTCACATAAGAAATTTACTTACAATAAAATACATTCATTTAACCTGAAATACTGATATAAAAATTTAAAGTATATCCTGACGAGTTTAAAAATCTAATTATTTTTGAAGTAATTGTGCAAGTATATTAATTGAATATAAAGGAGCTAATAGATATCTTTTATCTCTAACTTAAGGAAGACATTGTAACTAAAATAAAGCAATGCAGAGTTAGATGGTTAGGTCACATCTGGCGAGCAGGCGATGAGGCAGTGACATATTCAATGATAGAATGGAATCCAGGAGGAAGAAAGAGAAGGGGAAGACCGAGATCAAAGTGGCTGCAAGAAGTTGAAGAAGACCTCCAAAGGGCAGGAGTCAGTGAATGGAGAGGAAGAACTAGAGACAGGAAAAAATGGAGAGATATTGTCAATAAGATAAGATAAAAAAAAAAGACTGATCCACTTCAGAAATAGGATCTAGAAAGCATTTGCGGTTTAACCCCACGTTGGGGTGTATAGCCATTATATATATATAATAGATATCTTTTAGATTGTAGAGTCTGCTCAAGTTTCGTACTATCTCGACCTGGCCCATGGTAGTCAATTTTCGAAAAAAAAATTTTAAATTATGCTGGTAAACCACCGTTACGATTTTATCAGCAGTAACGGGCAGTAGAGCTATTATGGCTACAGTTTGATCAACGTACGACTAAAGTATATATTATTGTTTGTTTTACTACTGTCATCGCCAGCTAACTTGGCGGTGCGCACAAACCCAAAATTGCTTAGTGGCTAGGTGGTGGTCTTTAGTCTCCTCCCAGTTATCAGGTGCGTAACACTTAAGTGATTTGCGGCTATTATTTTTCAGACTTCGTATTATTTCGGATACTTAAGTGTATTTGTAACAATTTCTAACGATGGCATTGAAAAATAGTAGAAAAAATAATTTTGTTATTAGTGGAGAATCTCGGGAGATTATATTTAATGTGTTTATCAGTTATCAGTTGCGTAACACTTAAGTGATTTGCGGCTATTATTTTTCAGACTTCTTATTATTTCGGATAGTTAAGTGTATTTGTGACAATTTCTAACGATGTCGTTGAAAAATAGTAGAAAAAATAATTCTGTTATTAGTGGAGAATCTCGGGAGATTATATTCATGTGTTTAATTATTTCAAAAGCGACATTCGCAGAATAATTTACGATTTTTATAAAACAGAAAAATGTCGGGTTACGGTAAAAAAATTAAAACAACAAATTCACAACGATTTGGATATCACAATTTCACAAACATCTTTAAGGCGACTTTTACGCAAAATGCAATTTCGTTGGAGGAAAACCGAAAACAACTGAAAAGTGCTTGTAGAAAAAAGTGCAATAAGAGCTTTGATAATAAAATATCTCAGGCAAATCAAATATTTTCGGAGTCAAAATAGGCCAATCGAGTATGTTGACCAGACCTACTTACACAGCGGTCATACTTCTTCAAAGAACTGGACTGACGAATCAACCAAGGGCTTATTTTCAAATATTTCCAAAAGTCAACGACTAATAATAGTGCATGCCGGTGGGGATATGGGATTTATAAAAAATGGCTTATTAATCTTTAAATCAGGTTCAAAATCAGGAGATTACCACTCTGAAATGAATTCAGACAACTATGGAAAGTGGTTACAAGAACATTTATTACCTAATTTACCTGCTGTTATCGGTATTAGTTTTTGATAACGCACCTTATCACAGCATTCAGTTGGAGCGGGCGCCTACGTCAAACTCAAACAAAAATCAAATGATAGAATGGTTAATGCAGAAATATATTTCATTTACACCCAGTGCTTTAAAACCTGAACTGTATGAAATAATTAAATATCATAAACCTCATCATGTAAAATACAAATTCGACGAAATTCTACGTGCGCATGGCCATATTCCTTTACGTTTACCTCCTTACCATTCTGACCTAAACCCTATTGAACTAATATGGGCTACAGTCAAAAATAATATGAGGCAGAAAAACGTTACATTTAAGCTAGCTGACGTACAAAAACTCGCCGAGGAAGAATTCACTAATATTGATGCAAATGAGTGGAGAAATCGATGTTACCATGTCATTAAGAAATAAGATGAGTATATGGACAGCAAAATAGTTGCTGATAACGCCACGAAAATAGCTCCAATTATTATAGATCTTGACAGTGACTCTTCCAGTACAAAGTTTTCTTCTTCCGAAGATGAAAATGAAGAAAATTATTAACAATCCCTTTATTTTCAAATAGATACCACTTTTCAACACGGGTACTTGTTTTAGTATTATAATAAAACCAAAATATTAAAATTAAATAATTACTGTGTTGCATTTATTTATACAATATCCTCCATTTAATTTGAAACACAATATCAACGTAGATTTGTGAATTAAATTCAGTCATTATTGTGTAATTTGTTTACTAAGTTAAATAAATATTATAAACCAATGGCTTACTATTTAAATTAAATAAACCAAAATTACAATTTCATCTTTCTAATAATATATTAAAGCTTGCGAAAAATATTACTTTTTTAATAAAATTGTGTAATAATTAGTTGACGTATACCTCTACGCTACTGAATATACTTATCAGAAATAGTAAACCAATAGGATGAATCATAGGGCGTAAACATAATTTATTTCTCTGTGACGTTCTGCGTACTCTCTCGCCAAGTTAGCTGGCGATGATTGTACAATGTTACAAACCCAATATAGAATGTGTTGTTTTAAGCACGACATTTTTTTCATGAGGGTGTCTGATCCAAACGTCTTATAATACGATCCATGAGAACCAAAATATACATTGACGATTATGGACTAGAACAGGTTATTTTAGTTAACAAGGATATTCCATTCAAGTCTCAGGAAAGATAGTGAGAAACATGTACGGGCTTCTTTGGTCTTCTTAAAAGAAGAAGAATGCTATTTATATTCCTATATATGTTATTATGAAAGCAACTAAAAACGCAGAACATCCAGCAAAGAAGTACGTCATTTTGACCTTTCGAACAATTCTTTTTTGTCAGAAACTATTAATCTTAATATTACTAGAGTTTAAATTACCAGTATTTTGCTATTTTTTTATAATGTACGATTTTAGCACAAATGTTTATTAAACAAATGTTGTGCTTGGGACCCTTGAACTATTATATAGCCAATATAATAAATAATAATTATAGCCAATAGAATATTGTCAGTAAACTTATAATATTCGTTATATATTATAGAATATGTAGCTTATGAATATGAAAATGTAGCTTAAATTTATTTTATCAATGGGCACAGAGTAACTGAGACACATTCATTTAAAATAACTAAATTATTATGAACAATCAGGAATCAGTTAAGCATTATTAAAAACTCTGTCATTCTTAAAAACTAAAAACAACGAATAATTTATAATTATCCAACTCTACACAATTGTCAGTTGCAAAGTCATGAGCCACTGCGACAATAAAACACACTTACATCGTAAAGTGTGGCAATCACGTTGAATCTGATTATAATCCTAACTCTTACATCACTTTTAACAATCGTTAACTGAAGAATGGAGAAAGTGTTTCCATATATCAGATGTAACAACAAGGTAATGATGTGTGTATGCGTAAGCAGATTCAAAACCTCAAGAAGCAGTAATATAACTTTACGATTTTAAAAATAAGTTTTATAATTTTAAAATATTGAATACCGTGACCTTTAGTTTTACTGATTCCTCAGCTAATCGTTGTAACTAAAAGAATTTGTTGTTTAGCTATTTTTGTTTGCTGATAGGTATATCATAAAATGCAAATGTATTATTATTTTTTTATTGGAATTTACGTGTCTCGACAGCGTAGGTCACTAACACAGCTACAATTTTATTATATTTGCTTTACTATTTTATTATCTTTATTTTACAATTACTAGAATACACAGTTTTTTTGGCTTCGATACTTGGTCATTTTGTCAGTCGTTATATAAATCTTTAAGTACGAAACTTACAGGAGAAAGGAAAAAAACTGAATCACTCGCTTCTCAAGTAGCTCTCCGTCAGAACATTTTTATGATAGACAAACTACAATCAGGCCAGTAATAAATTATATTAAGCAATAGGTTAAAATAGAAATGCTAAAACACGCCTATTATGACTTAATACAATAATTACAAGAAAAACTTTATTAAAATATGCTTAATGGATTGAAAAATATCGAGTTTTTGGGAAATGAACTACTTAAGCTCCAAACTCAATAGAGGAAACAAAAAGACCCAAATAATTATAGAAAAACATATGTACGTCGCACCTGCTGAATGTACGCTCTATGCTCATGTACTAATATATTGTCTATCAAACAGCACATAGAAAAATAAATAATGTCCAATGTTAAATTGCACATTGTATTCGTAGACCCCCAAAAGGCCTATGATAGTGTCTCAGTCAACAGCCTGTAGAAAACAATGCAGTAGATAATATCTAAACTGCTTAGAATCGTCTAAAGTCGATAAAAGACTTCGACAGATAAGGATATTGCCTGTCAACAAACTTATTTAAACTTTATACAGCTAAAGCACTATTGGAACAAGTATTTCCCCACCAGGTGGGGTAATATCGCCTAGCTAGTGGGACAACATCGTGCATATTATTTAAGCTGAAAAAGTAACAAAAAATAAAAATAATTGAAGACATTTTTAATAAAATTAGTAACAATCTAACACATTATTAATATAAGCAATATGTTTTTTAAATATTTAATTAAAATAAACACCGTTTTATTACCGCTGCTTTCTTAATATTTTATTTGCACATATCGCATTAAAAACCCCCAGCTGACTCCCAACAACTACAAGTTGCATAGATGCCCATACTCCACAACCAATAGAGTAATACCAAAGTTCGTTTTTTTTCTTCAAATTCATCCCATATGATGCATCTTTCATTGCCTATAGGAGTATTGTGATATTGTTCAATTTCAAAAAAGTTCGAATAGCTACTACCTGACAAATCCATTTTTACGGATGGTTCAGAATAATCTTCAATACGTCTTTTCTTTTGCAAATGGTCGGAAACATTACTAAAAATTACTAAAAAAATCGACTTTTTCTACTTACCTTGCTTATAACTATAAAACGATTCATTTTAGAGCAAAATAGCAATCAAATTTATTGCGACAATTAAATTTTCTACAAGACAAGGCTGGTTAAAAATGTTTTAATTTATTATCCTTGTTGCAAATAGCAATAAATACTAAAACTAGGGAGAAACAAGCCTTTTCTTATTCAATGTTATTTAACGAATTACATTATACTTAGCACCTTCATATTATTAATTAAAATAGTATTTAAATGTTTTGGATAATAACTTGGCAATATTAATTTTGTTTAAAAAGTACTTATGACCTTTATATTCGTCTAGAAAAACAGTTTTGTTTACTGTTCTCTTGCTATACGAGGGGGTGGTTTTTGGTTTGGAAGAAGCCGGGGGGTAGGAGCAGGAAGTTAACATTCTCAGCAAAACTCAGCTTGTTTGTATGACTTTTACAGGTTCAGTAACATTTTCGTCTTTAACGACTGGAATGTATATAAATTAATTTATTTATACAAAAACTAAAGAATCTTTGTGATTTGGTAATGTGTTTTTAGATGTCTCTATTCGAGTAACATCAAAAAAAAATATATAGAAAATTCTCTTATTGTAAGCCGAGAAAATACATTTTTCTTTACGTATACCGATTTTCAATTCAATTCTCATCAACATATTTTTTTTATTATTTTTCACGCGCAATACGTACAGTTCTTATTATTCTAAGATTCATATTAATAAAAATAAATCGCCGAAATGTGTGTACGCGGATAACTTCAGAACGACTGCACCAAATTAGATAATTTTATTTTTGTTGTGTTTGTTATTATCAGGACAAGGCTTGTGTAAAAGATAATTTTAACAAAATAGTATGGAAAGCCATAAAAAACAGTTTTTCCGTTATTTTATATCACAATATAACTAATAGATGGCGCCCTTCTATGATAATAGTAATAAATGTTAGTATTGATATATGGACATAACGACATAGCTGTATTTGCTATTGCGGCTCCAAATAATTACGAAGAATAACGTAACAGATATAAAGATATGTTGACCTCTCTTTATTTTCTATACACAAACGTCATTGCACTGTACCCAATTTACCTGTTCACCTGTTGAATGAACAACGACTTTATTTCACGAGGAAAAACAACGCAAAGAGCTGAACGATCACCAAAGACAAAGTTGAACAGTTACCTTTTTTAAAGGAAGACGATAATATAATGTATTGCTAGGTAGCATGGGCGCTGCTAGGATTATTTTCAGGTGGGTGCATTTGCGTCAAAACCAATATTTTACTTACTTACTTTACTTAATCAGTAGACCCATTTGTACCTTTCGGTGTTGGGCGGTTTATAATACAATTCATTAAATTACAATATTTTACAATTTTCTATCAACTGTTTCTTTCTTTAATGGGTCTTCCTCTTCTGTTCTTCCCCTTCTGTTCTTCCCTATTGGTTTGGCATCTCACACCCTTTTTACTTGCCTATTATTATCGATAAGGGTTAGGTGTCCGAATCATGCCAGTTTTTTCTCCTTGATTGAGTCGAGTATCGGTTTGATTTTGAGTCTTTTTTTTATTTCTTCATTTCTGATTCTATCAGTTTTTTTACTCCGATCGTTGTTCTGGGGTATTTCATTTCTGCTAAATGAATTCTGCTCTGGTTTCTTTTGTTTAATATACAATTTTCTACATCAATGAGCCACGGTAGGTCTATATATTGTTTGTATATTGTCATTTTGGTCTTTGTTGATATTTTTTTTTTGTTACTTAGGAATCCTTTATTTAGTGCTTGTAATAGCTTTTCTGTGTTTTCTATCCTGTTGTTAAAATCGTTCTCGATGACTCCTTTGTTGTTGATTACTGTTCCTAAGTATTTGTATGAATTTGTCTGTATTATTTTTTGTTGGTCTCTCATTACTTTTACTTGATCTTTCGTGCCTTGTTTCTTTGATATTTTCATTATCTAAGTCTTCTCCTTGTTTATTTTTTATTATTTTTTCATACAGTCTTGAGAGTGAATTTATAACACTTAGTACTTAAACGTAGTTTGAACAATTCTTTCTATCTCCTTTTTTGTAGATGTTGTTAATATGTGCTTTTGTTCACTCCGGTGGTAAGTCGTGTCCATTATTGAATAAGGTGAAGACATACGCTAGTAATTCCCGTAATACTTGTGGGCTATGTTTTAATAATTCATTTGGTATACCTTGTGGTCCGTATGACTTTCGATTTTTTAGAGTTCGTATTGTATTCTCGACTTCATGTACTGTTATTTCATCGTGTTCACTAAATTCCAGTTCATATGTTGTTGTACTGATGTTCGTGAATTGGGGTCTTGTTTCAGTCAAAAGTTGTGAGTAGTGTTCGATCCAAGATGTTTCTTTTATTAAATCTGTTCTACTCGTTTATTTTCTGTTTGTTCTCAGATTTTTTACCGTTTTCCATGCTTCTCTTGATCTTGTTGACCCTATATATTTGTTAAGTTCTTGGCATTTTTTCTTCGCAATAAGATTAAAGTGCAATTATTGTGTTTTTAAAAGAGTTAGATATTCGAAACAGTAAAGTTGCTATTGATACCACGACCGGATTCATTAAACTATCCACAGATTTCTGTTACCTAACGGACTCGAAAGAGGAGTTTATTAAACTTTTACATATTATTTAATTCCAAGGCGGTACGAAGGTCGCCGGGTCAGCTAATATGTTATAAATATCTTGAAGATATGAAAATTTTTATCGAGAAAGAGATCCAAATGAAAATGTTAATGGTTTAAAAATTGTCATCCTGTTAAACTTCGTTGCAAGTGCCAGTCAAATTTAACCGTTCATATCTCAGGAACCACTTCTCGTAATTCAACTTTTTTTATTTTAAAATAAGCGTCTTGCCGAGTCTTCTCCAACGCCGTTTTCTGAATTTAATTTAAGCTAATAATTACCAAGATACTCCATTGTATTACACTGGCCATATTAGTAAAAAGGGAGGGTAAGTAATTAAATTGCCTAACCAATTCGTAACCTGCCATCTTTTTTATCTTTGCCTGGTTGTTCCTGATTATATCGATGATCATCACTTAGGTTTTTTGCATATTTATTTTTAAACCATATTCCGTACTCACCGTGCCTAGCCTATTCATAATTTATTTTAGTTCTTTTGGTGATGACACCAATATAACAGTGTCATGAGCATGGTTTTTGATTTTTCTTTCCTATTTTGTTGCTCCACCTTGCCATTTTTCAAAAACTTGACGCATAATACGTTCACTTATATATTAAACAGAATTATTTACACATAGTTTTTGTAATAAATAAAAAATGTAATAAAATAAAATTTGTAATAAACATAGATTAGATGTTCTCGCGTACCCTTTTCTGTAAATATATGCCACATTTTATCCCATTTTACAGTAAATATATTTCTATGTCAAACTTTCGAGATTTTTCAGTAATTTGACGAATATTAAGAATATGTTGTTTTGTTCTTTTGCCTGGGACAAATCAGCATTGTTCTTGGGGAATTTGTGGCAGCAGAATTGATTTTAGTCTTACAATAATAATAGTTAGAAGTACTTTGCTCGTGTGTGATATCTATGCCACTGTATGGTAATTCCTGCAATCTGTCGGTGAATTTTTTTTATATATGAGAATAAACGTGAGTTTACCCCAGCCATTTGGCCACTTTCCTGTATTCCAGATTTCATTGAAATTTCTAAGCATTACTTCCGTCCCTACTTCTCCAATTGTTTGAGTGTTTCAGCTGTTATTCCATCTTCTCCTTCTGCTTTTCTGAATTTTAGCATTTTAATTGCCACCTTAATTTCTAATTTCAAATCTTTTATAAAAGGTATATAATACAATGCCCAAACGGGCTGGGCTATCACAATTACATTACAAAACGTTTTCGGAATGTAAATTCCATCATGTAGAGTTATAGTGTAAACCTGAATGCATATAACCACTTTAATTAAAAAGAACGTTGAATTTAAAATGTTGACTAAGGTTAAAGCAAAATGTGGTTAATACTTATGGGATATACATGCTATGAACCACCAAAATATATGGATCAAAACCTGTTAAATGTTACAAATTTATAGTTGTTTTACATTATATATAATTACAAATTAGGATGTTTAAGTTACCGTTGGAATTGGTAACATGGCGAAGTATGACCCTACATAGGTTATATGGTCCTGAGACGAAGTGTCTTCAAG
Organism: Diabrotica balteata; assembly: GCA_918026665.1. Taxonomy (NCBI): domain Eukaryota; kingdom Metazoa; phylum Arthropoda; class Insecta; order Coleoptera; family Chrysomelidae; genus Diabrotica; species Diabrotica balteata. The sequence goes on from OU898279.1 coordinate 132,677,232, forward strand.
GACCTGTTGATAACAACTGATAAAAATGACATTGTTGACATGATAGGACGGATGTTGGGTCAGAGCAGTCAGTGTAACTTAAGGTAGTTGTCTAAAAATGACAAAAGCCAGCATTATTTAAAATTTAAAAAGTTAAAATTATAATAATGTAACAGTATCAACCATCAATGTTGTATGTTGAAAACATTGAAACAATTGTTTTTTACAATTAATGTAGGAAACCTAAAGTATGAAATTTTGAAGGATCGATAGGCAACCAACTATACATTTGTCTAGATTTATTTATTCTAAACTAAAGATTTCAACAAAAGGCCCTGTATGTTGTGAAACATTTGGTACCCAAAAAATGGTAAAAAAACCACATGTAGGAGGATGGGTTCTATAAGATTTATTAATGAAGATTGATGTAGTAAAATATATGTTTAGATAATGCTGTTGAGATGAAATTTAAATATGACACGAATGTGTTTGTAATGTGATGTTCATGTAGTACTTAACTTAAAACTTGGCATAGAAGGCCCTTTATGTCAAAAACAACATTTGGTACCTAGTAAAAATAAAAGATTTTTTAAGTTTAAGTTCATGAACATAAATTACTGGTTATGTATGAAAAATAAAGATAGTAGGTTGCTTTGTGTGTTTACAAGTATGCCAGAAAAACAGAAAATTGATGGCTGAAAGGTGGTTTGGTATGATATTGTTCATACATTGCTCAAGTTATAACTCAAGAAAAACAAAAAGGCCCTATATGTTAAAAAGAACATTTCGTACCTGAGAAATATAAGTTTGAGTTTAGGTAGTTTTTTCTGTGATATATTATGAATAAATGAGACATCTTCTGGGATATTGAGAGTGTGGTTGTTTTTTTTAAGATTTTGAGAGAAAGTGGAAGTATTCTCTCTTTTTATGTGCTCTAAAGAGCGTGAAGACAATGATCTACATGTTCTTCCTATGTAGGTGGCATCACAATCAGAACATTTTAGTCTATAAACACCACTACGGTTCATGTAATTGATGAGGTCTTTGGAATTGGATATATACTGACCCAAGTTATTAGGTACTTTAAAAGAAACATGAATATTTTCAACTGAACGTTTGATTAGATTTCGAATATCTCTAGAAAGACTCTCATGAGGATAAGGAAGTAAAACGTAATTAGGTTTGGTGGTAGGATCCCCGGGGAACGCAGTCTCCTGTAGGTTCCTAAGACATTTTCTATAGATGAGTTTATTGATGATGTTATGATCATAACCGTTGTTGACTGCTATTTGTCTGATAATATTTAGTTTTTTGTGTAGTTTGAATGAGAAAGTGGAATGGTTTCCAAGCGATGGATGTAACTATCAAAAGCTGCATATTTATGAGACATGGGGTGGTTGGATGAGAAGGGTATTACATGGTCAGTCTGTGTAGGTTTCCTATATATACAGTTGGATTTATTAAAAATGTGTAGAGCCGCTTTTTTGATTTTCCTTTTTTTACCATCTAACCGTTTCTTTTAGGACTATACTTGAATCTTTCCACTGAACTCTATGTTGATTTTCTCATGCGTGTTTACATATTTGAGGTCTATCAAATTCTCTATTTTTAATATAGGATTGATGTTTACTTAATGGTCTTAACATTCTGTCCAACAAGAAATAACAAAGAATTGTATTTATAATATACCTTGTGAATGCGAACATTTTTATTTAGTTGAAACAAGATAAGTATCTTATTTCACAGTGGTAATAGAAAAAGTTTAAGAATTGATGTGACGAGAGAATGACACCCTGAATTTGGATTCAGTTGGTACTTTTTCTGATATTATTAAAACAAGGGCAGTCTACAAGCATATGTTTTAATTTTAAGAAGTCATTAGGATTGATCTTGTACAGCTAATTTTCACGAAATAAAATATTGTAAGTAATAAAGAAAATGACAAAGTTTTCAAGGGTGGAATAGATATCACCAAGTTTGGAAGTGATTATTTTTGTGTTCGCTCGTTCACTATTTATCATGAAAATCACAAATTTTTAACACTTTTTATTTGCTTTAAAGCAAGACCTAAATTTACTGATTTTGCTAAACCTCGAACAAAAAATTCTAATTTTTTTAGAAATGTAATTTTTACTTCTTATACCATATCATTAAATAGAACCGTATTTATGATACTTAAACTTGAAATTTAACTAATTATGTATTTTATTGCTAAGACATACTGCTTATAAAGCTCGTAAACTTTCACTTAAGGTGTTACTAGATTCAATGTTTACTTTAAAATTGCCAACAGTAGTTTGGATTTTAATGACTTAAATAAAAGGTTTTCGACATCTACTAGAACGTAATTGGGGGCTGCATTGCAATATAAGGAATAAGGATTAATATTTCTTAATTTATATGAATTTATAAACAACTGTATAAATTCAGTGTGAGTATTACAAATGTTTTATCTTCAGGCTGATTCGTAAATATACAGACATAACAATTTTATGTGGTCATATTATATATGTACTAGAATATGGTCCGATTTTAACGCATCAGGATTCCAGAACGTATGATGCTGTACTAAAATGCTTTTGTTTTGTCACAACAAAAATATTCTATGCAGATATATTTTAATATTATAAATAAAAATGACAAATGAAAAAAAAAGCGCACAACAGTGTAAAGTTTTAGTTCTAGAAATTTATTGAAACAACCGTGAACTACTTATTAAAACAATATAGACAACAGAATTAATATTTTTTGTAACCTATTCTCTATCCTTCCATTGTTGGATATAGGTCTCCTCCAGTTCTCTCCATCTTTCCCTATCTTGAGCTTTTCTCTCCATGTGGGACCTCCTTGTTTCCTGATGTCATCTTTCCACCTCATCTGTGGTCTACATCTTGATCTCTTTGCATTGTGTGGACACCACTTTCCGATGGCATTGTTGCATCGTCCGTCTTGGAGACGTTCATTGTGTCCAGCCCATTTCCATTTCAGATTTGCTGCTTGTTCTATCGCGTCTACTGTCTTTGTTCTGGTGCTGATCCACTAGTTACGTTTTCTATCTTTAAGTGATATACCGAACATTTATCTCTCCATCGCTCTTTGTGCCTTCCTTTTCGTATTCAAATTGGCCTGTGTAAATGTCCATATCTGTGTTCCGTAGGTGAGCACCGGTATTATACAGGAGTTATATAACTTGCTTCGTAAGTAAAGAGGGATTGTTTGATTGTTTAGAACGTAAGAAAGTTTGCCGAACGCTGCCCATCCCATTCTTACTCGTCTCGATATTTCGGCCGTTTGATTTTCTCTGTTAGCTCTGATTGCTTGTCCTAGATAGATATACTCATTTACCTGTTCTATTTTTTCTGTTTGTATTTTTATTGCCTCTTGGTCTTCCGTGTTTGTCATTACTTTTGTTTTGTTGAAGTTAATTTTTAGGCCATTTTGCAGTGATTTTTCATGAAGTTCATTCAGAATTGATGTTAATATGATAAAGATTTATAATAAAAACTGGTTCGTAATCGTTCCTTTCAAATTAAGCTCCCATTCTTTATGTTATTTAAATATAAGTTTAACACTTCAATTGTTCTAACTCCTGTCCTATTTTTTAAATCTACATCAAATAGTAGTTTTCTAAAACCCCGAACTGTTTATTGTAATTAGCGGGCATCAGACTTATTATCAGACGAGCTTTTCACCCATACGTTTACCTTTTAAAGAGTGCCTTTTTAACAGGTTGAATTTTTTTATTACGTGCCTGTATTCTTTATTAACAACGTTTTATGCATATTAATTTTTAAAGCTTCTGATGCGTGTAAGTGTTTAGTAAAATCCTTAAACTTAAAAGACCCTTTTTAGTAATAAATTATGTTTGGAGCTATAGTATTCGATAAACGAATACGTTTTCTTTCAAACCACTTCATTCAAGTATTAATCACGCATCATCCGTCTCAAAATTTAATTAGTTTTTAGTTAAAAATGTTGTAAAGCGTATTTTTCCTCATGACAACAAATTTTCGAACCAAAGTACACATCCACTTCACAGAAATTAGTTAGCTTAGGCCTAATTTATAAAAAGCCACTATCCGATTTAAGTTATCAGTTACCAGCTAATATTTGGATCAATATGCAGTCAGACGTGAATATTTTCGTAGTTCACTTAAGAAAGTCACAATTTTGTGGCAAGTTCAATTTTAATTTTTTAATTAATCTAATTAATTGCAACAGTAAGAGATTCTTTTTTCATTTATTTATTTTTCGTTTATTTATAGAATCCGACTGACAATTCTCTTGATATCGCTAGTATTCAGACACAAGCTCCTTTTGTCATATCGAGGCCAATCGCACTTATCAAAATTTTTGCTGAAAATGCAAAGATATTGTATTTCTACATCTAGAGGGCCACCTTTTTTTATTCAGGCTTATAGCTCTACCTTCAAAGTTCAACAATATTGTGATTGAAATAGATTATAATAATAATATTTTTTTGCTGGTAGGAACAGTAACTTTTATCATTTTTGTTGAGGGTTAATTTTTAGTTTTTTTTTTGAGCATATTACTTAATGTAACATTAAAATTTTGTAACGTTAATTTAAGTAAAACGGAACAATGGCCGCCAATGGTACACAATGAAACAGATGTAGACGGTTAAAAAAATAATCATAGATTTTGTTTCTTCACTCATGAGGGATTATTTATTTCAGATTATATTGAGGAAATAATCATATTGATGCCTGGTTAACTCATTATTGTTCTGAAGCTATTTTCTTGTGGCATTGTAAATTAATTTTTATTTAACTGGGAATAAGCCACAATTAAAGATAAAAATATGTTTATTGACGTTTCAATTTCCACTTCGGAAATCGTTCTCAAAATACAAACAGTAAATTAAACAAATTTTGTTTTTTGTTACATAGTGAAAAATTCTTCTAATAATTTAATTTTATCTGAGTCATTTATATTGACAATTTAGACATACATTATGCATTTTAAAGTAGACGACTTTAAAATGATATTGCCAATATTGTTGAGTTGCGCTCCTGGGACGACTTTACTTATAAGATAGTTCATTCGATTACATGAAATCAACTTTAACCTGAGAATATCCGTCAGAAAAAAATCATAGCATGTAATTCGTCTTTAAAAAGACAAACACATGACATGATGACAGTAAAATTCTCCTGTTAGTGATTCCATAGTAAATTATGAGGGAAAAACCAGGAAAAAAAACCTCATAATACTATCCCGACATTGTAAGTATTTGTTCGTGAATTTAGTTTACCTTCAACAAACATCAAAATTCTGATTTTATATGTTACGTTATTTAAAAAACATAAATGATGTATCCTCTATAGGTTACTGACTTACTAATACTGGTATTTCAAATATGTAAAATAATATAAATACATAATATAAACAATAATAAAAAATAGAGAATTTGATAGATCTCAAATATGTAAACAAGCATGGGATAATGAAAATAGGTTTCAATGGAATAATTCAAATGTAGTCCTAAAAGAAACGTATGGTAAAAAAAGAAAAATCAAAGAAGCGGCTCTAATTATGTTAAATGAGGCCAATTGTGTCGCAAATTCCTCGGCAGAATGTAGTAGGATCTAGTTACCAATATTGAAAGAGGAAGTTATTAATAAGAAAATACCAGTATTGGTAAGTCAGTAACATATAGAGGATACATCATTTATGTTTTTAAAATAACTTACATATAAAATCAGAATTTTGATGTTTGTTGAAGGTAAACTAAATTCAGGAACAAATACTTACAATGTCGGGATAGTATTATGAGGTTTTTTTCCTGGTTTTTCCCTCATACTTCACTATGGAATCACTAACAGGAGAATTTTGCTATCATCATGTCATGTGTTTGTCTTTTTAAAGACGAATTACATGCTATCATTTTTTTCTGACGGATATTCTGAAGTTAAAGTTGATTTCATGTAATCGAATGAACTATCTTATAAGTAAAGTCGTCCTAGGAGCGCAACTCAACAATATTGGAAATATCATTTTAAAGTCGTCTACTTTAAAATGCATAATGTATGTCTGAATTGTCAATATAAATGAGTCAGATAAAATTAAATTATTAGAAGAATTTTTCACTATGTAACAAAAAACAAAATTTGTTTAATTTACTGTTTTTATTTTGAGAACGATTTACGAAGTGGAAATTGAAACGTCAATAAACGTATTGTTATCGTTAATTGTGGCTTGTTCCCAGTTAAACAGTAATTAATTCGTTAACTCACTTTGTAGACAAATTCAAAAATGTCAATGTCAGAAATAAAAATGTCTTTTTTGTCTCATTATCTACTAAACTCCCCTCTATATAAATAGCCACGTTTAAACAATTTTTGGTTCTAGAAAAATCATTGTCTTTCGTCAAGGTCGCACTTGTCATTGCTAAGTCAGGTAGTAACGCTTCTTGTATCAGAAATTAATATTTCAATTCACTTTTAAAATATCATTTTTAAGCCCACAAAATAATTTAAATACTTTATTTTGTTCATAAATAAATACTTATTTATTGCAGACCGTGTTTCAAAATTACCTTGAAACACTCGAATAAGCCATCGAACTTAATTACACCTCTTAATATTTTTTACAATCATATCGTATCTTTTATATCTCGACATATTGGTCAAGGCTAAACTAAATATTAGTTATGAAATAAAACACAGCACAATATTTTGTAAAGTGCGATCCATAATCAAAAGAGATTATACAATCATATATTATTTATGTTTTTGTTGGCACATATTTCAAAAAAGTTTTGTACATATTGTCTGACGCTTTTTTCTTGTCGCATTTTAATGCTCTTTACTGTTTAAATATTATCAAAAGACATTAACGTCAAAATAAACAATAAAAAGAATTTTATAATTAAATTTTGTGGTTAGTTTTCAATAAAAACAGTAAATAATAATGTTGTTCCATAGCTATTTTCTTGTGGCATCCACAGTAATTACTATTCTAATTGGAATAAGCCATAATTAAAGTTTAAAACTTAAAGTTTATTAACCTTTCTCTACCGAAGGGTCAAGTTGTTTTGTAGTTGACGGAGGGGGTACGTTATGTACCCCATGCATTTTTATAGATTAAATATTAACATAATGCAATAATTTTAGATAAAACATAATTAAAACAAATGCAAGTATTTTTTTATTGAATATAAGTAACAATAAAAAAATATATGGTGTCTTAAAAAAATTAATTATCATTTTTTTGATTAGATTTACATTTTGTACATATTATTGTTTGAATTGTTGTGGTTGTTTGATGTTCAGCACAAACAAAGAATTTACAAGGATTGCCCGTTTTTCTGATTTTGCTGTCCTTCTTGCGTGGACAAAGTAAACATCGCCCTGAGGATTTCAAGATGGTGGCGTCGTTTTCGCTATTCTCCCTTAGTGGCGGTGGGCATAATTCGTAGTCGCCTAATTTGTAGTTGCCTATCGACATGGGGCTTTATAAGTTCTTGACCCAGGTTGTAAAAATTCTCTGCGTCTGTGAGAAGCTTCATACGTACGAATGGAATTCTTTGTCGTCCACAGTACGTATGCATTCAGAACTGCAATGTCTAGAAGATTTTGAAACAAAACAAATGGCCATCTCTTAGAGGATCTTTTACAAGAATATTCATTTACCATCTTATCCATAGTATCTACAGCAACTTTTATAGAATTGTAATACAAGATTATGCCTGGCTTATAGTCCGTGTCTTCTCCGCTAATTTTATCGTTGTTATGTTCTGTACTTAATAAAATTACTGCCTTATTCTTTTTAGGAACGTAAGACGCCAGTGTTATTTCCTCGGTGAAGGCAAAAACTGAGGACTTTTCTTGTATAGAAATATTGGGTAGTAGGGCTGAAGGGATATCCTGCTTGTTTTTTCGAAGTGTTCCACATAATGTTATTTGTCGATCTAGGAGTTGTTTTGCCAAGGGAACACTGGTAAAGAAATTATCAGTAGTGATGTCATAACCAGTTTTAAGAAATGAGACCAAATCAGGCACTACTCTTTTGCCCTGGTCTTTTTCTGGTTTGTTACCTTTTTTTCAGTATAAATCTGAAGTTTAGCAGCATAGGTGATTGTTGCATCAACTAGAGCCCATATTTTGATGCCATACTTGGCTGGTTTTGATTTCATGTAGACTCTAAATGGACACTTACCTCTAAAACTTACAAGTTGTTCATCAACAGTTATATGAGAGTGGCACTTAAAACTTTCTTTACAGTGTTCTACAAACTTTGTAAATACTTCCCTAAAAGTTTGTCAGAACTTCTACGTTCTTCTCTAGTGTTCAAATCATCGAATCGCATAAGTGAAATTAAATCTAGAAATCGGTCGCGTGACATGGCAGCCGGAAAAATAGATCGACTGTACAAAGGGTTTCGACACTACAAAAAGTGCACTGGTTCCCTATTGGCTTTTAGCGTACCTACCGTAATCAAGAGTCCTAAGACCGCATAAATTTCCACTGAATCAGTGGGCAACCAGGTTCTTGTTTTACTAGGATTTTTCCCATTCCAATCCTGAAAGTATTTCTCCGCTTTCTGGTTTGTACATTTGACGATGAGCTCTACAATTTTCTCATCTACAAATAATTTAAAGCAATTACTAATTTTAGCGACATTTTTAGAGCAAGCTGTAAACCCTGGTTTTTCGAGCAAGTTTTTTTGTGCGACATCTAGTTTGTCGTAAAGGACGATTTTTCCAAACTGTACCATTCTTGGAAATAAATGTGGAATCTACTGCCCCCAAAACTGGTTTATCAGAATCATTACTGTTGCTCTCAGATGGCTAAAATATAATAAACTCAAGATAGAAATAACGTATATAAAACAAAAATAAAAATTACCTGCAGAATTTCAGGCTCATATTCCGCTACTTCTAAATTATCATCTAATTCTGAATCATCCGAAAAACTATCTCTTTCAGAAAGGTAATCATCATCACTTTCCTCTAACCACTGCACTGCAGTTTCACGATCCTGTTCCTTCAGAAGGTCTAACTTTATTTTTTTCGACATATCGGTAAATCGTGTAATCACAAATGGATAAACTAAAACGGTATGTTAGCACTAAGTCATCCACAGAACTGATTTGTGTGTTATTGCAAACAACAGGTTTGGTGCCGTGCGCAAAACGTCTGGTTTAGTCAGTGGCGTCGACCGCAATGAATTGTACCGCAGTTGACGGAGAGGGTACAACTTGTACTCCGAGCACAGTGCTGCACTTTTCATAGGTAAAAATATGTCAAATTGAAAACAAATGGTTGAATATGCTTTTACACATCCCAATGAAGAAGTAATTAGAACAGTTAAACAAAATTCCAACATTTTTAAAAATCATTCATGAAAAATCGAATTTGGGGTACAATCTGTACCCCCTTCCGGTAGAGGAAGGATAACTTTACGATTTCTACTTCGGTAGTCGTTCTCAAAATACAAACATTAATAAATTAAACAAAGTTTTGTTTTTGTTACTTGGTGAGAGATTCATCTAATAATTTAATTTAATCTCACTCATTTATATTAACAATTTAGACATATATTATACATTTTAAAGTAACCGATTGAACAATAATATTGCCAATTCTATTTGTTGTTGCGTTGCTGGGACGACTTTATTGTAATTTTCGATGAAATCAACTTAAACTTCAGAATATCCATCACAAAAAATCATAGCATGTGATTCGTCTTTTAAAAGACAACAGCATGCCTTCTTCTTCTTCTTCTTCTTTTTCTTCAGACTGTATTCATCCACTGCTGAACATAGGCCTTTTCCATTTGCTTTTATTGATATTTACTCTTGGCAATTCTCATCTACTGCTTGCCCGCGACTTGTTTGTCTGCCTACCTCTTCCTCACCTGTTCTCTCTTGGTATCCAGTTTGTTAATCTGTTTGTCCATTTTACGAGATTATCTCGGGCAACATGTCCGCCGACCCATTGCCACTAAAGCATTGCCATATGTTCTGCGACATAGTAATCTTTGTTCTTTCACGAATGTCGATATTTCGAATCCAGTTTCTCAAACTAATCCCTAGCAAGACCCTCTCTATCGCTCTTTGGGTTGTACTGACCTGCCCTAAGGTTTTTTTCTCAAGGCCATGGTCGCCAGTCCATATGTATTCCATGCCATGATGACAGTAAAATTCTCCTGTTATTGATTCCGTAGTAAATCGCGAGGAAAAAAACAGGAAAAAAAACCTCATAAGACTATCCCGACATGGTAAGTACTTTATGTTACATTTAGTTTACTCTCAATAAACACCAAATTCTGATTTTATGTGTATCATATTTAAAAAACATAAATAATATATCCTCTATATCTGTTACTCTATATATGTGTTACTGACTTACTAATAGTAGTGTTTTCTTTTTATTAACTTTCTCGTTTAGAGCCGCTTCTTTGATTTTTCTATTTTTATAATCTGTTTCTGTTAGGATTCTATTTATCTAAACTTGAATTGTTCTATTAGAGCAGGGATGGCCAACCCCCGGCACGCGTGCCACTCGGTGACACGATTGAGTCCTATAAGTGCCACCGAATGCCACTGATAGGACTTTCAAACTGATCAAACTTTCAAAAAAATTAAAACTTGAAAAACAAAAAATAATAAGAAGAAACTTGGTAGGTTTACGGAAGTTACGATAGATGCGGCATCATTGCATCCTCTGGCGAGCGATATTGCTGCTATTGGTGCACGTGATCCTAGCTGTCGTAATGTGCAATAGGACTGCGTTACCCTTGCTTAGTTTATTTTAAACTGCCCCGTTGTATGTGCACATTTTGTCACCGCGCATTGTTTCTTTAAAATTTTAAAAGTATTTGTTCGATATGTCCACGAGTAAGCCTTCGACTTCAAAACAAAAATACGAAGATGATATTGCAATTCGCGATTTTCAACCTGCTTGGTAAGAACAATTTTTATTTACTAATCGTAATACTTCAAAGCATGTTTGTTTGATATGTGGATTGTCTGTAGCAGTTCCGAAAAAAATTAACCTGGAACGACATTATAAACAACTGCATAAGGACTTCAGCAACAAATATCCTATTGGTTCACATTTGCGAGACGACTTTATTGAAAAAAAAAAAAAAGAAAACCCTAGCCAGCCAACAGTCACTGTTTCAGAAGAGAAGTGATGAAATGGAAACTATGGTTAAAACATCATATGAACTTTCTCTGCTGTTAGCCCGGAAGAAGAAAGCCTACTCTGATGGAGAGGAGATAATTAAAAATAGTCTGGCAATATTTGCTAAAAATGTGGGAGATGTAAAGATCAAAAATATGGTCGATAATATTGCATTATCCCCAAATACAGTCATGCGCCGTATAGATGATATGGGCCAGGATGTTGTTTCCCAAATTATAAGTGGATTACAATCCTGCAAATTCTTTTCTTTAGCGTTGGGTGAAAGTTGTGACAACACAGAAAATACCAATGATAATTTTGAAAATTCCGAAGAGCTTCTGGATTTGCGCCAACTAGTCACAACAACAGGAGAGGATATTTTTCAACAGCTTAAAAACGTAATCGAAGTCAACAAAGTTGAATGGTCAAAATTAGATAGTGTTTGTACAGATGGAGCTCCTTGCATGGTTGGTTGACTAAAGGGGTTTGTTACATTATTGTAAAACTATTTGGGAAGAAAAGTTTTTAAGTACCATTGTATTATTCACCAGGAAGCTCTTTGTGCCAAGGACCTAAACATGTCATCTGTTGTTGACCCTGTAACACGCTGCATTAACAAAATACGAGCTCGGGCATTGAATCAACGACAATTTCGAGAACTGTTCGCGGAAGAAACGGAGCAATATGGAGAGTTACTTCTCCATTGCAGTGTGCGCTGGCTCTCCAAAGGAAATGCACTCGAAAGGTTTTGGAACTTGAAGGAGTGCGTCTTAAAATATTTGCAAGAAAACAATGAACTACCCAGTGAGTGCTCGTTACTTAATGATAAAGATTGGCTTTGGGATTTAGCTTTTCTCACTGATATTATGAGATATTTAAATCTATTAAATTTAAGATTACAGGGAAAAAATTGTATTTTTCCTCTACTATCTTGACTAAACGGAAAAATGTGGAATTTACATAAGAAATACATATTGTACCGTATATTATTAATATATAGTAGCCATATTAGTATGTCGAAAAATTTTAGTGGCACGCCAAATTTTTTTTTGTTCTCATATTGGCACTCGACTTAAAAAGGTTGGCCACCCCTGTATTAGACAGTATGTTCATTTTCACATGCGTGTTTGCATATTTGAGATCTATCAAATTCTCCTTTTATAAGATAAGATTAATGTTCACTTATTCTAACATTTAATGGCTTTTATGTTTCACCTAAATAAAATCGCATTTACAAGTTATTTTTTAAATACAATTATTTGTTCGTTCTTGTTCATTGTTAAGGTTTAGTTTTAGATAAAATATGTCCTAATGTATTGATTGTTTTGAATGGTGTTGAAATGTTGAATTTATTTCCTATTTTTTACGATTTTCTGATACTTTTTTTTTTGTATGGTATTGTTATTTTCCTCGTATTATTCCTTGTGTATGTTACAGGATCTCGTTCTTAGTTGTTCTGTTATATTCGGTGGATTGTTAAAAATTCTTTGTTTACAAACGATAAAGAATAATCATTTTCTAAATTTAATATTTTAATTTTTTTTCACAAAAAACAATGTGACCTTATTTTTGTCATACATGGATCAATTTTTATGTAAAATACTTTTATCAGGGTTTATTTAAAAGGGGTTTTTAATTACGTTCAAGAAGAACTGGTGAGTACCATTAAGTTGATCAAGTTTTTCAATCTATTTAAAAAAAATTGAAATAAAATATTAACATATTTGAAATTCTAATGAAATAGTAATAAAATATTATCGAATAAAATATGATTTTCATGTACTTTCAATCCATTTGTCATAGGTGTCATAACAATACAGACATATTTATAGAATATAGACAGACAGGCGACATTAAATTTATAAATATTTATTTGATATACTTTCCCAATCGGGTTTGATGATTTACAGTTTAAGCAATAGTGCAAATATTAGTAAATATGAAATAATTTTATTGAAGTGCTAAATATAAGTATTGATAAAATATGTCTGATATTCAATAGGGTTCAAATATGGTTTATGTAAATATATAAATATTAGTTGTATTAAGGATATTATTAATAAGTATATTTAATTTTTATTTAAAAAATGAAAAGATAAAGCCGATTTAGGGGACAAAAATTATTGTGACATTTGTGTGACAATTAGTGTGACCTTATACGACGTAATAGCCAATATGAATCCAAATCAATAGGAAAAATTAAAAATAACCAAAGATAAATTATTTTGGTTTTTATTTTATTTTTATACATATCAAACAAATCAAATTAACATAAAAAATATACACAAAAGAATTGTTTTTAGATCTAAGAGCGGAATAAAAATAGGAAGAAAGATAGGTAAGTGTATAAAATAACAAAAAACAGTTTTGAGTTATTTAATGGAGTCTAGCAAGAAATAACTCAAAAATAAATACAAAAAATTGAACTTAGCATCAGCTTTTATTAATCAAACTTGGCAAAGTCAATATAATTGTGAGACTGCAATAGATACATACTCTAGTTCAACATAGAGAAAATCAAAGGTAGGAAAAAAATAAATAAAGACGCTCTTACATTTAATTTTCAATCCCATTGCTTTTTCTACGGTGAGTTTTTTGGTAACATTTCAAATCAATTATCGCTTGTATCGTTATCTTGAACAGATCAATTTTTGATTTAAAATGTTACCAAAAAACTCACCGTAGAAAAAGCAATGGGATTGGAAATTAAATGTAAGAGCGTCTTTATTTATTTCTTTTCCTACCTTTGATTTTCTCTATGTTGAACTAGAGTATGTATCTATTGCCGTCTCACAATTATATTCACTTTGTCAAGTTTAATTAATAAAAGCTGATGCTAAGTCCAATTTTTTTGTATTTATTGTTGATTTTTTTCTTGCTAGACTCCATACTGTTTTTTTTTTATTTTATACACTTACTTATCTTTCGTCCTATTTTTATTCCGTTCTTAGATCTAAAAACAATTCTTTTGTGTAATTTTTTCATGTTAATTTGATTTGTTTGATATGTATAAAAATAAAATAAAAACCAAAATAATTTATCTTTGGTTATTTTTAATTTTTTCTATTGATTTGGATTCATATTGGCTATTACGTCGTATAAGGTCACACTAATTGTCACACAAATGTCACAATAATTTTTGTCCCCTAAATGGGTTTTATCTTTTTATTTTTTAAATAAAAATTAAATATACTTATTAATAATATTGTTTAATATCTGTAGTCCGGTCTCTCAAACGGACAAAATGGCAGGGACACTACAACAATGCAGACAAAGGCAAATTTTATAAAATAATCCAACCCACAATTTCCCTCAAGACATGGTTTAAACAAGTTTCCAATAGAGGCTTCATCAAAAACTATTTGTAGAATAAGAAGCAATCATTGTATGACTCCGGTCTACAAAAGAAAAATGGGACTGGCAAATAATAATGAATGTATATGTGGAGAGCTAGCTGATCTACAACATATGCTGTTAGAATGTTCTTTACATTTTATTGAAATATCAAATTTTTTTACCAAGCTAGCTTAAGTTAATGTTCAATTACCTTCTAATCTAACACATCTTTTACATTCAAAGAATCTAGATGTATATAAAATTTTATATAGTCATATTAAGTGCTTAAAATTAAAGCTCTGACAAAAAAACGATAAAAAAAATAATAAAGAAGAAAAAAAAAATAAAGAACAAAATAAAAAAAAATAAATAAAATAAAAAAAAAGTTACCAAGATCTAAACCTCCGAGCTGTCGAATCGGGTTTATGTCTTAGCGTAGTAATAAAAAAAATAAAAAAAAATAAATAAAAAAAATTTAAAAAAAAGTAAAAAAAAATGAAAAATAAAAAAAAAATACAAAAAAGAAAACAGCAAAAATAGAGTAAACTAGTAAGTAAGTTTCTAACATTCCATGTCTTAACTGTCAATATAATACAATAGTTTTAAATGTTAATACTAACAATATCTTGTGTAAAGAGAGAACTTAAAAGAAATTGACTGGCCAGTTGGTTGTCAAAACCAGTGACAATAAAACAAACACACACACACACACACACACACACACACACACACACACAGACAGATTTTAAGATTTAGCAGTGACAGTGACAGTATGTGAATAATAAGTATTTATCCTTTAAAATACACTACTCATTTTTTTACGCTTTAAAAGTCATATCAGTTTTCTTAGGAACCAGCTGTACATACTACTGTAATTTACTGCTTAAAACTTGCTAATGCCCCCAAATATTTATTCCCAAAAACATAGTACCTCACTAAAATAATTTAATAGCTATAAAAATTACGAAAAAAAGATATTAAAAATTATTTTGTTTACTGGTAACTGAGCAATAAAAACACAATAATAAACTAGTATGACATAAAAAAACCTGTGTTTTTGAGAGATAAAAATAAGTTTTCACTAAATTTCATGAAAAAATTTTTTTTTGGAAAATAAAAATGTACAAATCGTTGAATTGTTCGCATTAATTTTGAGGTTATGTGAAAAAAGTGCAAGTGTAAAAGTTTTATATTTATATATTACCTACAACTTTGCTGCAATTTAATTTTTTTTCATAGAACTTAAGTTTTGCCGTAAAATGTAATAAATTATTTTTTACCCTTAAAACCTCACCCCATTTTACGTATCGACCAAAGATTGCCCGTAAATTGTGATTCTTTTTATTTGTGTTATATTTTCTTCCTTTTCTAATAAGTTCATCCCTTACTATTTTTATGGTCTCAAAGATTATTTCCCCTGGTCTAATTAATGTATTTAAATACATAATATATTATGGATATATAGTTATATATCCATATATTATAACTATTTAATTTTTTCGTCTATTTATTTATTAATTACCTAAATTTTAAATTATAACTGGTTAATTTTAAATATATTATGTGTATAATATGTCTTTTAATTAAAACGAAGAAACTTATTAATTAAAGATTGGTAGGAACGTTTACTCACTTGAATTGCGTTAAAACGCGAAGTATCTTCCTGAAGCAATTAATTCCACAATCAAGCAAACACAAGACACACTTGGATAATCACGGCAACAAAATCCCTCGATAAACTCGACGAGGTCTAAATCACAACAAAACTACAGCCACAGCTTGCTTTACAATTCTGATGATGTTTGACCCCGGTAAACAATGAATGACCTCCTACCACATATATAGCTGAATCAACGATTTACGTTTATTTGATAAAGATAAACGAATTATTTATTAAATTACTTTCTACAAATACGTACTACAAGATAACAAGAAATAAGTAGAAATATGTTGAATTCTATTGCCGGTATGAATATTCTTTAGGACCTGCAGAGTGCAGAGCACTACACAAGAAGATGATATCAACCGTCCGACTGTATCACTTTCGTGACCGTTATTCAAAGTTATTAATATTTTAAGGAGAAAGTAGTTCAGATTTTAAACGTGTGAGTGCTAAAATTTGATTTGCTAGGTTTACTTCCAATGCGTAAAAAACATAAAAAAATGTTTAATCGGAAAATCGTAGATATAACGGTGTTAAATCCAGAATGGTGTTCAGAAAGTTATGTTTTGTGGATTATGAGAAACAGAAAGTTTTGTTACAATCTTTTTAATAAGTTACCCAACAGATTATTAGCACTTTGCATTGCTGGAAGATATCTTTGTCTAAATGTGATAACCAATGATGTTCAATCACAAATTAACCCCTTAATTTGTAATCTCACATTATTCTTAACTTCATAACCTTTTATAGTTTCACCGTGTATATTAGAAATATTGGGAAAACATATCGTGTAATATTTTAATAAATACTCCATTTACCTACAATTGCCGAATAATATATTTTCTAATTAAACTTTTTAACTGTTACAGTAACTCCGCCTGGGTTGTCTGATGGGTGGATTGACTAGCTCATCGGATGACACTGCCGGTCCCAAGCCCAGGTAAAGGAGGAGGGTACCCATGGCAAGGCTAGCCACCTACCTGGGGTAAAGAAACTCATATTGGCTCACAGAACTGAAGATTCAGCCTCGGATACCGGATGGAAATATCAGATGACGACACACGCTATGACAATGGAAAAACGAATTGGTAAACGAAAACCTAAAGACCCATCACACGAATCGCGTGCTGAAACATTACGTCGTGGAACGGAAGAGACCAGGAGATCATATTAGAATCGAAGAAACGCAATATTAACATCTGCGGAATCTCCGAAACAAAGAAAAAACGCCAAGGAACATCAAAATACGGAGAATTTATACTCATATACAGCGGGAAAGCTAAACAAGAAAGAGCGCATTCAGTAGTTGGAATTTTGCTGCACGATAAATACACGCAAAACATCGAAGAAATCGAATACATCAACGATAGATTATTAAAAATCTCTATAAAAATGCGTAACATCACAACACACCTGATAAGCACGTATGCCCCAGACATATCTAAGCCCACAGCAGAAACTGAAAATTTCTATCAGCAACTACAAAACGTCGTAGATAACATAAATACGAAACACAAAATTATCGTAGTCGGGGATCCTAATGCACGGATCGGAAACGTTGTCACACCAGGTATAAAACAAAAGTACAACGAAGAAATAATTAATGAAAACGGCGAAGCACTAATAGACTTTTGCGCTAGAAATGAAATGAGAATCAACAATACATACTTTCCTCATAAAGACCAACATAAATACACTTTTAACAATAATCGAGGCCAGCGATCAATGATAGATTTTGTAATCACAAATCGAGCGATAACTCCGTCACAAGTACTTGATGTCAGAGCACTAACATCTGCTAACCTGGGGACTGATCACAACCTTGTTTTATGCAAGATGCTACTAGAACGTCCGCAACGAAACAGAAAACCCCCAATGTTAATCGAAAAACATAATATAGAGTCGCTAGCAACAGAGAGTACAAAACTGCTTTATGAGAACAGGATTACCAGCAAACTAAAAGAGATCGACTTAAAACCCGAATGGGGAGTAGAAGATACTTGGCAAAAAATGAAGAAATTCATCAACGAAGCAGCAGAAGAAGCGATTGGAAAGCGGAAAATTAACACGAGAGCGACAAACCACACCAAACCGTGGTTTTGCCAAGCGTTAAAAGAACTCTCTGAATTAAAACGCAAATGCTACCTGAGATATAAAAGCACGCAATCGGAAGAAGCTCCTGCAGAATATGTCCAAATAAGAAACGAAGTAAACGCCAAAATAAAATCAATCAAAAGAGAACATTGGGCCAAATTCACTTGCGACATGGACTACGACCTGGTGCCCAAAAGAAAGTATGGAAAATGCTCCGCAACAGGAAAAAACTAGTTAACGAGTTCGTGCAGACCAAAGGAGTACCTATAGAGACATGGCAACAGCATTTTAAAGAAGCATTTTTATATGATGCTGAAGAAACGCTGAATATAAACGAAGGCGAAACAGATGTGAGTGCTACAATCAATGACGAAGAAGTAGAAGCAAAGATCAAAAAGGTAAAAAACAGATAATCACTGGAAACGGATGGTATACCCAATGAACTTTTAAAATATGGAGGCCTGGAACTTGCAAGTAAACTGGCACAACTATTTAACAAAATATTAAACAAAACAGAAACACCAGAGGAATGGCATAATAGTATCACAATCCCCATATTTAAAAAAGGACAAAAAATCTGCCCACAAAACTATAGAGGAATAACCCTCTTAAATACAACAATGAAACTTTTCGCGGGTATTCTCAAGGACAAATTGGAAAAGCAAATCACTAATGCTGAAGAACAACAAGGTTTCACAAAAGGGCGGTCTATAACAGACGCAAAAACAAATATAATAAAACAAATAAAAGAAAAAGCTATAGAGTTCGGCATGCCAGCGTATATTTGCTTCATTGATTTGACGAAGGCATTTGACAGAGTTCGCCTGGGAGACATTCTAAATATATTGATAGAAAATGAAACACCGACCAGTATAACAAAGATACTCCATAACCTAAATAACAACAACGTAACCAAAGTTAGAGCAGGAGACGAATTCACTGAAAATATTCCAACACCGGCAGGAATTAGACAAGGCAACAGTTTAAGCCCCTTCTTGTTTAATCTTCTCATGGGCAAAATGATCAACAAAGTAACATCTATTAATCTCGGATATAGAATGGGCAACAAAAGAATTGGTATGGTGTGTTACGCAGACGATGCAGCAATTATTGCCGAATCAGAAGATGATCTCCAAAGGCAGCTCTTTCAGTTCTTTCAAACAAGCCGACTACTAAATATGAACATCTCTACCAACAAAACTAAATGTATGACAATAGCAAAAGATCCGCTCAGATGTAAGTTAGTGGTTGAGGACAACCCCATAGAACAGGTGATGCAATTCAGATATCTGGGCATAGATATATCAAGCACCCACGACCCAGTAAAGTACCTGAGGAGTCAGATCAACAAAGCATCTGCACTGTCAGGATGTCTGCGGGAGATAGTCTGGTCAAATCCGTATATGCGCACAGATGGTAAAATTAGAATCTATAAGACTTGCATACCACCGATCATGACATATGGCATAGAAGTGCGCAAAGATACAAACAAAACGAAACAGATGCTAAGGGTTGCCGAAATGAAAACCCTAAGAACAATAATGGGGAAAACAAGAAGAGACAGAGTAAGAAATACAAACATTAGAGAGCAGCGCAAAATTCAAGATATTGTAAGATGGGGAAGGCAGCGCAAGAGGATGTGGTACAACCATGTAAGACGAATGGATGAGAATAGACTCCTAAAAATTGCCCTAGAAAACAATCCGCCCGGTGCAAGACCCCCCGGAAGACCACCTAAAAGATGGAGGGATAGTTGGCAATCTACCTCCCAAGAAATTAACCAGAGGCAGCTTCAGAATTAAACAGATCGAAAGATCTACAAAAAGTAGAAGAAGAAGAAGAAGAACTGTTACAGTGAGGGCCTAGATTAAATTGTATTGTAAGCTCATAGTTCAAAGTTTATTAGTATATTAGAAGCGTTAACCTCTGTGCTGAGATATACATTATTTGTAAAATTATAAATTGGAAATTTTAGCTCATTTGAGTGCAGTCTATTATAGAAAGTTACCAAACCAACATCTATAGTGTAATTAGTAGTAGCTGTCAGTAAAACCATGTTTACTCCACAACTTCAACATTTTATTACCATCGTCGATATTTATTACCAACGTATTGAACTTCATTCGAATGTATCCAATTGAACATCATTTATATAGTTTTGTTGTTGGATTTTATAGGGTTAAAGTGAGTTATTCATTATGTCATTGCGTTTAAAGAAACTTACTACTGATACAGTAGAAAAAAAAAAGGATTAGACATGTTTGAAAAATAATAACTGGAGACAGAAAAAGAAAATTTAAAAATGATTTAAAAAATCATAGTATTAAAAAATCCCAAGGAATTCCAAAATCCCTTATATATTGTTTTGTGAAATGTTAGGGTAGTTTTGAACTTCTCAACCTAATCAAATTACTAAATCTACTTATTGGAAATAATTTATTGCTAAATATATTTAAAGTATGCTATGTTTTGCAACAACAATATAATGTTTTAACCAGTATTTAATTTGGTATCGAGCAATTTATCTTAAAATAATTTAAATTTTTATATTATAAATATAGTGTGTATTTATTTCTACGATGAGCATATAAGAAAGTTTCATATAATTAGAAATAAACTATTATTGTTGCATTCTGAACATCGGTATTGGCTTAAATAATAATTACTTTTACTATTAAAGCTGATGGGGTAACCAGATCTTTGAAAGATATTTGAATCGGTTAATATTCTGACAAAATCTTAAATACTACTTTTTAATTTACAGATAAAAATTTTACATCTATAGAATTACAATTATTGGCACCTAATTCAGCTTTAAAAAGATAAAATGGGTTTATTTTTGGAGTAGGTGAAATATAAAATTTTGCTGACTACTTTACTGCCCTGCTAATCTGAAAGGTCTTAACTGACAAAATCGCAGTTTTGGTACTAACGGTACTGGATGGTAGCGAAAAGCATTCTGTATCTTTCTTTCAAAGCTGATCTGTCCTATGTGTCATTAAATAGCTGTTCTAAAGTGATTCTTGTTGTCCTAAGTTCAAACTAAAACCTGATTACTAAGCATTACGTTCTATCTGAGCTTTACAAACCTGAAGTGTCCTATTGTAACAGATAGAACGGTCAGTATTGCAATATGTAATGGTACCCAAAATCTAACATGCTCTAAGTGACACATAGGACATATTCAGCATTGCACCTTAAAACAACATAACCTAAAAATCGAAAATATTTGTTTTCGGTAGTTTTTAGTCTTGAACATTCTTTATGTCATTTAGTCATGATATTCTTTACTTAAACATATAAAATCTTTTCGACCTACCGTATCTCATTATCGTCGGAAGCATCCTCCAAATATATATACCATCGGATATTTCAATTACAATGGTGTACAATGACTACAAAATAAAGAATTCTGATTGTCAGGGTAGTTATGAACCCTATCGTCACGAAATTGCAAAACTCAACATATCGTTTGTACAACTTGGCTGTGAAGAGTGCTTCCAGTGTGCATCATATGATTTCCATAAGACTGAAACCAATCATATTAATCCAACACACAATTGTGTAGTGTGTGAAAACTATGTATCTATCTATGTATAACTGTCAGAAAAAGTATGAAAAACAAGCGGAATCGCATCTAAAATCATCAATCTCATAGTTTCAGCAGATCTTCAGAAAGTAAATGCTTTCAGGAGTAGATATGTTTAAATAAGTCATTTTTATTAGGCGCATAATTGCATTTAAAGGAAGTCAGGAAAGATAGGGACGTTCCTCCTTTAGTAATTATGTGATACGAAGGAATATCAGGAAGAGGAAAAGAAAAGATGTAATGAAGAAGATATATACTTTCTACGCATTCTTCCTAAAATACGGGAATAAAGAATCAATAATAATTTGGCTGGATAAGAACAAGAATAAGAATTGGTGTTGGTTCAGATTTCACCAACTAATTAACACCGAACCATTTTCACCACCAGGTAGAAAAATCATTAAAAAGGGTCAAAACTATTTGAAATTTTAGTTACTATGTTCAATGTGTTCTAAATCAACAAAACCGACCGATTTTGCAGCATTAGAGAATAGACTTTTGTATGAGTGGGCAGATTTCAGTTTAAAATACAAATTAAAAGAGTTATGCCACGCTGCTATCTCAATAATATTTGGCTGGTAATTTTTACGAGAGGCGAGAAAGCATTATGTATGGTATGGGCATGTGAGCCGAATGGGGGACGAAAGATTGCCTAAAAAAAACGATGATGTGGCAACCCCCAAAGAAGAGGAAACGAGGAAGACCACCACAGAGCTGGAACCTGGGAGTTAGGAAAGCGATTAGGGCTCGAAATATGGACGAAGACTCAAGACAGAATACAGTGGCGATTGGGAGTCAGACAACGTCATAAGACGTTATAAAACCGAATATATATATATATATATATATATATATATATATATATATATATATATATATATATATATATACACATTTAAAACTGGTGTGACACTTCCACCTCCACAAACCTCCAACCGAACAATTATTCAAGAGTCATCAAAATATTTGTCATCAAAATTCATGTATGCTCTTAACTAATTCCTTCCTTGGATTATCCCATAAATTCTATATACACAAATTAAGTTCATTCAAAATTACAGTTCGATATTATTAATATTACGTCGCAGCAAACTAAACTTAATTGCATTTTTCTCAAAATAGTACAATTGGTAGATAGGACCTTTCAGCTTAGCAGGGCAGTTTAGATTTGATCTCCGTTTTGAAGATAGGACTGAAGATCTGCATACAGACATCTGTGACTTACCCAGGTAGTGTTGTAGTGCACCAACGAAGTTGTACCACTCCGAGATGGTCGGCGTTTAACTAAAAGAATCTCCTCTGTCACTACAGACATCAGGATGAACGGGATTTTGCTTCTATTTCGGCCTGCGACAGTACGAACTCCAACGATTTGCTACTCGCCCGTTTTAAAATTCTGTTGCGAGTTTCCTCTTCTCTTTTTTTTTGAGGAAGGTAGATTCCTGATAACTTTGTGGTTCCGTGTCCACCACCACTCATCCCTTATCAGTTTTTCCACCATTTCTCTCACAGAACCAATTATTCTGCAGTTACACTCTCTTTTAAACCTCTCTTTTTCTTCCGTCCAACGATCACACCGTGTCACTCTTTACATTGCATAGAGCTCCGTTTACGTTGTTTCAACATTATAGACGTGAGATAATATAAATCACGTAAATATATACTATCTTATATCTTATCTTAATTGTTAAGTTTTGGTCCTTCAACTTGGTGGTTGAGACGTAGAGTCAATACCAATGCTATCATAAAAAATATACGCTTAAATTTCTAAACAGAAGGAAGATATCTTGTAAAAATGATTACAAATTTTGGCACCTCGGATATCAATGGACTACTTAATATAATAAGGTTATAGATGAGTTAAGACGCTTTCAAATGGACATAACAATTTTTACTGAAACGAAAAAGAAAGGCAAGGCAAGTGAAGACTCGAATTGTATTAAAATGGAACCGTCTATATTTATTTTGTTTATTATTCTTACTCGACAAAAAGAGTTTAATATTGATGGTGATTTGTGGCAGGAAATTTTTGATATACTAGTAAAACACACATATTCCTTACATTGACGTTTAAGATTTATTAGCTTGAGTTTACAGCCTACTTTAGTCTCTGTCGACACGGATCAAGAAAAAGGGACAGGATAATATTGGAATGTGTAGTAAAAAGAGTGGTTCTAAAGAAATGCGTAAGATATTTAGGCGTAGCTCTGAGTTAAAGCAAAAATTAAGGTGAGCACGTGAAAACAATGACTTACAGAGCTGCTGTGAGATTCGCCGCAGTGAGGGATTATGCTCAACATCTGAGGGCTATTTATTCTGCTGTGTAATCGATATTTCTCTAGGCATCGCCTGTCTCAGGTACGGCAAGAAAGGCATACAGAAAGCAGTTTACCTTGGCAGTTAGGAAGAGTCTGTTATACACATGTATTACAAATATTTGTGCTATGTTGTAAAAACATGTCTACATTTAACACATGAATACTTGGTCGGACGGTTCTTTTTTTGTCGTAGTAACTGTAGCGTCCTCTTTGTTCGCTAATATTACCAGCTGAAGACGATAGTGGATTTTTCGATTGAATCATTTATTTTATTTTGAATTTCATTGATGATGGCAAACAAGAAAGAGTAGCACGAGCATGAAGGTAATTATTAACTAACTATCTAGCTAAACTTTGTAAAAAAATCTTCTGCTGGTTACATTATCAGGATTGTTGCAATGGAAAATGGCGTTTTCATTAATACCTGCAATATTTAGCATTGAACAGAAAACTACCATTGGCCATCTCCTGGTATTTTTTACAGTGTTATAGGCACCATACAGCTTATCCTCGATATTAACACCTCCTTGAGTATTGCTGTAATCCATTATGATTTCCGGTTTATCTGTTACTTTATCTATTTTATTATTATAATGAACACTGGATAATAGTAAGACGTTTTTATTTTGCTTGGGTTTGTAGAATACAAAAGTGGCATTTTATCGTGACTTTGGAAGGTTCACAAACTCAGGTGGTAATTCTGTTTTGTTTTTACGATTTGTACCAACTATCGTCAGGTTTTTCGCGTACAACTAATCTAACAGATTTATATTTGTGAACCAGTTATTGGTAGTAATATTTCTTTCTGATCCATATATGGGTTCACATAATTTCAAGACTACCGCATTGGCAGAGTTGATCACAGCATAAGGACCATTAGGTTGTTGCCCTTCATATACTTTAAGATTTGAAGTAAAATAATATTTGGCATCAACTAGGAAAAAAAATTTAGTCCCATATGTATTGGGTGTTTTTGGAATATATTGCCTAAATGAGCAACTTCCTTGAAACGCTTCCAGTTTCTCATCCACTGTTACCAAATGATAAGGATTGTAAGCAGTGTTGCAGATGGTAACGAATGCGTCAATTATTTTCCGCATGGGTGCTAACTTGTCAATCTTCTTGTATTCTTCGCGAGTTTCAAAATTGTCGAATCTTAAGGGTGCTCAAAGAAAGAAGACCTTTTTAGAGACATTACAAGTCGAAATAAGTCCACCCCTGTTTCTTGGTTATTGTATAAGTCTTGTAAATTTAAGCGACTTGATTTTAAGACGCAGGCTAAGTACAACAATCCAAAGAGCGCTCGAAGCTCGTACAATATGTCCTTGGGTAATGTATCTCTTTCAAAAGAATAATTGGCTATAGTTGAAGCGATATTCTGATTTGTATACTCGTCAGAGATTGTTTTTGAGAATCACATTGGTTGAAGTGAACATATTGATCACGATTTGATAGATATGAATCAATTAGTTGAATAGCATCACTATGAAAATTATAATAAGGAAGTTTTCTAAGCAGAATACTATGTGTGACACAATCGAAAGCCTTAGTAAGATCTAAAAACGATGCAAGAGTATCAATATATTTCTCAAACCCTTCCAAAACATTGCTAGTAAAATTATCAATAGCTAAAGTTGTTGTTTTATTTTTTCGGAATCCGTACTGCTTTATGGCAAACAGTTTATTAGATACAAAATGTAGATTAATTTGATTTTTTTAAATTCGTTCATAAACTTTTGATCAGATGGGAACAAAGAAATAGGTCGATAATTGTTATAATCATTAATACAGCCTTTATTCTTAAACAGAGGTACTACCTTTGCAGGTTTGAAAACTTGAGGATAAGTATTACAAAATATTGATTGATTTATTAAAGTTGTTGAGGTTGAACAATTATATCTTTAATTGTTTTAATAATTTTTGTGTTAAACCCATCAGGATCTTTGCTGTTACTATTTTTTATTTCTGTAATAGCTAAGTCAACTTCACTAAAGTTCACTGGCTGAAAACTAAAACACGGAATATTTTTTTGTAGTATATACTTTAAATAGTAATCAAGAGTTAGCTGAGGAACCTCAAGCTCATTTATTTCTCTCTCAGCAGTTGAGCAGAAGCGGCTATTAAAACTATCTGCATTGAATTTAGAATTATCAGTGAAGAAAACATTTTTATGTTTGTTACCATTAATAAGTTTCCACATAGCTTGTTGAGAGTTGCCAGAATTTTTTATAAACCTATCATTTGCATTAATTTTTGCAAGCTTGATGGCTTGCCTGTACTCTTTTCTAAGTTTGATAATGGTACTTCTAGGTGCAGCAATGGGATCGTTTCTATTTATTGCTATAATAAATTGAAGTCTCGCACGTATTTTTCTCAAAGTGTTATTGAACCAGTTTACTTTTTTACCTGGATTATTTTTATTCAGCAATTTCGATTTTTCTGTAAAAGAGATGTTGATGGAATTTAATAACACATCAATTATCATTTTAAATTTCAAATTAATATCCAAATTATCATTGTATACAAAATTAAAGTTGCAATTTAGCAAAATCTGGTTCAGATTGAATAGTCCTTCATCTGTGATAGGTCTATAACAAACTCTGATTTCACAATTTGTGGATGAGTAAGCTATCTGAAAGGAAATACCTCTGTGGTCAGATGTGTAAGTGGGATCCACAGGTTTTGTGGTACCATCAACATTCGCGAAAACTTTATCAAGACATCTATTACCTCAAGTATTAAATTTAACTTTTTTTTTGTAATATTGTAAGATCTAAAAAAAATTACAGAGGTTTAAAGCTCTGATATCTGTTTCGTTAAAATGGAGATTAAAGTCACCCGTAATTATAACACGTTTATGAACAATAATCTTTTTAAGAGCTTTAGTCATAATGGTAAAGAATTTGTCTAAATCATCATCTGGAGTACGATAGACAGTAATAAGCTGCACATTAGATTTTTTTAATAAAATACCTGTAATCTCACAATGCTGTTCAGAAAAAAATTTTTCAATATTCAAATGATTTTGTTGTTTGTTTGTGTTTAAATGACTGCGGACACTAAATCCATTCGCCAATCTTACAATTTGAGGTGTAGTGTGTGTGTGTGTGTGTGTGTGTGTGTGTGTGTGTGTGTGTGTGTGTGTGTGTGTGTGTGTGTGTGTGTGTGTGTAGAGTAATTGTCTTGATACTTAGCAAAGTCGACGTCATTGTCTTTGCTAAGAGACGCTAATTGTATCCGAACGTCTGCGGTCCCTCCGGTGTGTACCGATCACACAAGGATAGAAATTATTTTCATTTATTAATTTTTTTTAATAAACGAAAATTTCCACCCAGATGGGATTCGAACTCACGACCTTTAGTATTAAAGGCAGGCGCTCTTACCACTGAGCCACAGAGGGGGTTATATTCAAATGATTAAAACTTACGTTATTCCTAGTATATATACCTACACCTCCATGAGACTTGACCGTCCTGCAAAATTCAGAAACTATACGATAGCCTTTAATATTGACAGTATGTAGCTCATCCGGTAAAAGCCAGTGCTCATTAAGACACAAACAATCAGCTGAAATATCATTAAGCAGAACTTCAAAATCTAGAAAAGAGTTACGTAACGATTGAGCATTATAGTGAATGAAATTTAAACAATTTTTAAATTCAACAATACTTTTTAAAGCGGATCCAATTACATTGGCATCCTCCTCTTCACAAAAAAACTTCCAAACATCTTTGTTCCAAGCTCTCTTTAGGTTTTCTTGATTAATGGTGACCTTCATGGAACTATATCTTTCAGGCATTTTTGATTTGTGTACCATACATTGGACTTCAGGAAATAATACAGATAACATTTTATGTAAATCATCAGGGGTTGTTTGCGGTTTAAGACGTGTGACATGCAGAGACACAAATTTTGGAACGGACTCCACCGACTTTTCCATCTCATTTCCACCAATTAAATATTGACGTCTATGTTTACGACGATTCTGAGTCAACCACTCATCTCTCTTAATTTCACCATCAGCTAATTCTAAATTTTGTATATCTAAATGTTTTTGTTGATTTACGGCATCGTGAATAGCGCGGCTAACATCTTTCTTGTTAAATGTCTGATTTTTATTATTGTTTACAATTTGGTTGTTATCATCTGTTTTAAGTTGACTTTTAACCTCACCGGTATTATCACTAATGACAGTCAGGCCAGGTGAAGGGGACTTTGAATGATTGGGTTTTGCATCCACATCTGACACTTTCGTATTATTTTCAGTTACTTTAATATTCATTGACCTTAAGCTTGGTTCGAGGTCGCTTAATTTGAAATCAGAGATTTCGCTCGGCTAATGGTATAGAGGAAACTCGTTGTTTACGTTTTTTATTCCATTATTTTTGATTAATTAAATTTTTTCTTGGACTACACGAATTATAAAATTTTTGTGATTAAACTTAATTTTTTAAATATTATACTTCCCTTTTTAAGCAATCTTCTTCAATATTATTCACATCTACAGTAATTATGAGTTCAGCACTAGTCTCGCTGACAACCTTTAAATTTCAATCACAACAGATCATGCCTTGAGCGACAATTTTTACATTTTTCATTCTTTTAGCACAGCTGGGGTGAGCTAATAAAGAACAATTTACATATTTTAGCCCATTATTCACTTTTTTAACACAGTGAATGCACAAGCAACTTAACACGTCCTTCTCAGTCGACGCCATCTTGACATCATGAAACTAACTAGAAATCGTTCTGAAAATACAAACATTAGTAAATACATTAGGGCTGAGGAACATAGTGGTGTAAGTCAC
This sequence comes from Diabrotica balteata, assembly GCA_918026665.1. Classification (NCBI taxonomy): domain Eukaryota; kingdom Metazoa; phylum Arthropoda; class Insecta; order Coleoptera; family Chrysomelidae; genus Diabrotica; species Diabrotica balteata. Next base: position 132,706,171 of record OU898279.1, read on the forward strand.
TTTTTTGCAGTTTTAAGATATCCCGTTGCCTGGCTTCTAAAATAAGAAATCTGTTACGGCGCACAGTCGCGTAAGTCAAACTTTTAAACTTCTAGCTATTAGATGAAAGCATCTAGTTAGTGCACTTATTAAAATATCAAATACCTTGAGCATCATAGTGAAGTAAGTCTCACTTACACCTAAAAATCAAATAAGCTACCTAGTAGTAACATGAATTGCCACAGTGATAAAATGTTTGATATAATTTCTAATAGCGATGATAGCGACGCTGATAAGGACTACAATCCTCAGCACGATAACGATTACTCATCAGGTCAGTATATTTTTATATAAAGTGGTGATAATAATGAAAAACAATGTCTTTACCACTTTCGTAATATCTTAGGTTATGTTATGAATGTTCAACATAAATTAACTACATAAAAAACACGTCAAATCCACCAAAACCTAATCTAATGACTGTATTATAATTAGGATTAAAATAGTTATTATTTGTTTTTTTTTCGTTGTTACAGACGACAGTGCTTAGTTATAAGACCCACAATTTGAAGAGGCAGCCGGAGAAGATTTCCCTGCAAAGGAACCGAGTATAGAGGATATGGAAGTCCAAGGCTGTCAGAACAAACCGGTTTTAGCACGCAAACGCCTAAAGAACTAGTCCAAGAGGGAAAGTGCAAAGAGACTTCGTAATAATAGACAATCATACATCAATGTTAAAGGTAATATTGTGGCATGCAAGACTTTTACAAATACTAATTGTGGGTGCCCTAAGAGATGCTTTTCATCATTCACAGAAGATGAAAGACGAGTGCAAATTGACAATTTTCATAAAATGGGTGCTTTCAGCAAACAAAATGCATACTTATGTGGACTTATCAATCAGGCGCCCATACAGTATAGACGTCCACAGTCTGGAGCAAAAGTAGTAAAGAAAAGTACAAATTTGTTTCATATTCAAAAAGGAGATTGCACAGTTCGAGTGTGCAAAAAGTACTTTTCGTCTACTTTCGCTGTAAGTGACGGTAGAGTAAGTGACGAACCCCTGGGGAAAACTTACGGGGTAAACATGTTGCTGTTATAGACCACATTAACCGTTTCCCATCTTATCAAAGCCACTTTACAAGAAACGATAATCCCAATAGAAGATACTTAAGCCCAGATCTTAATATTGCAAAGATTTACAATCTTTATACACAGTGGTGTGTCGAAACTGAAACAGAAACCGTGAAAGAGTAATACTACCGATCTACTTTCAACTCAAAATTTAATTTATAGTTTCACTTGCCTAGAAAAGATACATGTAAACACTGCGATAGGTACAAGCAAATGGTAGATATGGAGCAAAATCCAGAAGCAAGAGCAGAGCTGGAAAGGGAACATAAGTTGCACTTGGCAAGAGCTGAAAAAGCACGTAATACTTTGAAGACAGATAGCACATTGGCAAAAGAAAATGAAGATTTATGCACCTTTAATATTGATTTGCAGAAAGCCCTCCTGTTTCCAAAACTAACAGTGTCTGAGGCGTACTACCGGAGAAAAATGTACTGTTACAACCTGGGGGTACATGATATGGGGAAAAATTTAGGGTACATGTACGTATGGGATGAGACCATGGCAAGCAGGAGATCACAAAAAATTTCTGCGTGTCTTATCAAGCACATAAAACACAATCCCTGTAAACACCTAATCATTTTTAGTGACACTTGTGACGGACAAAACCGGAATATTAACGTACGGTCCGTCCCAAACCCTTTTTTCAGTGCGTCATAGTTGTTGATCGAATTCTCTCTAACGCATAAAGCTAGAAGTGACAGAAAAAGACGTGAGTCTGTGATTATTATACATAGAACATAGAAAATTATGTATCGTTCACGAGTATTTGCATATTAAAGCGAATTCTACTTACGGATGTATAATTGGTTGGAGTTTAGAATACGTTAAATAGATATCCAATCAATGATGCGCATAAATATAATTTGACGCAGATTATCTTGATCATGACAATACTTTCACAATGTCAACTGATAAAATGATAATTGTCATTCCAGGTTAGTATTTTCAGACATTTTACAGTGAAAATTTAATTTTGTATTTATTGTCATAAAAATATTTTAAATATGCCGAGATATACCGAGAAAGAACAAAGACTACATACCTATTTAAAAAAATAACCTTTTCACATTTAGTCGATTACGATCTTGCAACTGTCAGATTTAACTAAAATGTCAAGCAATAATTTTCGACATTCTTAAAATCCTATATGACGTCACATTTAGTGACGCACTGAAAAAAGGGTTTGGGACGGACCGTAGCTTTAACTTTAATAAAACTGACACAAGAAATAAAAAATATAGACGTCATTGATCTAAAGTTTATGGTTTCAGGACACTCGTATCTACCTAATGATGCGGACTTGGGTCACGTAGAACAAGCAGCACGAAATCAAACTATCTTCACCCGGGATGACTGGTACAGAATAATAACAACCGCACGGAAACCAAAAAAGTTCTTGTTACTAAGAATGGCAGATGACGATTTCCTGAGTGTTGAAAACTTGACAAAAGCAGTAACAAGACGACAAAAAAATATAGACGGGGACAAAGTGAACTGGTTGAAACTACAATGGCTTCCTTTCAAAAAGGACAAGGAATATTCTATCCTGTACAAGAACACACTGAACGACTTTATGCCATTTGAAGAACTTGATGTAAAACCTGTCAGACATAGTCGACCTCGTAGCCTTGCTCTTATTGAACAAGATAAACTTTACAATGGTCCCCGAACTATGTCCTGTCTTAGGAAAAAAGACATGCTGTATTTGTTAAAATACATTCCCCCTGTGAATCACGCTTTTTTTTAGAAACATAAGGAGTAATCAGAATGAAGAAGACGTAGGTCCATTTCTTGATGCGATCTCTGAGGAGAACGAAGAAGAAGTTTAAACCTTAGTTATGTACTAGTAACAACATTTTTATGTATGTTTTATTAAATTAAATATTTTAAAAATAATATTTTTACTTTATACCCAAAACTCATTATGGTGTAAGTCACTTTTTGGTATGCATTGAGGTGTACGTCTGTTGTCACCTCGGGGTAAATGGAAAGGGTCTTGCCACCTTCTGTACCACCGTGTGCTCTGTAGAGGGGCTTCGAAAACATCGTGAGCTCCTCTACTTTTGTCCATTTTCAGGGTATGGACTTTTCAGGGTATGACAAATATCTTACATGATAGTTGTCGAAATAAACATCAGGTTTGTTGTCGTCGATGTCTTGCCTTGAAAAAGGCAAGTTATTTCTTACATGACCAAATATATATAGGTCGAAATAAAACACCAAAAATACAGTAGAAATAATACTCAGCCACAGAGTATGGAAAGCTAAAAGGGAAGCAGAGCCCCGAGAGCACTAAGCTCTCGGAGAGCCCGTGAAGGACTGAACTGATTGACCTGAAAATCGCCTAATTTTATACTTTCTGAAGTAGCGATTAGGGATTTCCAGGTCAGGGAGGGGCCAACGGGAAAAATAAGGGGCGGGGCGATGCGTCTCGAACGTGAACTAGTCGCGTCCGAGAACACTGTACTGTCATAATAAAATACATAAAAAAATACAAACATTGCAAAAAAATTATGTTACTGAGTTTTACAAGTAAATTTAGTATGTTGACTAGTAAAAACTTTTAATTCAGTTTCTCTGAATGGTTCACTGATTTTTCTAGAGTGTCATAGGCAAAACCTTCGTTATTGAAAAAGTAATTAATTTGACTTACACCACTATGTTTCTCTAATCGCCATTTTAAAGTAGACGACTTTAAAATGATATTGCCAATATTATTGAGTTGCGTTCCTGGGACGGCGCGGCGTTACTTGTAAGATAGTTCATTCGATTACATGAAATCAACTTTAACTTGAGAATATCCATCAGAAAAAAATCATAGCATGTAATTTGTCTTGAAACGACAAACACATGCCATGATGACAGTAGAATTCTCCTGTTAGTGATTCCATAGTAAATTATTTAGTAATAATACTTAGATACTAGTAAGGCAACTGCAATTCTTTTTTCTTTTATTAAATATTTTGTTCTTTTATTTTACTATTTTTGTCATTCCTAATCTCTAAGGACTTACATACTCATATTAGATGGACAAAAACTGTAAAGTAAAGATACCCATTAGGGTGGGCCGTTGAGTAATGTGTTTTTATTTTATTTTTTTAATTAAGTTGCCTGACCCCAAAAAAGACGTATGATAAGATAACTTATTTCACAGTGTTTTTTTTTATAATTAATTTAATTTTTTTCCTCTGCCACAGAGCTATATAAGAACGAGATTTTTACGAAAAAATCCAATCATTTAATATTATAAAATCCACAAGGAAAAAATTCCTGTAGCTGGCTGTATACCACGTATAACAAAAAGAGGTTAATCTTTGTAAATGGGTATATTTATTTAAAAAACCCTTAAAAGGGCCACATCAATAGAACAAACGTTTTCGGACTACACAGTCCATCATCAGGTTATTAAAATCGAAAATGCTTACTAGTTCCACGTTGTTCTCCGAGTGCAGAGGTTGTCTCTCGCCCGGCTCTGGAACCCATTTGAGCCATGTGTTACCTTTGGTCAAATTTAATTTAATATATAACATCACAGTTATTTTATAACACAATGTACAACATTTCATAACTAAATGTAATTTAAAGGGTTTTTACCTTAATATTTTGGTGGCTCAGGCATTATGACCTAGTAAGCATTTTCGATTTTAATAACCTGATGATGGACTGTGTAGTCCGAAAACGTTTGTTCTATTGATGTGGCCCTTTTAAGGGTTTTTTAAATAAATATACCCATTTACAAAGATTAACCTCTTTTTATTTAATATTATGTCAAATTCGTTTTTTTTTTTAAATTTATTATGGTTGCCTGAGTCAAAAAAAGTGTTTTATACGATAAATTTAATCATAGTATTTTGTTTGACAACTAATTTTTTTTCTACTGCCACAGCGCTGTATAAAATTAAGAATTTTTCAAAAAAAAAAAATGTATTGTATGGTAGATTTATTTTTTTGCATACAAAAAATTAATTTATACCAAAGCTAAATTTGTTTTGAACACATAATACAACAATACAAATACAAAAATAGTTTATCTATAAATATATAACGATACAAAACAGAATGTCTTTCAAAAGTAACAATCACATTATTTCAACAAAAGTCTTCAAGAGATTCATATTTCGGCATATTTTCCCTTGATTTCAGCCTGTTCCTTATATAACCGTCTCTTTTTTCCACTTCCACAGACAGAAGCTGAACCTTCTGTTACTATTTAGATGGCTCTCTCAACCGCTTGTGTGTGACAAGGGTATGATTTTACGTACGCCAAAAGACTGGTTTTAGGATTTTCAACAACTTCCCTTAGTTGGTCTTTTGATAGCTTCATAGTTACAGGAGGCTCTGTCCATAAAACTTTCTGGCAGTCAATAATCTCAAAGTATTCCTTACTGCCAAAAAATAATTCTGGTACTACGAAATGTCGCTGATCATTCTAATTTAACTGTCTACTCTTCAAAATTCTTTGGAACCCCAATTGTCTTATATGTTTACGTTCGTCAAACAACAAAATAATATTTTCTGGGCTCCCTAAGTATCCATTTCTTTGAATACATTTATAGACTATGTCTTTCAATTCTGGTAGTAAATAGTCGCAGAGTCTTATTGTCTTGAATAGATGCCTTGCACCATAAATGCATGACGGGTGAGTCTTAATACAAAACCACATAGTCGCATACACTTTCATTACAAAATGGCTTAGTATTTGTAAATTTTCCGATGGGTTTCTGGTTGCTACATATAACCAAAGAATACGGGAAGCAGTGGTAAGCCACCGAGAATAAACCATTTTTCCAGGCTGTCTCTTAGAAAGTTTCTCTGAACAAACACCACTTTTTACTGCTTGACAAATATCGTACAGGTATTTTTGATCTGTACTTAGATCGTCGCTGCGAAATTCGTCCACTGATGAATCTATTTTTGAAAATAAAACTACAGGAAGAGTTTCACAAACTTGCAGTCGTTTTCCAAGAGGTCCCGAAAACGCGCTTGGTCCACTGGTATTGCCATCCAGTTTTTCAAATATGTGTCTTAGAGGCAACTCGTTGGCGTGAAGCTGACAGACAAACCACTGCAGGGGCCCTTCCAATTTTATTCTCCAGTAACACTATAATACCTCCTTTACGCCCTGTATTTGTGACAGTACCGTCGCATTCAACGACTTCTAAGTTATTGAGGTCCAAATTACATTTTTTTAAAAACTCCAAGATTGCATTTGCTATATTAATAGCAGTGCCAGATGTAGGACAAATGTGACCCAGATACTTGGAACCAGGTTCTTCTAACATTGTGATATGCTCTTCCACCACAGTTTTTCTTGCATTTTCCTGGAACACTAAAGACTTGTCTTTCCGTCCATCAAAGTAAAGACCACGAAGACATAATGGAATGGAATCGTTCTGAACCTCAATTCTTTTCTTTTCTCTTGCTCTTCTTATTTTGTTCTTATCGATGATATTTGTTTTATTTTGCGGATCTATGACACCAAAATCTAGTAGCACCGCTGCTCACTAGAAAAGTTTAAGAATTTGCCTTCGTTGTTCTTGATATTTTCACAATAAAAAAATAATCCTTTGGTGGCTTATGATTGGAATTGAAGCCTTGATCCAAACAGTTTCTACTTTCTGAGCTACAATTTCCAAAGCTTCTGGAATAAGTCGATTCTTATTGACACCATTTTTTTCCAATTCCAAAACAAACCCACAAAAAATGATGGATAACATCTTTGTATGTTGGTAATTGCGAATCATTGAAATCACTAGGTGCGCCAAAAATTGGACACTTTGACGATTCTCTAGTTTTAGCCATTTTATCACAGGCTACTTTCTACTCAACTGTCGGTAAAACACTAAAAATAATTTAAGTGTCGCTAGGCCGTTTAATTGAGTGAAATATTGGTTTACACTTACACTACTGCAAAATCTGCAGCATAAGCGAAGCGTTGACCTCAAGTGTCATGTTATTTTAAGAATGATAATATATTATAATCGGTAATATTAACTTTTTTTGTACTAACGTCTACTTTATTGTTATTGAGGAATTTCGGCACACTCTTTGAAGTACATTCCTAAAATAAATTTTTGTCTACGTATTAGTTAGTGGAAAAATACGCAAATAAAGTTTACTATACGTTATAAAGTATGCATCAAACCGCCAGAACAATACAGATTTTATTTAAATTTTTTTAAGTTACAAAATAAATAACCCTGATGTTTTAAAAATTATATAATAAAAAAATATTAAGATGTGCGTTTGAAATAATTATTATTTTTTATTTTTTCCGCTGCCACAATGACCTTTTATATTAAAAAAATATAGAGTCTTTGTGGCAGTGGAAAAAATATTTTTAGCTACTCATTTTGGACTTAAAATTTGTGTTTTAGTATAACTCAACTTTTTTGACCACAGGCGTTGTTATTTTCCAGAAAAAAAATTGTCGGCCCACCCTAATTACCCATGAATGGTTTTTCAAATTTTTCTATAGTGCTAAAAAATGGACACATACAGAAACATCGACAAAAGTGAAGTGAAGTGAAGACTTAAAAAATTGATTGACCTATAAAATAGATATACAACCTATATAATGTGTACAACTCTTCAAAATAATTCAAAGTTTTTTAAGTAATAGTTGAAACTGTCGACAAATCTGTCTTTTCGGAAAACTAACAACATCCCGTCCGTCGTCGGATCCGGAGGGGCGACTCCGGAACCGACCCCGGACCCCAGAGTCCTATCTCATTCACAGCCAGCGGCTATGCGAGCGCATTACAGATATTTATTACCCGGAAGATTATCAAGAAAGGGCGGGTATTCACCAGACATCGATTTTTCACATGTGCCCTCTGTTCAAGTGCACACTCTGATATGCCGACGTAATTACCCCCGTCTTTTTACTATTATATCACCACGAATCAACGGCTCGTAAAGAGTCGATCTCTCCTGCGTTTAACACTATTTTACCTACTTTGTGGGGCAATCTTCGGGAAGATAATAATTGGTTTAAAACTTCAACGCTTTTTAACTAAGGATATTCAAACACTTTATTCCATTATTGTTTACCTAATTATTGTTAGTAACTTACGGTATAAACTGATTTACAAAAATGGTTTTAATTATTACCAATTATCTTTTTTAACCGGTGGTTTAAGTAAAAAACAATTGCTATTGTTTAAAGTATGTTAATAAGGTCTCAATTAAACTACTGTATTGGCTAAACATATATTAATAATATTCATACATTACAACATGATCATGTCGCCCATTGTCCCCGTTGGGGAGTGGTGTTGACTTGACATTGACATATTTGACATAGTTACCAGGACCTATAGGACACATTTCCATGAAATGCCTTTAACACATATTCAGTAGGCTTGGTTTTAAATTGACAATTAAATTTTTTATAAACATTTAAAGGAATAACATTTACATCTGCCCCTGTGTCTAACTTAGCTTTTAATTTATAATTTTCAACCTCTATATACTCTTCGCAAGTGTCTATCAAATCATTATTACATACCTTTTTCCTGCTGTTAACATTTCTTACAAAAAATTCATTAGAAGAGGTTGACTCACAATCATCTTTTTCAGTACTTTTAATATTTTTGACCTTGCAGGTAACTGCATAATGGTTTTTTAGTCCACACTTGTTACACTTCTTGCCATAAGCTGGGCATTCCCTCGGACCATGCTTTTTTTGCACACCTTCTGCATAAAAAAACTTCTTCTTCAACTTCTTTCTCTTCATTCCAAGATTTCTTCTTTATATCATATTTCTTTTTCTCTATCTTCTGTGTATGATTAATATTTCCTGTGTTATATTGAAACTGTAAATTTTGAGATCTACTTTGCTCACTTGTTCTGCAGAATTCTATAGCTTTATTTAAACTTAATTTGTCTATTCGCAGGAGGGCTTCTCGTGTGGTCGGATCCCTAATTCCCATAACAATTTTGTCTTTTAATGCCTTGTCTTCACATGACTTATCGGGATCTAGGGCATTGTAATTGCAACTTCTAACCAAATGTCTGCACTCTGTCAAAAAATGTTTCAAATGTCTCCCCATCTTCTTGTACTCGTTTTATAAAGTTGTACCTCTCAAAGCATTCGTTAACTCTTGGGTTCACATACTTATCTAACAGCTGCATTGTGAATTCATACTTATTTAGTTCTTTATCAGGGATAACAAAAGTAGCCATAATCCGTGCTGATTCATGGCCAATAATATTTCGCAGGATGGATAATTTCACCTGATCTACAGCGTCGTGTTGTCCTGTTGCTACTAAATAATCTTCGAATGAAATTTTTCAAAATTTCCATTCAGAAGCGGCACTCTGACCCTGGAGGTCGAAATCTTGGGGTAACTTAACATAACCTATTCCATTGACCATGCTTGCCATTTTGGGAACACTTAAATTTTTCTTTTTAATAAACTTAGCACTTAACTTTATCCTTGGACACGTAGATTCCATAAATTGACTGCGCCATGTTTAAAGTATGTTAATAAGGTCTCAATTAAACTACTGTATTGGCTGAACATATATTAATAATATTCATACATTACAACATGATCGTGTCGCCCATTGTCCCCGTTGGGAAGTGGTGTTGACTTGACATTGACATATTTGACATAGTTACCAGGTTTACGTTAAGTCTATCTTACATTAATGTCAAACAGCTATAAGCTTAATTCCAGTAACATAATTTCTTCATACTGTTTTATCGAATTGTTACAATTCTTGACTTAACTATTTATTATATTTCTTTCTTATTGCTACAAACACTACGCTTTTTTGTTTTATGGTGTAAATTTACTATGTAACGATAAGACTAACAAAGAAAATTAAAGTAGTATTGTACAAATAATACCTCAATCAACCATGGGAGCTTATCGTCCATACCTTGCCCAGATCAGTATCTCAAAGGCGAGTTTGTCTTGTCTTAAAATAGGGATTGAACCTGAGTTCTTATTTGATAGCAAATAAGACAAATTTTAACCAAATAACCCTGCCAATGCTTTACAATTGATATGATACTTATTGCTTAGTTCGATGAGCTACTTGTGTGCTCTAGCTGCTAGGTTCTTCAATTGAATGCGCTAGTTTTTGGGGAGCTGCATGAAGTCATATGTTCTGATTAAGTCCAATAAATGAAACACTTTTGAGTGTGGTCTCTAAACCCAATAAATCCAATAAAATTTGTCCAATAAACTTGTAAATATTCCCAATAAAACCCAAGAGAATTTTTAGACCATAAAATGAGTCTAATAATAATTTTTGCCTTCTTTTATAAATATCAAAAAAGCAAAAAATAATCCCACCACGTTAGAAGAGTTGTTTTGACAGAAAGTGGGAGATTAAATGAAGTTAGCACAGATGTCATAGGATGTTGCTATAGACATCATGAAACTAGCTTGTCTGTCAACACGGAACACAACGAGAGAGCACGAATATTTATTCTACAGGACAGAAAGAGGGGGTAAATAAAGACAGAGGAAGAAAACGAAAACAGAGGAAGAAAGAGAGGGCGCTAACTACTTTTTAAATAAAAATAGTAAAAATTAAATTGAAGGTAAAGCAATTAATAAATATATAAAGAAATTAAAATAAAATAATGATTTAAATATAAATTAATAGAGATAGAGATGTGACGTTTATGACGTTACACACTCCTACCACCCATCAGAAAAATTTCGAACATAACTGAGAAATTTTTCTCAAAGAAAACAAGAACACGATGTTTTAACTAAGAATAAGTATATGCAATAGTAATCTGTAGTAGTTTATACATACCCGGTATTTACGCGGCACACGCCCTTCCGGTAGGGATCTATGGAGGAGTATCACCGAGACGCAAGCTCTTATCTCTTGCTGTACTGCTCTACCATAGGCCGATCAGATACCAGCATATTCTATACTAAGCCGCAAATTCATTTCGAATTTTAAACAGCTGCGTTAGCCTTTTTTGATTTCTGTACACCGAGCTGGGGATTGAACTGACATCTCTCGCATTGAAGCGAATGAGAAGCCAGCCTCCCAGCCCGCTTGGCTATCCGATCGACCCGAGTAATCTGTAGTAACAAATTAAAAATAAATACTTTATAATAAAGCAATCAAGTTATTGAATATAATAACAAAATATTGATTATAAAAAAAATTCAAAGTATTACTCAGGGAAATTAAATACTTCCCAACGAATTGTAGTATCTTTCAAACTAAAATTTGTTATATGTTATTAAAAAAAATATTTTGGTTGTCCAAATTTAGTTTCTCTTTTCTAGATCTGCTATCTTGATGCGCAATCCTCGAGAAGCTTTCAGGCTATTGCTCACCCTGGATCTATAATCCGTGTTATTTTTTTTCTCGGCCTCAACTTTCTGAATCTGGTCCTTCAATCCATGAATAACGCTATTTAATTCGTGGATACATTTATCATGACTTAATCTCTTATCCTCAAGTTTTTTTTGCAAATCTAAAATAACCAGATTTGCATCCTTCGTTAGCTTTTCCTGACTTTCTTTCAGTAAGAATAATGACCTTAATAAGAAACTAAAGCAACTCCAAGACCAACTCAAACACAAAAAAAATATATATAACAAAATAATTAAATTAAGGAATGTAATTAATTATACATTATTATTCATAAAAAATTTAAAGTATAACTCAAATTTGTTATATTTACAAAAAATAACAAAATAATTTTTAGATGTTAATCTGAAGAAAATAAAAAAAAATTACCCAATGAATTGTAGTATTCACCACACTTAAATTATTAATCTAACCCCCTCTGTGGCTCAGTGGTAAGAGCGTCTACCTTTAAACCTAAAGGTAGTGAGTTCGAATGTCACCTGGATGGAAATTTTCGTTTATTAAAAAAAATTAATAAATGAAAATAATTTCTATCCTTGTGCGATCGGTATTCACCGGAGGGACCGCAGACGTTCGGATAGAATTAGCGTCTCTTAGCAAAGACAATGGCGTCGACTTTGCTAAGTATCAAGACAATTACTCTACACACACACACACACACACACACACACACACACACACACACACACACACACACACACACACACACACACACACACACACTACACATTTGACTGTAAAAATTCAATGTACCATGCCAATGACCATTAGTTGTCGACGCATTAAACTCAATAAAAAAAAAATTATTAATCGTTACATGCGTTAGATATAAAATACTGTAGCCGGTACAAACTAGAATATCGAAGACGTCTAAGTCGAAAGCAAGCTTTTTGGCTGAGAAATATTGGAGATTGGACTCAAAACTTGGAAACTGGACGAAACTTACATAACTATTTTAAATGGCAAAACATCCAAAAGTCTTCGTCATGGTGATAATTTTTATCGAGTTTAAAAGATTAAAATTTAATTATTCCTATATAGGATTAAAAAGATATTAAATAGCTAACAAACGTACCTCAAAAAAAGTAAATAATCCCAAAGTTAAATCAAACCATAATAAAAATAGTAGCAAAAATCTTGAGCTATATTTCAAACAAAGGCTTATCAATAAGTGAAAAGTTAAAAATAAAAGTTCCATGTGTCAACTCTTCTAATTAACATTTTGTTACTATAATACCAATTTATTCCGAATCTATTTTCATTTAGAAGTATATGTTGACCTGCCAATTACACATAATGATTAAAACTTATAATGACAAATGCACATTTATAGCAATTAAAGTTATCTATAATTTTAGATAAAACACTAATAAAGATTTATATTTGTCATGTCAGACACTTAATGTTAATTGTACCTTAACGACACTTTGCTGTCGTGGCATAAAAAGATTTGTATTTTATGAGTATTGCAACTGATTTAATTGGTTTAAAATAATGGTGAACCTATGTTTATGCAACAACGTGAAAATCAGAAAATGAATCTAGGGGTTTATGGAGTACTTTCTTTTTAGTGTTATCACTTCGCTCAAATATTTTATATAGGAGTAGAAAACAAGCACGGAATAAATAAAAATTAGAATAGCACTCTCAGATGCCGCCTTTGAAGTATATCAGCACGCGATCGCCATATTTTAAACGGAAACATAGACTCGGATTAAGAAATTCAATCAATCAAATGAATCAATTAAACCGGGTTAATTTGTCTATGCACATCAGATAAAATTTCACTGAACAGCACTGGTTCCGTTTAAAACATGGCTGATTCCGTCTGCGTGAACAAGATGCACGTACTTATCTTGACAAGCAGAGAGGGCATTCTGATTGTTTTATTATTCTGTGCAACAAGCCTATGAGACATTTTGACTCAGCACGAATCACATATAAATTAATACTATTAAACCATAATACTATAACCATAGATAAATAATATTGACTATAACTAACAGGATAAGTCAAAGGGCATGTTGTTGCATCTCTCTCGCACACCTGTGACGTAATACCGAGACAACTTTAATGACATGTTAAATGCTCTATCTGTGTTTATGTCAATTATGTTGCTGTGTTAATCGAGTTTGCTCTCCTGAGTACTTCAAAAAGTAAATAATATTTTATTTATTCATTGATGTAGTAAAGACTTTGTATATTATATTGTTATATAAATTTTGTGCTGAAAACATTCAATTTACTGTGTTAATATCACCTAATTTGTTTATCATACGCAACTTCCTCTCGACTACCTGTAGCTACTTTATAAAGAAGACTAATTATGTGTTTGCCATAATGTATTGTGGGTTGTTTAAACAATAATAATAAAAAAATGTAAAACTTTTTCGAAGTGTCGTTTTTTTTTGTGTTTCCTAGAGAACATACAAATGCGTAAAGTATGAGTCTCCAAGTATTTTAAGCGTGACAAATTTAATGTAGAAACTTCGAGAATATGTCCAAAACATTTTACAGAAAATGATTATTGTTTAAAAGAAAAACTATTGTGATTGCCTGACAAACAGTGAAAGTTAAGAAATGGTGCCATACCTTCTATTCGTTTAATAAAAACCTTAAGCGCTAAAACATCGCCTGAAAATAGACGCAAAAGAAGAATGGAGAACAGAAATGTAATAAAAACTATTTAAGTATTTTGGTTTTGAACACACTTTAACCACAAAATAATAAACAATCAGAATGCCCACTATCAGACGCCGCCTTTGAAGTTTTTCAGGATTTGTGGAGTTATGTAATTGTTTATATTTATGTTTAATTATATTATATTTATGTTATTATATTTATATATATATATATATATATATATATTATATATATTATATATATATATATATATATCCGGTTTTTTAGGCGTTACGCCCGTCGGGTAGGGATCTATGGAGGAGTATCACCGAGACGCAAGCCCTTATCTCTTGCCGTACTGCTCCACCATAGGCCGATCAGATCCCAGCATATCTTAGTCTAAGCCGCAGATTCATCTAGAATTTTAAACTGCTGCGTTAGACTTTTTGTTTTCTGTACACCGAGCTGGGGCTCGATCCCACGTCCACTGAACCATTCGACAGTGAAGCGAATGAGAGGCAGCCGCACAGCTCGCTGAGCTATCTGTTATTATATTTAACAATGTTAATATAATTGTATAGTATGTCTATGATTGCCGTAAGTCAATTAAAGCAAAAATTAATTTTTCTATGCACACCACATAAACAACAATGGTTCCCTCTAAAATATGGCGGAACGTCTGCGCGAAAGAGATGCGCGTACTTAATTTTCCATGGAGAGTGGGCATTCTGATTGTTTATTATTCTGTGCTTTTACTATATTTAACTTTAATTATATATACTAATGACCATTGTAACAGAACTTGTAGTAATACTTTATTTTTGATACGTCTTTAAAAAGTCATTTTGGATGTATTATTTACTACACATGTGGTGTTCTTTACATATTAAACTTTTATTAAAGAGAAAACATAAATGTACTGCAACCTGAAATATCAAATGGGTCAAATGAAATAGAAAACCGTAGAAGAAACTTGCGACAAAAAATTTAAGGATATCGCTATTCAAACTGCAATGTAAGAGGAAAAATTTTATTTTTAAGATCAATGTTAATAGTTATGATCTACTTAAAAATTATTTAATTTTAGTAAAAACAATATAGCCAAAAACCATGGAACAAATAAAGAATTTGCAAACTGAAAATAAAGAATTGAAGGACCTTCTTAGAAGAGAAAAGGTGGAAAAAAGTGAAACCGAACCGAATTTTTACTAAAGCACAGTTAAAAAAACTAAAAACTAAAAAACAAATTAAGTGGACAATTGAACATATGCTTGGACACTGTCTTTGTATGCTGCGGGTACAAGGTCCTATTGTTTAATAAGAAAAAGAGGCCCTTTGCGGCTGTAGGAATGTTAAGACGATGGGCGAAGGGGAAGTAAAATAAATTTGTAACCAGGTAAATCCGTTTCGATAATTTATTGAATTAATATATTCAGTCCAAAATAAGTAATATATTGTAGTTTTTAATTAAGGGCATTTTACGAATATATTCTGACACTGATGAAAAACAACGAGATGTCCAAAATGGAGAAGGTCTGTGTTTTGCTTTTTGACGAGATAAAAATTTAGACGATTTCGTTCTTATGAAAATCGTTCTATAACATTTTCTATTTTTTTCTTATATAAAATGGTCGTTATAAGCCATAAACGCTTGCTTATTATATGTTTATGGTAACCGTATCCAAGGTTAAATAAACAAATAATATAAAAGTAAAAAATCAATTTCTATTTATTGTTTTTTTTTTAATTTCTATTGCCCATTTACTTTATTGCATGTTTTTTAATTTTTAGTAACAGCTACACAACTTAAAAATAAATGAGTTAACTTGGAATTTATCTAAGGACCTACGTATTTCAAGTGAATTATGGGGTCGTTAAATTTGAAAAGAAAGGTTCTTACTTTCTTCTTCTAAATGTACCTATCATCTAGAGATGTTGGTGACCACATTGACCCATCTTATTCTATTCACAGCAGCTCCAAATAAATAAGTTGATAAATAGAAATGCGCATAAACTACCTTACTAATGACGAAAAAATGTGCACCCGGATGGGCAAACCTCTGCATGGGCGACATCCCAATGGGGTTGGTCAAGACCATGTCGACAATATAGGGTCGAACTATTGGCCGACACCAGGAAAGATGTTTCCTGAAACAGAAGGCTCACTACTGGTTATTCAGGATCAGGTTATACCAACAAAAAATTACCTGAAATATATCGTCAAAGACCCTCAGGTCCAAAATGACAAATGCCGATATAAATGCCAGGCTCAGGAAACCATTCAACATCTTACTGGGGCTCTCAGGCATTTGCTGCAACTGAATATAAGGAACGGCACGACTCAGTAGGAAAGATCCTTTATCAAGAAATAGCTTTCAAGCTGGGATTTCTTTAAACAAACTATGTTTCATATTATCAATGCGTTGCTAAAAGTATACTTGAGAATGACAACTACAAACTATACTGAGACCGCATGGTGCTCACAGACCAAATAGTGGCACATAATAGACCAGATCTCATACTAGTTAATAAACTAAAGAGACAAAAAACATTAATTAATGTGGCGATACCCAACAACAATATTCTTCGTGTTAAGCAGAACGGAAAAATCGCCAAGTACAGGGGTCTGGAAATTCAAATACAAAGACAGTTGGCTATAAAAAGTAGCCAGATAATATCTATTATTCTCTCTACTACTGGGGTCATTCCAAAGAATCTCCTAGAAAACATAAAAACGCTAGGTCTAAATAACCATCTTTACAAGAAAATGCAGAAACTGTAGTACTCTCAACGTCCAGACGTGTACGGACATTTTTGAGAAATACTGCAGCATATCAAGTCGCCTAAAGCTTGATAACACGGAAAGAGTCCCACCAGAGCTCAATCCTTTTGATACCGTAGGTATCTGGGATGAGTGAATTTCCCCTTAGAGGGAGTGTGAGCCGTATGGCTAAATCTGGGATAATAATAAGTAATAATAATAATAAGACAGTCGGGTATAGAGAGAAGCCATATAATATCTATTATTCTCTCTACTACTGGAGTTATTCCAAAGAATCTGCTAGAAAACATAAAAAAGCTAGGTCTGAATAACCATCTTTACAAGAAAATGCAGAAACTGTATTACTCTCAACGTCCAGACGTGTACGGAAATTTTTGGGAAATACTGCAGCATATCAAGTCACCTAGAGCTTGATAACACGAAAAGAGTCCCAACTGAGCTCAATCCTTTTGATACCGTAGGTATCTGGAATGAGTGAATTTTCCCCTTAGAGGGAGTGTGAGCCGTATGGCTAAATCTGGGATAATAATAAGTAATAATAATAATATTAATAATTTGTTTGTCTTTTCTTAGCCTCTGAAGAATATTACTTGTGTGGTGTCTATATGAGACCCTCAACATACGTCAGTAGCATCACATTTAAAATGCGTCTAATTGTTTTATGGCATCTTCTATAACGCTTCAGCTTTCTACTGAAATAAAGGAAAACACTAAATACGTAACATCTAAGAATTCTTATGCGTATGTTGATACTTAAAGATAAGCTACAGATAACTTTTCTAAGGCTGTTGAAAGAGCTTCTGGCTTTTACAATACGAGTTTTCGTAACTATGATCTCAACTATCCTTAATATTGCAGTTCGATTTTTTTCCACCCTTTCTAACGGTTTATCACCTATTGTAATTTGGGCGTTTATGTTGGTGTTTTTGTAAGAATCATCTGTTCTTACTGTAAAAAAAAAATAATGTTATTATTTAATATCAACTACAAAAAGTATAACAAAACATTCCTTAACACCAAGTGGTACACAATTATAGATTTAAAAAATCATTAATTTCCTCTAGCACAACAAATTGTTTAACATCAACCCTCCCCTTACAACCAACCCCTTTGTATTAAGCTAATTTCCATTTTTGTTTGTATTGAACATAAATTGCAACTAAACCGGCTGCAAAACTTTCAAAACATATATCAAATTGCGAGTTAGGCTAATACTTTGAGCAAGTACTTACGAGACAGCAAGCTAAAAGCACTATTACAAAGTCGTTTAGTTAATTAAAAATTAATCATCCATTTCATCCCTAAAATCCACTAATTGTACAGGCAATTCTGCTACTGAAATGTGCAATGTTATCTGGAAGAGTTGCATGAAATAAATTACTCGTTAGCTAAATAATATTTTCGTTAGTTGTATAAATAATTCGTTCACCAAAATTTTAATTTTACCAAATAGATATAGAATATTGTTTGTTAAAATTTATTACAATATACTACTCAATTATAAAATTTCGTTTTTCGCCTTGACCTATAAAATAATACTTATCAATTGCGGTTTTTAAAATTATTTTATCAAAAATTTGACATTATAATCAAGAAACATGAGACATTGTGAGCTAAAATCGGTCAACTGGGCTTAAAGATATAGCTCTTCAAATATAGAGTAAAACTGCTATTTTTGACCCTTTCAAAAGCCATATCTCAGACCAGGGTATCCAGAGAGCTAAAAAATAGATATTGGCTACTTTTTTAAGGTTCAATAATATACTCTAAAGTACTTTTCGTTTGTTAAAATGGTTTTAGTTAAATTGGCTAAAACTTTGCAGGGATTGCTTTGATGATGAAAATCAAATAGTTTTATTGTCTCAAAACTCAGAAATCAACTGTTTCTGTTAACTTGAATAATATATATTTGTATAATATAGAGCGTATTACTAAATAAGTGCAACAAACGTCAGGAAGCGAATATGCACGAAAATGAGGACATTTCGCTATATTAAAATGCTTGGTTTTCCCAGATAGGGGGTGTCGAAATTTTCCTTACAAACTGATGATTTATTTATTACTTTAAAATCAGTTGAGATATATGCAAATTAAATTTCGTGAGATAAAGAGGTAGTTACTGTACATTTTTTTTATAACTCAGAATTTTATATTCATTATTGACGCGCCTACGCGTAACGATCTCAATTTTTAGAAAGAAAAAAATGGTAAGCCACTGACATATTTCATATTAAAAAATAATTCTAAAAGCTTTGGTAAATTTGTAACAAAAATTATTTTTTATTTTTCATTCATATGGAGCGCCGTTTTTATCTAAAAAAATGAAAGATCTTATCATTTCTTTAATACATTCTCAAAACTTATCTTTGATATATAATTCTACGCTTAGCTTTATTAGTTGTAATATTTGTGCAAAAATTCCTGATTAATTTCATATCTAGTTATGTAAAAGTACTTCAGATAAATTGACTGAAACTTTACAGAGAGGTAAGTCATGACGATGAGTTTGGTTATGACGACCAAAAGTTCTCAGTTTCTCAGATCAATTGTTTCTATTAATTGCGTTATAGAGCTATTAATTGCGTAATAGCAATTTTTTGTACAGCAGATCAATCTCAATAAACACGAATATAGAATCGGCATGAGATTTCTTAACGTTTCTGTCAGAATCGTGTTTATGGGGATTCAGATGCTGTATATTGCCAAATTTATGATTTTAAAAAGTAGACTAAAAATCGACATTTAAAAGCTCTATTACGCAATCAATAAAAATAATTGATTGCTGAATCTTGAGTCATTTAGAGCTTTTGATTCTCATGACCAAAGTTACCTTACTGCAAAGTTTCATTAACCAAAGCACTTTTAAATAAGTAAATAAGAAATACATCAGGAGTATTTGTACGAATACAATAACCAATGAGGCTAAGAGTTGAATCTTGTGACCCTTGAAAAAGGGGGTAATGGGTATTTGCGCTGCACAAAAATAAGGAAAATGTCGATAATAACTAATAGGTATTCAAGAACCCGGTCCACTTCAGAGTGCTGTAAAACCGAGAGGAATTATTGAAATTAAACACATTTGTAGTAAAATACTTTTTATTGTAAAACAATCAGAAAAAAATGTATAAGATTAAAAAGAAAATTTTTTAAAATTTTTTTAGTTCTTTTTGTTAATAACTTTTTAATTTTCTATTTTACTATAAAAAGGAATAGAAATACATTTGTAGAAAATTTAATTTAATACTTTTAATTAAATTTTCTGAAGAGTTGCTAGTTTACAAGATACAGCGCGAAAAGCCTTTAAATCCCTTATTCCAAAATGGCGAGTAGTCAAGAACCCGGTCACAGAATAATAAACAATCGGAATGCCCACTTTTAGATGTCGCCTTTGAAGTTTTTCAGCACGCGCGCCATGTTTTAGAAGGAAACACATAACACTTACATGATGATTTGTGAGGTTATGTAATTACTTATATTTATGTTTAATTATATTATTATTTATGTTATCATATTTAACAATGTTAATAAAATTGTATAGTATGTCTATGATTCCGTAAGTCAATTAAACCGGGTTAATTTTTCTATGCACACCCCATAAACAGCACTGGTTCCCTCTAAAACATGGCGGAACGTCTCCGGGAAGGAGATGCGCGTACTTAATTTTCCATAGAGAGTGGGCATTCTAATTGTTTTATATTTTGTGATCCGGTGAACTTCCGAGCGCTATAAAACCTAGAGGAATTATTAAAATTAAACAAATTTGTAGTTAATTGATTAAATATAATTTTATTGTAGAATAACTAGAAAACAGTTAAAAGGCCATAAAAATTTGTATAAATATATTTTATTTTTAATTTTACGATAAAAACTTAATCCGTTACTAACAATGTTTTTAAAATTTTCTGTGGGGTTTCTTATTTACGAGATATAGGCTAAAACACTTTGCCTCTTTTGAAAATAAAATTGCGTCCTCTTAAAAATGAAATCTCAATATAACTTTTAAATGAACTATATTGGCACTTTCTGTTATTGTTTTGTTTTAATCTTTAATTGTATTAGATAGTTGTTTAAAAGGTATTTAAATCACTCATCCGAAACGATTACCGCGAAAATCACATCAATAGTAGTATCCACAGACATCAATCTCCCACTCAATCTCAACCCAAAGGCTCATACCCTCATTATTCTAAAGATTTTTTTCCTTACTTCAAAGGTGTTACAAACAAATTTCTTTAATTAAAAGAAATAAAGACAGTATTTACCCCCCAATAAAATCTTTTATCTCTTGTCCAATCAGTCAAAGGAAATGTCGTTTTCTCCACCCACCTATCAAAATCCTACTGCCAAAATGTTTGTGATAACTCCGCGACAATCTCTGCACTAATCCCCGTGCCAATCCCCGTGTGGTATTATTCCTAAAATATTACAGTTCATAAAAAGAATAAGTTAAAAGGAACGTGTAATATAGTTTTGCATTTGTTTATATAAAATATGTATATTAATTTGAATCGAGAACATTCATAAAAAATAGCCTCGATTGGAATGTGTAAGTCAGCAGAATTTCGAATCGAGACCATATTGTTGTCGTCGGTTGATAAAACAAACTTGATCCACTAATAAATGACTGCTGATAGAGCATGGACTATTATAAAAGAGACAACGATTTTATTTTTTCGGGGATCAGAACCAAATTAACGTCAAGATAGCAAATTGCTGTATCACGTATTGGTAATTATGAGGTAGTCTCATAGCAACTTCAACTAAGTACTAAATACAATCAGAACAAATAATGTTATAAAAGAGTGTACTGTTCTGTTCCAAATAAATGGTCATCTAAATTATTAACCACGTTATTTACCATACTCGCGTCAATTCCCACATCTGGCACGCCACCCCACCCAAACTACGTCACCATCGACGGTATAAATAAATCGTCGTCTGTTCCCAATAGCAACAATGCATTGATTAGTTATTATTGTAGTAGTGCCTGGGGGCTTACTGATGTCCAAACCTCAGCGCAATTATATATATATATATATTGAAATGATTTCAATAGGTCAAAGAGGATATAACTTAAAGGGATTTTTATATGAGTTTGTTGTTCATGAATTTCATGAAGCCATCACAATGTGGGGTCGACTCTGAAATAAAAGGGAGAAAAGATTAGTAAATTGCTAAATAAATTAATTTTGACTTACCTGGTATAGTGTTAATAATTTCTGAATAGTATAGTTGCCTAGTGTATAGGTGAATCGTCTAAACCTTAAAAGGAATAAAAAAAGAAGAATTCTTAAAAAATTATTTAAACATAGAAATTTTAAAAATAAACGTCAGAAAAATAAACTGTCAAAAGTCTGTGGGAACTAAATTAATAGGGGTTTTGTTAAATAAATTACAATGATGTGGAGATGAAAAGAATAAATTATATTAGTATTGTTAAGTTTTATATCTGAATTTTTTTTTTAAATTCCCAAATTAGATGTGATTAAAGTGCTTATGAGAAATTAATGTGGTTTGACAAATATGTCAAAACAGGACAGTTTTATGGTTGAATAAAATAGAAGACGGAATGAAAAAAGAAAGTGGGTTGCTGTTAGCAACGAATAATTTTGGTATGGGGTGCTAGCTATGGCGGTTAACAAGGAAGAATAGGTTGTTGGAGGCGACGAAAATTTTGGAGGAAGAGCCCTAAAAAGGTGGAATAGTCCGGGAGTGCTTTAAAATCGTTTAATTATAATTTAGTTTTTCCACATTTTCAAATAGAGATATCCAGAATTTGTTCCAGAGAGTAAGAGAAATTTTGACTTATAAATTATAATTGGAGTGCAGAAATGTCATTTAGATTGAAAAAGTAAAAATTCATGAATTAACTAATTGCGATAGGCCTTAAAAATTGAAATATTAATGATCATTTAAATAAAAATATAATAGTACGTACCTTTAACTTCCGAAGAGAGGATAGATATTCCAGTATCACCGATTATTTTGCGAGTAGTTAGTTTTCTTTAAAAAAAAAAAAAAACAGAACTGTTTGAAAGTGAGTTTGGATAATAATTTTGGGGATCATTTGAAATTTTGATTATATTTTAATGCTAGTTATAAGTCAGCGGCATAAAGTGTTCAGTTTTCTTTTCTTTATATTTCATTTAAACACTTTATAAAGTTGCAATAGTCATTTAGATTTGAGGTAATTGTAGAGAGTTTCCACATTTTGTAATCAAATTCTATTTTCACGACACATTAAGGTTTACACGATTCCTATATTTGTAAATTTTTAAAGGCAACCCAAGTTGCAGACGAATTTTATTGTTTATATTAAATTTGTTCAATATTAATAAATAACGTGCTTCATTTGGGTTAATTTATCAAAAATATAAAGTAAATTTTGGTTTAATTTCTTTTTGAACTCTACCAGGAGACTACAGAGTTGACGTCACACAGTGACAGATTGCTTAGAACAAATAATTGAGCTAGCCGAGGTATAGTATATTAACAACGAACTACATACTTTTAAAATTCACTTCAATTCAATTAAAATTATATTTATTAACAATAAAACATAAAAATAATAAAAACAAAACTATTACAATTGGCGCTAACAACGTGGAGCCTCTGGGAAAACAGAAATAAGGGTGTTTTTTTTTAAGCAGATTTATTAATAATACACAGATTAAAATAAAAACAAATTGGTGTGATTAGAGTTGTAGAGATTCTGGGGTAGTTAAAGTTAAATTTGAGAATAAATAGAGATTAGGATAAAATGGCAGACCGAATGACTTTAAGAAATGGAAAAGAAATCGTACCGAAAGAGAGTGAAGGAGAACAGGTGTTAGAACAGGAACAGGGTATACAGGTAGATGAAGAAAGCAGAGGAGGATCAGGAGAATTTGTAGTACAATATTTAGAGCAAGGCAGACAAGAAGCAGGACAAGGTGATAGAGAGGGAAGTCTAACAGATAGTTTGAGAGAGGAGTTGGATGAGACAGTGAGAGATAGACGTGATGAAAGTGTGGATGAATGTAGAGTGCAGGAGGAGAGACGTAGGGAAGGAGATGTTGGAGAGTCAGGGATGACACAGATGGATATGAGGCAAATAATGCGGATGTTACAACAGATGGATCATAATATTAGGGGAGATATGCACAAAATGGATAGTAATATTAACAATATTAGGGGGGATATGAACAAAATGGAAAATAATATTAAAGGAGAACTTAGGGAAGAGTTAATTAAAATGAGGGAAGAAATCAAAGAAGAAGTGAAGATAGTCAGGGAAGAGATGCTACAAATTACCCAAGGTTTAGAAGAGAAAGTAGAACAGGTCAGAGGAGAAAGTGAGAATTTTAAGAGGAATGTACAGGAGGAGATATCCAGAGAAAAGGCCATAATTAGAGCGGAAATAGGACAGGAAATTGGGAGCAGATTTGTAGAGTTGGGAACAGCCATTAAAGAGAATTTACCAATGGAAATAAACAAAGAAGTTAATAAGCAGAATAAAGAGATTGTTAGGGAGGTAGAAAGTGTTAAAAGGCAAACTCAGGATTATGAGGAAAAGATTACCATTATAAAAAATAATATAAAGAAGGGATTGCAGAATTTGGAACTGGAAATGGGTATGCATGCAAATCAGGCGGAAAAGGGAGATAGAGTATTACAGGGACAAGTTGAGGAATTGAGAGAGAAATTTAAAAATGCAAGTGAGGAGATTCAGCGTTTGGAATCAAATCTAGGACAAACAAGAGTAGTGAGTACTGTGGTGCCGAGTTATAATGATGGGGGAATAAAGTTTGATGGAAACCTGAATCACTTACATCCTAGAATATTTGTAGATATCATCAAAAATAAGGTAAAGAATGTAAGGGATCCAATAGAAATGAAATTGAATATTCGAAACATGTTAGTGGGCATGCCATTATTATGGTTTTGCAATAATGAAAATTCCATAAATAATGTGCAGGAATTTGAGGCCAAGCTTATTAACTATTTTTGGGGAGAAAACCAACAGGCTAGTTTCAGGGAGCGGTTGTATTTTGGGAAATTCAATTATGAAAAAAGTACCAACTACAATCTGTACGCAATGCAGTTATTCCAGACAGCACAATATTTAGAACCGGCTATGCGAGAAGAGGAGATTGTCCTATACATTGCCAGGCAATATAACCATAACATGGCAGAAACAATAGCTCTCCACAATATAAAGACGATGGAAAGTTTGACAGGATATCTTCAGAGGATTGAGAGGAGTGTAGGGACGCAGAATCGAAATGGACAAGAGCAAGTGACATATAGGAATAACACAGCAAATAGACAGGGATATGTGAATCGAGGGAATAATTATAGGGAAAGAGAATTTGAGAGACAAAATAGAAGCAGGGATTTTACAAATAGGGGAGAGAATTTGAACAATGTCAGGAGAGATATCGGACGATATAACTGGGAACGTAGACAAGGGAATCCAAACAATGATAGAGAGAATAACTGGAGACAAGGGAATGACAGAGGCAATAATTGGAGACAGAACCAGGGAAATTATCCACAGGAGACGAGAAATAGGGAAGTTTACAGAGAAGGGAATCCAAGATATAATAGGGGGGAAAATGAGGAGAGAAGACAGGTGAATGTAGTTAGAACAGAGGAGAATAGGGGGGAAGCAAGTGTTGATGTAGAAGGGAGAAATTTTGTTTAGACCGCTCCTATGTGCATAATATTGTCTACTTATCAAAGTATGAACATCCAAGGGAGTTTATTAGAGATACTGGGGAATTAAATAAAAATAATAACACTAATACTTTAAAGTTTATTGAAGGGTACATACAAGATTCAGTATACAAGTTATTATTAGATACAGGTTCAGAAGTAACTCTAATCAACAAAAACATTGTAAATAATTTAAATAAGGACAAATGTAAAAACCGTAAAATACTATCTAGAAAAATACATAGAGGAAGTAGGTACTCCAGAAACAATTATCTTAGATCATGCCACATATTTTGAAAGTCCAAGATTAAAAAGAGTTTGTGAAGAAAAAAAAATCCAATTAAATTTCATTAGTATCAGAAGACCCGCATCTAATCCTGCAGAAAGATATGTCAAAGAGGTGGTAAAATTCTTAAGAATTTTGTGTGCTAGACAACATTATTTATGGCAGGAAAATTTGCCACAAGTTGAAAGATTTTTAAATGAGACACCACATGGAATCACCAAACAATGCCCATATTTCCTAATGTCTGGAAAGTATCCAGAAAGACCTTGGGAAATCAGTAATACAGGGGACATTCAAGAAGTAATGAAGAAGGTGAACCAAAATTTAATAAGAAATGCAAGTCGTTATGTAAATAGAATCAATAAGAAGAGAAAGAAAAGAGTTATTTTTGAAAAAGGGGAGAAGGTACTTATCAGGTCACTACAGGTGCCTAAAAGGAATGAAAATCTGTGTGGAAAATTACTTTTGCCATTTGAAGGACCTTATGTCATTAGTACTGAACATGGGGTAAACAGTTATGAACTAAGACATCCAGAAACTAATAAAATTAGAGGGATATTTAATATAGAGGGAATTTATAAGTATTATGAATAAACATACAAGGGTAGGCAATATTATGACACGAATTTTATATTATTAGATATAAGTTTTGTAAATAGAAGGATAATTAATACATAAGCATATCTTGAGATAAATTTGATAATAACATGACTCAAATAATTTATTGGGAACAGATGTACAGAATAATGATGAATTTATATATAAAAAAAAAAGAGGTTGATTTATTTTCAAGTAAATTTATAGGAGTTACAAGTATAAATAAATGAGCAAAGTACTATGGACAAATCGATATTTTGTAGAAATTGGGAAATAGGGAATATTATAATGATAAATAGTATATGTGAAAATATGTGGGAAATAAGATGAAAAATAGAATTATAGGAAATATTGAAATATGAAATATAGAGAGTTATATGTAGAGATGATGAAATGGATATTATATGCGGATACAAAAAGAATAAATAATAATGCGGCAATGAATAAAGATACTGAAATAGTATATGCGGAAATAAATGAATAAAGATATAAAATAAAGAGGGGAACAATTATAAGAATTTCTAAGAAATTAGTACGAGAAATAAATAGTACAGGAAAAGAAGTAATGAAATTGGGAAAGTACTTGGAAATTTGATTCTTAAGTTGATATAATTAGTGAAAGATTTGTAGATTTTGTTTGGAGAAGTCTGTATTTTTCATAGAGTAAATTATTAAAAAAAAAATATTCAAGAGATATGCTTATTAATAAAAGTCAGTTTATTGTTATGTTAATATTAATAAAATGTTTAAGTTTATCGGTAAGAATTTAGATTTAGTAAGTGCTGATAGTTAGCACTGAACAAAATCCAAATTGGGGGGAAGTTGAAATGATTTCAATAGGTCAAAGAGGATATAACTTAAAGGGATTTTTATATGAGTTTGTTGTTCATGAATTTCATGAAGCCATCACAATGTGGGGTCGACTCTGAAATAAAAGGGAGAAAAGATTAGTAAATTGCTAAATAAATTAATTTTGACTTACCTGGTATAGTGTTAATAATTTCTGAATAGTATAGTTGCCTAGTGTATAGGTGAATCGTCTAAACCTTAAAAGGAATAAAAAAAGAAGAATTCTTAAAAAATTATTTAAACATAGAAATTTTAAAAATAAACGTCAGAAAAATAAACTGTCAAAAGTCTGTGGGAACTAAATTAATAGGGGTTTTGTTAAATAAATTACAATGATGTGGAGATGAAAAGAATAAATTATATTAGTATTGTTAAGTTTTATATCTGAATTTTTTTTTTTAAATTCCCAAATTAGATGTGATTAAAGTGCTTATGAGAAATTAATGTGGTTTGACAAATATGTCAAAACAGGACAGTTTTATGGTTGAATAAAATAGAAGACGGAATGAAAAAAGAAAGTGGGTTGCTGTTAGCAACGAATAATTTTGGTATGGGGTGCTAGCTATGGCGGTTAACAAGGAAGAATAGGTTGTTGGAGGCGACGAAAATTTTGGAGGAAGAGCCCTAAAAAGGTGGAATAGTCCGGGAGTGCTTTAAAATCGTTTAATTATAATTTAGTTTTTCCACATTTTCAAATAGAGATATCCAGAATTTGTTCCAGAGAGTAAGAGAAATTTTGACTTATAAATTATAATTGGAGTGCAGAAATGTCATTTAGATTGAAAAAGTAAAAATTCATGAATTAACTAATTGCGATAGGCCTTAAAAATTGAAATATTAATGATCATTTAAATAAAAATATAATAGTACGTACCTTTAACTTCCGAAGAGAGGATAGATATTCCAGTATCACCGATTATTTTGCGAGTAGTTAGTTTTCTTTAAAAAAAAAAAAAATCAGAACTGTTTGAAAGTGAGTTTGGATAATAATTTTGGGGATCATTTGAAATTTTGATTATATTTTAATGCTAGTTATAAGTCAGCGGCATAAAGTGTTCAGTTTTCTTTTCTTTATATTTCATTTAAACACTTTATAAAGTTGCAATAGTCATTTAGATTTGAGGTAATTGTAGAGAGTTTCCACATTTTGTAATCAAATTCTATTTTCACGACACATTAAGGTTTACACGATTCCTATATTTGTAAATTTTTAAAGGCAACCCAAGTTGCAGACGAATTTTATTGTTTATATTAAATTTGTTCAATATTAATAAATAACGTGCTTCATTTGGGTTAATTTATCAAAAATATAAAGTAAATTTTGGTTTAATTTCTTTTTGAACTCTACCAGGAGACTACAGAGTTGACGTCACACAGTGACAGATTGCTTAGAACAAATAATTGAGCTAGCCGAGGTATAGTATATTAACAACGAACTACATACTTTTAAAATTCACTTCAATTCAATTAAAATTATATTTATTAACAATAAAACATAAAAATAATAAAAACAAAACTATTACAATATATATATATATATATATATATATATATATATATATATATATATATATATATATAAATCCTAGTCACGCAAAACTTTGAATGCGATTTCCCAACATTTTACCTTTTTGAGTTGTGTCTATAATTTACTAAGGATGCTGTTTATATATATATATATATATATATATATATATATATATATATATTTATATATATATGCACTATATAAACTTTATATACTATATATATATACCATGACTATACTATACTATATATAATATATATATATATATAATATATATATATATATATATATATATATATATATATATATACCGCGTCCTTAGTAAATTATAGACACAACTCAAAAAAGTACAATGTTGGAAAATCGCATTTAAAGTTTTGCGTGACTAGGATTTTGAAGAAAATGCCCTATAACATAACTTGCCAAATTAATCAATATATGAAAAAACGACCAAGTATGCAATGTGAGTTGCATAAGTAAGTCTGAGTTAATTAGCATTAATGTAATAATATATTTTATCAAGTATTAAATTATAGTAAGTTAAAGTATTAGAATTATTTATTAAAGACAAATGTGTTGAATTGTACGACTTTAGAGACACATAACAGTTCGTTATGTATGTATTTGACCTTCTGGTTTTTTACTTTAATATAAATAAATACAATTCAATCTTTGAATACTTTATAAATTAAAGTTCCAAGCGTGGGACCTTGGACTTTTTGGAAATTAGGTGCTTATCGTCATTCACCTGTAGATGTATATCCAACTACACTGTTGACGTTTATCACCCTTTAAATATGGAGTTGAATGAATTTTGCCTACTTGTTTGTTCTAGACTAATTGATGCAGGGGATTAGCGTTATCGCTAGTTTCTTTCATTGCTTGGTCTCTTACGGGAGGGTTATCATTCAAACTCATGTTAACTTTTTCAAATTTACCGCCCGTCAATTAGTGGGTTGGTACTATTAACCTTGCTGTTCTGTCGAATAATTTTCGACCTCAAGGCTGGCTGTCTGTTTCATGTCATTGACTCGGTACCTTTTAATTAACGCCATTTCAACT
This sequence comes from Diabrotica balteata, assembly GCA_918026665.1. Classification (NCBI taxonomy): domain Eukaryota; kingdom Metazoa; phylum Arthropoda; class Insecta; order Coleoptera; family Chrysomelidae; genus Diabrotica; species Diabrotica balteata. The sequence goes on from OU898279.1 coordinate 132,736,063, forward strand.
GCAACAGGTGCCAAGCAAACAGTGGTAACTTCACTATATCTTTTTCATATATATTTTTTATATCTTAATGTAGTTAACTTAAATAATGCTACCAAAAGTTAAGATGAAGTCTAAAATAAAATAAAATTTTTTGCGTAGTTGGAAGTGGATCAATGATTTTTCTTAGTTCTTTTTCAATAGTTAATATTATATTAAATATTATATGCTTATTAGACCACGTGTTCTGTTGCTTTGCTAATTTTTACCAAGTCTCTAAATGTTGTTAGTTATTTAATTGTTTATAAAATATCACCATATGATGTCCATTTATTTGAGTTTTTGTACTACCTTTTTAACATATCTTTTTCAAGGTAACTATTTAACATCTTCTTCATGAATGTGTGGTACTCATAATGTAATAAATTTTTAGATGAACTGATGATGTCTTTTATTGTCTTTTATTTCTCCACCTAGTTGACCGATAATTGAACCCACCACTCATCTGAGTGATCCTTATTTATATATATATATATATATATATATATATATATATATATATATAAATATATATATATATATATATATATATATATATATAAATATATATATATATATATATATATATATATATATATATATATATATATATAAATCGCCTTATAAGGAGACCAATGAGTCCACTGGTTGCTCTGAATTCTATATTTTACCTGCTGTATTTCATTTCATTGACTCTAATTTCAGCATGATTAAAAGTGTAGAAACTTTCTCGAGTTATATTAGTATGTACTTCGAACTAAACAAATGCGATTTTTAATCAATTAGAAATATTAAATAATAACAAGCAAGGGAGATTATGACACCTGTAAGAATTCTGACATTGTAAAAGAAGCCGAGAATACCTGACAATGTTTGCATGACAATAAAAATGTTGCAAATTATACAAAATATTGTTAAACTTGATCTCGAGACTACATACCTATTTTATTACTTTAAATGTTGGATAAAGGAAGATAGTCCCTGGTACTGGATATAATCTGAAGCGGTATTCAGAAGTGATTGTGTTGATTACCTTTCATGACCGTAGTTATAATCTCAAATCTGAATAATAAGACATTAGCATACCTATCCTATATGGAACAGATTTTCTCAAGTCTTACAATTAAAACCAAATTCTGTAACCATTGGAATAGGATCATAAAATACCGAAAGTCATTAAATTCATTTTATTAGTCATTGCCAAGTCTAGTAGTCCTATCCATATTGGCATTTTTCTTTTCCTAGTCACATAAACTCACTTATCCAAAGAATGTGAATTAAATTCTTTTCATTTCTTAAAAAAGTCTATCTCTCAAAGTCTAATAGTAATTTCCTTAAGAAAATTCGGTATCAGACAGAAATATGCAGTGTCGAACTACTATTGCAATTAGCTGAAGACTGTAAAGAACTAGCCAAAATAATTGCCAACGTTAGTAAGACTTAATATGGTACCAAAACAAGAAGAAGTTTCTGTGATCTCTGCTTTGTTGTTGTAATTCTGCTGACGATTTCTATTGCTATAGTTTTGGTCCGTTCCTAGTTTCTCGGTACCATCCATAATCAGGAGGCATTCCCCTATACGCCACTTGACGAGTCTCCCGATAGGTATACTATATAAATAAGATATAAGGATAGGTAAACGCAAAAAACAAATGTATTATAAATTGTTCATCACTTTACAATTTTTAATAACAAATAAAACAACTGCTTAGTCTCAAACCATTTTATTCCCAATAATATAGAGTAAATACATTGTACAAAGGGCTTTATTTTCAAACAATAACGTACCTTAGGTGTAATTGTTTAACTGCAAATTTATGATTATGTAAATATAATATTATAGAGGCATGGGTAAAATTTCAAGGCCACTATCAACTAGTGAATAACATATTAAGGATCCCTTGTATAGAGGGAAAAAATTCTAGCTAAATAGCTACTTTTAATTTCACTAGCCAAAATATTTGGTCATAAATCGTAGTATTCTTTACAAAATAAACATGAAGTCTAAATTATTATAATTAAAATATCGTAAATATCAAATTATAAAAATGTAAGACATAAAAAACTGAAGAACTTATTTACATTTCTAAACGAAATATAAAAAGTTGCCAAAAATTACGTTTATTATTGCATTAAAAGCATCATCGTGTTTTTATTCTGCGTGTAAAAATTACTAAATGTTTAGAGGTTTTACTTTCGTTTTTGATATTTTAATATTTTATAATTTGTTTGTGGAAATTTAATTGGTTATTTTTATTGAGAAAATCTGTTACTGTTTTAAGCATTGTGTTTTTTTTTCATGCCAAAATATGCCTTGGTTCATTTTGAACACTAATTTTGAAAATGATTTGCCACGTAGGATATTTTGTAATACGACGAGGTAGCTTTGGTAACTGTTATCATTATGTCATATTGACACTTACATTTTGTTTACCTATTATGATAGATTATGGTTCTTAGTGTCGAAGATTGTGCGAAAGCCGTTGCTCTGGTCGAAGATGGGTATAAATATGTGGCTAGAGTACTACATACTCATCGCTCTATCATCTAAAGGGCACTGGCAAGTTTTATACGAACTGGAACAAACAAGATTAAAGCGGGAAGTGGCAGGAAGCGCAAAACTACCGTTTTAGATGATTATTTTATACGCTTTGCTAAATCGTCATTTAAAAGGTGTAGACAAGAAATCAGTTTTAAGACGTTCGGGGCAATAATGTAAGTGTATTAACAGTTCATCGAAGATTACATGAATTTAGTTTAAAAAGTTACAGACCAGCAACTGGGCCCAAATTATTTCCACGGCACAAAGTAGCTAGATTACAATTTTTCAGGGAACATTTACATTGTAATTTAAAAAAAAATGGAGTAATGTTCTTTTTACACATAAGTCGAGATACTGTCTTCACTCATTAGATGAGAGAGAAGGAGTATAATGTAGAACTGGATAGAGCCATGGAGGATGCTCGGTGATGGGCAGAAATATCCGGAGAGGCGTACACTGGATTGGTATTTATGGAGGATTCGTTGACTTCGCGACCCCACTTTACAATGTGTGTCACGCAATATTTAGAGGAAGTTTGTATTAATAAAATCAACTGACCAGCGTATTCCCCAGATCTTAACTTAATAGAGTACGTTTGGGATATGCTTGGTAGAAATATAAGAGGTCGTGAAGTCGCACCAGTCTCAATTAACGAACATCGCTTGGCTCTAGAAGAGTAACGGCAAAGCATCCAGCAAGATGATAATTCGCAACCACATAGACAACATGAACCGAGGTGTGCAGGCAGTTCTAGAGACTAACGAAGGCAATACAAAATATTAAGTTATTTTTTAGTGGTTTTGCTTTATATTGTTCTGAACCTATTTTCTTGTGGCATTGTAAATTAATTACTATTTAACTGTTAATAAGCCACAATTAAACATAAAAATACGTTTATTGACGCTTCAATTTCCACTTCGGAAATCGTTCTCAAAATACAAACAGTAAATTAAACAAATTTTGTTTTTTGTTACATACTGAAAAATTCTTCAAATAATATAATTTTATCTGACTCATTTATATTGACAATTCAGACATACATTATGAATTATAAAGTAGACGACTTTAAAATGATATTGCCAATATTGTTGAGTTGCGCTCTTGGTACGACTTTACTTATACGATAGTTTATTCGATTACAAGAAATCAACTTTAACTTGAGAATATCCGTCAGAAAAAAATCATAGCATGTAATTCGTCTTTAAAAAGACAAAAACATGACATGATGACAGTAAAATTCTTCTGTTAGTGATTCCATAGTAAATTATGAGGGAAAAACCAGAAAAAAAACCTCGTAATACTATCCCGACATTGTAAGTATTTGTTCGTGAATTTAGTTTACCTTCAACAAACATCAAAATTCTGATTTTATATGTTACGTTATTTAAAAAACATAAATGATGTATCTCTATATGTTACTGACTTACTAATACTGGTATTTTCTTAATATCTTCCTCTTTCAATGTTGGTAACCAGATCCTACTACATTCTGCCGAGGAATTTGCGACACAATTGGCCTCATTTAGCATAATTAGAGCCGCTTGTCTGATTTTTCTTTTTTTACAATCCGTTTGTTCTAGGACTACATTTGAATTATTCCATTGAACCCTATGTTCATTATCCCATGCGTGTTTACATATTTGACATCTATAAGTGAACATCAATCTTATATTAAAAAAAGAAAATTTGATAGATCTCAAATATGTAAACACGCATGGAATAATGAACATAGGGTTTAATGGAATAATTCAAATGTAGTCCTAAAAGAAACTGATGGTAAAAAAAGAAAAATCAAAGAAGCGGCTCTAATTATGCTAAACGAGGCCAATTGTGTCGCAAATTCCTCGGCAGAATGTAGTAGGATCTGGTTACCAATATTGAAAGAGGAAGTTATTAATAAGAAAATACCAGTTTTAGTAAGTTAGTAACATATAGAGGATACATCATTTATGTTTTTTAAATAACGTAACATATAAAATCAGAATTTTGATGTTTGTTAAAGATAAACTAAATTCACGAACAAATACTTACAATGTCGGGATAGTATTATGAGGTTTCTTTTACTGGTTTTTCCTCATAATTTACTATGGAATTACTAACAGGAGAATTTTACTGTCATCATGTCATGTGTTTGTCTTTTTAAAGACGAATTACATGCTATGATTTTTTTCTGACGGATATTCTCAAGTTAAAGTTGATTTCATGTAATCGAATGAACAATCTTATAAGTAAAGTCGTTCCAGGAGCGCAACTCAACAATATTGGCAATATCATTTTAAAGTCGTCTACTTTAAAATGCATAATGTATGTCTGAATTGTCAATATAAATGAGTCAGATAAAATTAAATTATTAGAAGAATTTTTCACTATGTAACAACAAACAAAATTTGTTTAATTTACTGTTTGTATTTTGAGAACGATTTAGGAAGTGGAAATTGATACGTCAATAAACGTATTTTTATCTTTAATTGTGGCTTATTCCCAGTTAAATAGTAATTAGTTTTTCTTTGTTATTTGCGTACTTGCGTAAGTAACATTTAAGTTTTTTTTGTTTTGTTATTATTATTATGTTCAATAAAACGAAGATCATGTCATTGATTTTAATTATTATTTAAATACAGTGCTTCATGGATGTCGATATGACATTCCTTCGATATCAGTCACCAAAAACCTCCATCGAATATCGGAAAAGTCGTAAATTGTAAAACCAATTCATATTTTTACATGAAACAAAAATTATAACACTAAGACATAGTTGCAATCGAAAAAAAAGGGTTTCACGAAAATCCGCTAACGGAATTATTCCACAGGATGTTTTAAGGTTAGGATAAAAATCCATCTTTCGATTAACCCCGTATAATAAGTCAAATACATATTACAAATTTTATTAAATAAGTTATTATACTAAATTAAAATTTATAAATTTTTACGCAGTGTTCTAGAAAAATCATCAAAATATGGCTAAAAATAAAAAAAAACTGAAATAATTTGAATTTGACCAAAACTTTCTCCTTTGCGTTTTTTTTTGCATGAGTGTATTTGTTGTTCGTAAATGCAAATATGTAATTTTTAGATTAGATGGCTAATATGTCACGTATTTTGTAAAGAACAAATCAATTCATGCCCTTAATTTTTTTTCGATAAACGTAAGTAGGCCTACGTTAAAACCTTCTATATAAATTCTTTGCTATGCCTAAAGTAATTTGTGAACTTTTATTTGATGCACCTTGTATATAATTGGCTGGACTTTACCAGTTCAAGCAGTACCTTACTGATCCCTGGTTAGCGACGGACTTTAATACTAATATCATCCCTTTGTTACGTATATTATTTCAAGGCATGTAGACGTCGAACAACAACTTATTTACTTTTTTTTGACATCTTTTACTCCTTTTGATTAAGAGACCTTATTTATCTTATTTTATTTATATGATTTACAATGATGTTTTAAAATTCATTAAGTTTCATTGAGATTTTAATATTTCAGTAACACAAATAAAATTATAACATCAGAATGCAATTACATTATTTTCCATATACTTATAAAGGTACATAGAACAACATAAGATAAAAAGGAATAAAAGTATAGACAAAAGATAATTATATCACCCAAATTATATTTTTTATTTAACATAATTAGATATTTTGATAGCTTTTTAAAATTTGTTAAGGCTATCTAGAAACAACCTCTTTATTCATCATAGTTTTGGCTATATCCTGGCAATATAAATAAAATAAAGGATCAAAGAATCAAAGACATATCACGACTTGTTAGTTGCCTACGTTCAAGGTGCTAGAATATCAAGGCCAATACCTACTCAAGTAGTACAATTTTAGATGCTGATGTATATATGTCGTAGGCAAGTATGAAATGCAGGTATTCTTGCAAAAGCCTAGTAATTTTCGTAATGATTTGGTGGTTTGTATAACGTTTTCATTTTTACGAAATGACTTCACCCTTTAGGCATTTGCGACTCTACCGAAAACGGTAATTCTATTTTGAAACAGTGTTGCAATTTTGTCACGGATCATAAAAAATATAAAAAGAATTTGTCCTAACCTAATTATCTAACCCTAGTTTTCCAATTTCCAAGATTACAGATAACAGCATCGTTTACAAAAGTTTACATGTACAGTCTAAGTGTACTATTAGGTCACATTACAGATATTAGACATGGCTAATCAGGAAAAATTCATTGCAGGATTATATTAAAACTCATTGTAGGAAAATAGGTAGTAGGTATATTGTAAGTCAATAATGTTTGACTGAAATTTTTTTATTTGTTGCAGAACTAAATAGCTATAAAAAGCCGTAAAATTGATGTAATTATTTATAGATTTTTTCCCGGTAAGCCATGTCTAATATCTGTAATGTGACCTAATAGTACCCTTAGACTGTAAATGTAAACTTTTGTAAACGCTGCTGTAATCTGTAATCATGGAAATTTGAAAACTAGGGTTAGAAAATTAGGTGAGTACAAAATTAGTTTTATAATATATTATAATCTGTGTCTTAATTGCAACACTTTTTCAAAATTGAATTACCATTTCCGGTAGTTTCGGAAATGCCCAAAGGGCATTTCGTAAAAATGAAAACGGTATACAAACTGTCAAGTTATTACGAAAATGACTAGGCTTTTGCAAGAATGCCTGCATTTCATACTTGCCTACGACATATACATCGAATATTTTGTATTTATTCTTTATGTTTATTCATCTACCTCACATAAGAATATATATTTGTCCTCTTGATAATTTAAATTACCTCTAGAATTCAAATCTGTACATATCTTCTTATAAGGATTTTGTACGAAAAGATCGTTTACAGATGCAGTATTTGACGGAAAGCAAATGAGTAAGAATTTTAGTATAATGCACCAGTATTTTTGTTTTGTTGTCTTAGAAAAAGCGTTTGAAAGAAAATCAAAGAACGATATGGTTTTACAACAAATTCATCTCTACATCACAAAACAATTTAAAACATCTATCGAAACATCAATATACAAGTCAAAATAGACGGACCGTTTCAGTACCTTTAGAAATAGGTAATGAAATTACAGTGGCACTATATCATGCTCTATAATAAAGATGGCAAACATATTTATTATGACCATCTCAAATCAGAAAATCTAAACAATTGTTCAACAAATAATTGAGATTACATTATCCAGTCCCAAGTCAACTACAAAAAGAAAATAGATTGGCAGGATACGGTAACACCATATTATGACAAGACAGTCACATTACAGGGTATCCAGAAACTTTCCTGACAAATGAAGATCGGAGATTCCCTAGATAATTTCAAGACCATTTAACACAATTCACCAAGTCCGAAAATGCTTCCTACGTGAGCTAGACCTCCTTGAAGATGGCACTTTGTAATTAGTTTTTTTAATGCCTCCAGAACGCTTAGATTTAGAAAAATGAAAACCAGTACGATTATTTATTTTCCAGAGTTGAATAGATTCCATCAATTTTGAATTTCTATTACCGGTCATAGGCGTCCGTTTTGGGTAGGTCAACGGTTATTTTATAGCATAACTTTTTTGTCTTTAAATTTTAAGCATTTGTGATAAAAGATTATTAAATTTTCAGATATTCTAGTAATAAAAGGTAATGTTCCTTTAAGTTGGAATGAAACAACGTTTTCTAGAAAAATTGATTTAAAAATTTGTAGTTTTTTCGTCATAAAAGCTTTTTCGTCATAAATATTTTTTGCATTAGTTAGCTTTGAACTGTTAACGGAAGTACAACCTACGTTTTTTTCAATCGGGAGAATCCCACTCCCTCAACCTTTACAGCTTTTGGTCAATAATTAAGAGAAACAGGTTCAGTGGCCCCAAAAATAATGAAACGGGGCGACATAATGACGTAGATAAAGATACTATTTTAATGAAAGTTGAGGAAAATCCAGAAACTAGCATTCAAAGACTATCTGCCATGTATTCCACAATTTTAAAATCGTCTGTAGAAAATATCTAACATAACGAAAATATATATATTTTTTATTTTACAAAGGTACAAGCACTGCTTGAGAGAGAACAATCAAATCACAAAAATGAGGAAGTAACAGACATAGGAACAACCATAGAAAACATAAAATATAACCTGGAAAGCTTTAAGCAAGATTCGACAAAGTTCTTATATAAAATTAGAATAGCTCAGAAAATAAAAAATATAGAAACAAATGACTTAGACCCCGAAAGCCTCTATGAGGTAATTAAAAAAATATATTCATGAAGCGGCAAATGAAGCACTGGGAAAAGTTGAAAATCGGAAAAAAGGAAAACCTGAATGGTTGTCAACGGAACTAGAAGAGAAAGTTCTCAAGAAAAAACAAGCATATCACATATGGCTTCAATCCAAAGATCCTCAAGACAGAGAAATCTACGCTAAATGGAATAGAGAAGTTAAAAAAGACGTGGATAAGGCGAAAAATATAAACTGGGAGGCTAAGTGTGATGAACTGGACAGATTTATGGGTGGAACAAAAGTGGCGCAAGCTTGGAAAACATTAAAACAGTTTAGGAAAAATGAGAAAAATGAAGACAACATTTCTCTCATAAAGTTAAATGAATGGGAAGAATATTATACGAAACTGCTGAAAGAGGATAGAGTAGAGTACAGATGGGAAAAGATAAGGGAATTAATAGACAACAGAGACGAAAGACAGGAAATCCCTATAATATTATCTGAATTGACGGAAACCTTAAAAGAGGTTAAAAACGGAAAAGCCGCAGGGCCTGGAGACATTCCCATAGAGCTGGTTAAATATGGGCCGACTGCACTTTTAGAATTAATAGTAGACCTTTTCAATAAATGTATGTGTGGAGACCAGGAAATTCCTAAAGATTGGAATAAATCTTATATAAGCTCCATATATAAGAGAGGGAATAAAAGAGACTGTTCCAATTATAGAGGTATTAGTGTCACGAGCTCTGTGGGCCGGTTGTACGGCAGAATATTAAAGAAGAGGGTTGAAAGACAGATACAAGATATTGAAGAACAAAGCGGCTTTCGTACCGGGAGATCCTGCCTTGATAATATATTCATCCTACGACATATAATTGAAAAGCGTGTCGAAAGAAGTAGAGAGACCCATTTGGTATTTATAGATCTTGAGAAAGCATATGATAGTGTCCCGTTAAAGAAAATGTTTGAGGTCCTCAAAAGGTCCGGATTGGATTCGACGTATATCCGAGCGATATATAAATTGTACGAAAATGCAGTTAGTTGTGTAAAAATTGGAACCAGAACCTCAAATGAATTTAAAGTCACTAAAGGCCTAAAGCAAGGATGCTGTTTGTCACCGACACTCTTTAAAATATACGTCCAAGAAGCATTGAGGAATTGGAGAAATAAATGTAGATTTATGGGCATCGAAGTGGGACAAGAAACTCTGTATACATTGTTGTTTGCAGATGATCAGGTGGTGGTTGCAACCGATGAGGAAGATATAAATTATATGAATCGAAAATTATTTGAGGAATATGCCAAATGGGGGCTTACTGTAAACATAAGCAAAACAGAATATTTAAAAATTGGAGGAAATACCACAGATCTGAGGCTTGAAAACGCAGTCATAAAAGGCTGCAACCAGTATAAATATCTAGGAAGCATCATATCAGCAGATGGCAGAGTTAAGATAGATGTACAAAACCGAATAACCCAAGGGAAAAAATGCATCCGAATACTGAATTCATTACTGTGGTCTAATAAAATAAAGATGCATACCAAACTTCGCGTATACAGAGCAATTGTAGAACCAATTACCACATATGGTGCCGAATGTTGGACGATGACAAAGAATGAACGAGATAAAGTAGACGTTGTGGAAATGGATTATCTTAGAAGGTCATGTCGAGTATCGAGAATGGAAAGAATCAGTAATGAGGAAATACGAAACCGTACAGGAATTAGAGATACTCTTTCAGATAGAATACAAGGATGGTCACGTGATGAGAATGGAGGAGGAGCGTTGGCCAAAGAAAGCCTTAATGTATGTTCCGCCAGAAAGAAGGAAAAGGGGAAGACCACCAAATTCCTGGAGAAGAGAAATTATAAAACAATGCAATCTAGAGGCTTAGAAGAGGGAGATTGGAGAGATAGGAAAAGATGGAGGCTGAAATGCGGGAAGCGGCAATCGCCGTAGGACCCCCGTTATATGATGATGATGATACAAGCACTGCTACAAGAAAATTTTGCTGCTCATGGAGAATTTTATAGAGGGTTACAAAATCAGAAAAATCAAATTGAAGATTTTTTCAGATACATTTTGTTTCTTGACAAAAATTACAATAATAAAAAATAGAATTTTTAATTTACATAATGCACATTAATATTCGTACGTTGATGACAATCCCCACGTTGTTTAAGAATTTAAGCATCAACATAAGTTTAGCATAAATGTCTGAACAGGATTAGTTGACGATTATCTACTTCTATCTGTGGAATGCCCTGCTGGTTTAAACGGTCCATATTATTTACATTTTTTGCAAAATGTTTTACCTGATATTTTAGATGATGCGCCTTTAAATACTAGCCAAAACTTATGGTTTTACGAGCCGGCTGTTCCGCCTCTTTAGCAGGAATGTACGAGACCTTCTTGATAATAACCACTAAGACCATTGAATTGAAAAAGGCGGTCCAGTTTCTTGGCCAGTAAGGTCGCCGGATTTAAATCCTTGCGATTATTGTGTTTGAGGTACATCAAAGCATTTGTTCATCCCGTTCCAATGCAAAATCGTTAACAACCCTTTGGTTAAGAGTACAAGATGCTTGCAACAAATTTAGAAATATCTTTGGGATATTTGCAATAAAATGGCGTTAACTATACAAAAGGACAAATTTATGCATATAAACTAATGGTCATCACATCAAACATCTTATGTAACTATCCACCTTTGATACTTGTTCTTTTGTATTAGGTTTGTTCTATCGTAATAAATACTTTAAAAACTTTAAATAAAATTTTGTTTCAATTTGATTTTTTGCGTTTTTTCACAATTTTTCTACGAATTATGGGCTTTATTTGCCGAAACAAAAGATAATTTATAAAATTAATTAAAGTAGCTACCTACTAATTTAACTTTCATGACGAAAAAATGAAAAATTGTCAAATTTTTAAATAGAAAACGGTGTATCCTACAGGTTTAAAATAAGAGTACCTATTAGTATTGAAATACCTGAAAACTTAATAAACTAGTATCACAAATGCCTAAAAATTAAAGACAAAAAGTATTGCGTTACAATAAAAGTTGACCTACCCAAAATGGATGCCTATGACCGATACTAGAAATTCACAATAAATGAAATCGATTTAACTCTGGAGGATATGTAATGGTACCAGTTTTTGTTTTTCTACGTAGAAGCGTTCTGGAGGTATTTAAGAAAAAACTAATTACAAGGCGGTATCTTAAAAGAGTTTTAACTTCCTTAGGAAACATTTTTGGACTAGATGAATTAAGTTAAATTGTCTTAAACTTATCTGAGGAATCTCTAGTCTTCGTTCGTCAGGAGAGGGTGGACACTCTGAAAAGAGAGGCTATGAAAGACAGCGAAGATGAGAGTATTCTAAAGACTAACAGAAAACATGAAAAATCAAATAAAAAGTGATGTGATGACATTAGAAGAAATGTTATGTAGGTTCAGAAAATAAAGAAGTAGATATTGGACGAAACAAAATGGAATAACTATTTATTTAGTATATGTTTCACCTAACACTATGATCATATATATTCATCTAGCTTTGTACATTGGTAATAATTAACTGGTTTATTTTTAATTAGTGCGTTTTACTGGTTCTTACATATGGTGCAAAAACACTGACTCTGACAAAAAGAAGAATAGATAAAATAAGAGTTACACAACGCGCTATGGAAAGATCAATATTAGGTATTACCATCAGAGATAAAGTACGAAACATAAAAATAAGAAGAAGAACAAGAGTCACAGATGCAGTTAAAAAAATAGCTATTGCTAAATGAGCTTGGACCAGAAATGTTGATTAATGGATAATCGATTGACCAGAAAGATTCTGAAATGGCGACCAAGGCAAGAGGCATATCGAAGCAGAGGACGACCGACCAGCGACTAGATGGACGGATGATATCAAGCGCATCACCACAAACTGGATGCAAGAAGCTCAAGATAGAAATAGGTGGAAACTTTTACGGGAGGCCTACGTTCAGCAGTGGACAAATATAGGCTAGTTGATAAATAATGAACTGTTTGAATAAAGAAACAAACACAGGGGAGGAAAAAATCTGAAAAGTCCCCTATACAAAATGTTATATCTACAATGTAACAGAAAGTAAAAAGAGTAGAACAACGCAATATGAATATTTATATCAAATTAAATAGTAAGGTTGTTACCGAAACACTATCTGTTCGTTCATAGTGTGTACATATTATTTTACAGGGTGGTTTATAAATAAAATTCAATAAAAATTTGTTGAAACTGTCCTTATTTTGTCAAGGAATGTATATATAATATAATAGACATCGTATTCCTTAAATTTAATGCCCAATCAAAAAAGTAAATAACCTTTGTTCAAAATCTTGTTAAGAGCGTGTTTATTTTGTACAAAAAACCACTTATACTTCGTAGAAATATAGATAAAGTCATGCTTAATACCTTTCAGATCACTAAAGTAATTTTTGGTATATCATAAGCACCCCTAGTAACCGTAATTACAGGAAGGTACCCAAAATTGTAAATATCTAGTATTGAAAATAACTTCTCTAAACCTAACTTTCCTATAATCATTAAATATTGCTCTTCAACGCTTAAAAATCTACAACCAGAGGGTTTAAAAACAAAAACAATAAGTGTTAGTAAAGCAATCGATAAGCCCAAAATATCACCATTATCAGTGACGTACTTTTCATTTTCCTTTCTTAATCCTAGAACTTAAAAACTACTATAACTTTCCATATATACAAATTGTACAAAATATAGAAGAGTACGCCGCTGGTTCTTGGAGCTGAGGATTGTTGTCGTGTACGTCCAGGTTCTTCTCGACACAAAAGACGAACGTGAAACAGTTGCTCATGGTAGAAGTCAGGCTAATCCAGCGGCTGCCTTGATCAGAGGCTTGCTAGCACGGGGGATAATAGCTTCTCCAGGTCATTAGATGCCGATATCCCGGTGGGAGAGCTGGATTAGATTGAACACTGAAGCCATGGTAAACTAAAAACAAAAATGAATATGTTAGACAGTTGGTTGTTAAAGTTTTAAAATAATTTTTATATAGTTAGAGTCGCTATAATCACCCATAATTATACAGGGTGATTAAAGTTTGTGACAAAGTCCGTTGTGTGTATTATTATAGCAGATACAAAAAAAAATATTCACAAAATTAGGAGGTAGCTTTAAGCTTCATATTTTAAAATTAGCAACAAATGTACAGTCTTCCATAATACTGTACCACATCAAAGATATGTTTTTATTTTTAATAAAATAACCTGTATACTATTTTAGATTTAATACCAACGACCTATTTCAGCCGTAGTTTTTAAATATTTATTAAAATTCATAAGATGATTTATTACAAAATATCTTAAAGCAACATAGAAAAAAGAATAAAACGATTAGATATATTGTTATTTTCAGTATAAAAGGTGTTGGAAATGAGCTTTCAAAACGTGAACACAGACTTAAAGACAATTTGCTTAAATTTGTAAGCATTTATGGCATTACATTATGTATTTTCACAAAATCTGCTGCAGATGCCATAAATACTAAGAGGCAAATGGATGTAATTTTCATTGATTGTGCAAAAGCATTTGATAGGGTTGATCATGGTTTATTACCAGAAAAACTGAGCACCTTTGTCCTCTCAATTAATGCATTACCATTTTTAAATTCGTATTTAGCAGATAGAACTCAGCAAGTTAGAGTTGGTAATTTTTTCCCACAAGAATATTCCGTAACTTTAAATTTACTTTTTTTATTTTAAGAACGATTTCCGAAGTGGAAATTGAAACGTCAGTAAACGTATTTTAACCTTTAATTGTGGCTTATTCCAAGTTAAACAGTAATTTACCGTATTATCACTTACGTAAATATACTTTTTGATACGCCAAAATTGATTTCTACTCATGCAGTTCCTAATGAATGTCCTCACGTTCTTATCCTGGTCCTTGCTCCAGTATCCATTTGTGGCAAGGTGTGATATCCTGTAAGAATGAGTATTCCCAAAAACCTTTTTAGTGATGCATTTGTCACATGAAAATCGTGACAGTTATTATCGTGAGCATATTTTAAAGTAAAATTAACAATAAGGTTGTAAACTTCATCACCGAAGAAGAGCTGGAAATATTCGTATGGGGTTTTTTCGGCGAAACGGTTCTCAATTTCTGTCCCTTTTTCAATTTCATGTGATTATGGTGCTGATGAAAATGTCGGATCAGTTTTTGTAGACCATTTTGGAGTTGTCACTCTACATACTTTACGTTTTTTATACGATTTACTTGTTGTTGGTTCGATATCGAATGACTCCGTAGTAGGAATCTCTACACAGAGGCAACTTCAACTTTACTTGTCTAAGGTTCCAGAAGGACGGTATCTTTAGCAGAAATCTCAAATGTACCGGCAATCTTTCAAATCTTATTGTCACCTACAACGTCACGTAATAGATGACATGAAACCAAAAAATAGTGAATAGGTTACCTGTTACAAAATCCTCATCAATCATTTCTTCATCTGTCAATTTGGCACAGTCCGGAGGTATTATAGCTATTTCTGCGACCCCATCTTCAACATCACTGAGACTCTTCAATTCGGCTTCTAATTCCAATAAAGTTAGGGCCCTTTTAGGGTTATTTTTCGAAATTTCGAATATTTATTGTCTACAACACTACACAACCTTCCAACTCCAGATTACAACAAAACTGAATACCAGAATACTCGTCTTTTTAACACATAAATAGATAATAACGAAATAGCACGTGTGTGCTGTGAAATAACTGTGGGTGTGTCATCTTGAAATTCCTGACCAAACAGAGTTTCGAAGTCGACTTCCGCCAAAAGTTTTAATTAGTTGACCACAAAAGTGTTTTAACAATAAAACTACTACACTAAAAATAAAGTTGTGTCGAAGGACTGAATATGTTGGATATTTAGAAAATATTTTTGTAAAGAAAAAATGAGTTTGAAAATAAAACAAAATTAAATTTATTTATCCTTATACCTTCTGGTTGCTCAAAAAATAAAAAGATTAAAAAAATTGATGTATAGGCAATAAAAAATTCTACAAAAAAATGGTGTGTTTTTGCACCATTGGCGGTAAATGGATTAAAGTCTGACCGCCGCGCCAGAGTGAACTATTGCAAACCACCATAGTAAAAGATGACTCATTTGGAATAAAAATAGAACTGTTATATAGTTTATTTTTATGAACAAGAGAATAATTAGCATAATTTTAACTGGTACGTCCGACCACTCCATGGGCGTGCTCAAGATTAATTGAAAAATTACTTTGAATAAGTGTAAAAAATAAATGAATTATTTCAGTGTTATAAAGTGTTATGTGTATGTAAACAAAAGTGACCTCTTTTATCATACACTATATTAGAACTGACTGGCCTACATTAAAAAGGGGTTTAAAAAATTCACATTTTTTTTAATTTTTAAAAATTACAAAAGAGAAAAATAATTTTTAAAACCGTCTAAGGTATGTTAAATAGATGAATAAAAATATTAATATAAAACTTACAGCTACTTGTTACAAATCCAAATCAGATTCAGAAGATGAACTTTCAGAACCAAGATTTATAATAACTGGCTTGATCATTTTATCAGTAATATTGTCCAGCTTCCACATTTTTTCCTCTTCTTTAATAGTGTGATTTACTGCCTTTTCCCAGTTTTCAGGTTTTACATTATTTACGGCCTCCAAAAACAACTGTTTAACATCATGAATTTTAAAAGTGGTATTTTTTCTTGAAACTTCACTCTTTATCTGTGCCCATACCAGTTCAATCGGGTTTAATTCACAATGATATGGTGGGGATCTAAGTACTGTCATTCCACGATTTTTGGCAATTTCATCAATTTCGTATTTTTTAAATTTTTCTTTATGAAGGGCACACAACGAATAAAGTTCCTTTCTTATAGATCCGGGATGGTATGTAATATTTTTTGAACTCAGCCAATTCTGCAAGTCTTTTTTTAACCACTTGGTTGTGGGCAGTCCTTCTATAAGTCTGGAGGGATAACTTGCATTATCCATTACTATTACACAGTTCTTAGGAAGAAGATCTATCATTTGTTCGAACCATTCTTGAAAGACATCAGCGTTCATGTCTTCATGGTAGTCACCGGTACGAGTTGATTCAAAAGTTAATAAACCACCTTCAACAAAACCGTCTGAACCGCCAATGTGTACTATTATCAGCCTGCGTCCCTTTCCTGATGGTGGGTTTAAACCAGTAGATAAGTTATTTACAAAAGCGTGCCTTTGACTTGTAACAGTTTCATCCTGCCAAAATTTATTTGGTGTATGACCCTCGTTGATCCATGTTTCATCAAGATAAAATATTTTTCTTTTTTGGTTTCTCATTTCCTTTATGGTTCTTAGAAAATGTCTTCTCCATATGACAATATCGCTTCTTTCTAATAAAATAGACTTTCTGGGATTCTTTTTCCAGCGGAAGCCTATTTCTTTTAAAAGTTTCCATAACGTACTTCGACTCATTTCTGGGTAATCCTTATCATCTCGAACTGAGACAAGAACTTTATCCAATGTTGGAAATTCTTGTCTAAAGAAGAATTCATGCACTTTCCCTCGAAGTCCTTCTTTAAAATGATATTCTATTTGAAATTTTGGTTTCCCTGGAGCATTACGTGGCATTTGAAAACTACATTTCTCTTCTTTAATAACTCTGTAAATCGTAGATATCCCAACACCAAGTGTACTGCTAACTAACTCAACGGTCTCATCAACACTTTCACATAAACGTTTGTCTGTAAATGATTTAAAACAATTAAATATTAATGTTTTTTCATTAACTGTTAAAGGACCAATTTTTCGGCGTTTACACGGCACTTCCAAATTTTCCATAACACTACTATACACAATAAACTGCACCTTGCAACTGAAGTACCTACTTTTAGTGAACTGTTAAGAATTTTGAATACGCCACTTGGACCTTCCTACAAAATGGAAAAACCCACTATCACATTTTCTGTGGAATAAGTTTAGAAGGTAATTATCTAGTCAATTACTGTCGTAGATTCCTGGAATTAAAGAATTAAATGTTTGATTGTTGAAACCCTTACTTCGTGGAATGCACTCATTTCAGATAAAATAAAACGTTTTATTTTATCTAAAGAATTAAACTTTATTTTGCAAATAGGTAGGTACTTATTAAACTTTTATTGGTTATATATAACCAATAAAATAAACATCTTACATTTCTTGCAAATTCATTAGTACCTGTTAACCTTCATCACTCCGACACTGGCAACCTTATTTAGGGATTAGTAATCCTCACAACTATTGTATTCTATTCTGCTCCAACCTTTATACCTGGTGGTCATACTCAATTTCAAATTGTTTTCCGATATACTTCTGTAAACTTGTTGACAAATATCTGTTTTTCATTGAGTCAGCCGTATCAACAGTTTAGGGATTTTCATACATAATTTATTGTTTTATTACTCTCTCATACATAAAAATACACTATAGCATATTTACAAAATCCAATGAATATTGCCAAACATATGGGTGGACTCTTTTAAAGGGACACCCTGTAATTAAGATGTAATATGTTAAGGTCATAATCACGCATAGTATGTAAGTTGAAGCTTTCGTAAGTTATTTCTTTAAAAATATAGATAAAATTATGTCTAGATCTTATTAGACTGTAAGTAAATAAATTATAGCGATAAATTTAACACATATCTAATTAACTAAGATATTCCACCACAGATTTATTCATTTAATTCGCTTTTCCGGTTGTTTTAAAATTTATTCGTGTAAAAGATCTAAATAGGATTATTACTGCAGACTTACCGGCGTTCCCCATCAGTCGAACGGAACGTTCGGCATTTTTGATGAAACTGCGAATACAAGGCTTTATTTTGTTTTTCGCCATGTTTCATTGAGTGGTATCGATCAGATTGCGCATTTTGGGTTACGACATTTTACAATCTGATTTAGCTTTTTATCCTGTGTTACTTTTGCAAACAAATAGAATTTTTTATTTTAAGTAGCAGATTTGTACTATACAGATCATTGACACAGATACAAGTTATTTAAGATGGGAATTATTTTATAATCGAATTGATTACTACTTGTAATTCATTTTTGGAAATACATCGACACTTGATATCGAAAAACTTTTGTTATCCAGTTTACATAGTTTACAGCATAGTGGTTTCAATGGGGTACAACACATTTTCGTAATTCTTAGTTTTTTATCAACCAGAAAATGGGATTTAAGCATATTAAATTTAAAGTATATCTTTTTATATAATTAAGTATATATATATATATATATATATATATATATATATATATATATATATATATATATATATGCGGTGTGTTTTTTTTTTTGAAGCTGTAAGTAAAACTAGAAATTAAGAGTTTTCAATGTTTTGCTACAATTATTGTGAGATTCTGACCATTTGCCTTTAATAATTTTTTTAATTAATAGTTAAGTCTGCATGAGATAAGATTTCTAAATATTTATCATTTTTATTATTATTTATATTTTTCTTTTACTTCAAAATCTACCCTTTTGTTACGTATAATAATAGAGCTGTGACCTTTTACGCATATAAGAATTATTTTTTTATTTTACAATGAGTTTTTTATTTCATAAATTAATTCTTAATTATAAATATTTACTGGAGATCATTAAAATTGCTTGCAAAATGGATTTTGAATCTGACATAATGGAAACCGTTTGAAATGGATTTAGTGTTCACTATAGATGGCTTTTTTATCGCCAAAGACTTGACACTGTAAATAGAGAGTCTATCTGCTTTTCAACATGATTGTTCAACATGAAGTTTTTCAACATGATTGATGTGTGAAACAAAAAATGCTGTACCTTTTTCATCCCGATATTTCGATCAATCTGTAAATGTTTTAGTTTTAACATTAAGTAACATTATTTGGTTTAAAATGTACATTTTACATTTTTTGCAAAAGCATTCAATGCCATTCAAGCCATCTACCAAGGGAGGGACCTTTTTTATTCTCCAACAAGGTGTTATAAAATTACAAGTATTAATAAAAGCTATTTTTTGGATCATATTCGAATTAAATGTTCCGTATTTAATTATTTGTGTTTCAGCTAAAAACTGTCTACGTATGTTTACCGGAGATTCTTTTATATATTTCTGCAAGTACTGCTTGGTTAGACGATTAGATTAGATCCATACAAATTTTTAAAGTCTTGTATTGAACACTATCGATGATTCATTTTGGATGATAACCCATATAATATACAACCATAGTTCAATATAGAAATACTTTGTAGAATTTATACGATACAGTAATATCTCATTTTTCTTGGACTGTAATTATATGGGTGGTCCAAACCAATTTTTTATCAAATACTAAACCTAGGTACTTATATCCGTCGACTATGGACGTATAAATAAAGAAGGACCGGGCTATTTACATCTGTACATGAAGCCATGAGATCGTCACAGTCATAGACACAATTGACGTTGTCTTTATTTTTTTTCCAAGCGAATCTTTGAAATAATTTTCGATTTTTAGTATAATTTAATTTTAATTTATAGATAAAAATGTATTATTTAGTTAGTATAAACTATTTTTAGATATACTCATTTCGCAACCAAGGAATTAAAAGAAAAACATTAATTTTTTATTTTATTATAAGAAAATATATTCTGATAATGTTAACTTTATGTAAAACTTGGCATTATTAGTAATATTAACCAATCGTAGTGATTTCACGAAAAGGAATATGGCGTTGTACTGTTTACCTTTGAGTTGATAATTTCCTTTTTTGTGACATTTTAGTGAATTTGTTAATGTTTTCATCCAGAACTGTCATATCGTTCGTAAGTAAACATTGGAATTACCTCCATAAGCGTAGTACAGGGATGTGATATTACTTAATTCTTGACATGAATTGAAATTAAATTTTGTGAAATAAAGTAAATCTTGTCGTATTATAAATACATTTATTTATTCTTTCTAATCTACACTATAATTGCTATAAATATATTAATTTCAAAGAAATATCATATGCAGGTTCCCAGTAAAGAATCAACAGCTGCTAGATATGTGGTTGTCTATGTTCGGCTTAAATAAAGAACAAGTAACCAAAACTGCTATCGTCTGCTCAGAACACTTTAGAAAGCATGATCTAATTATACAACCAAGTGGACGGATTAATATGAGGAAAGGAACTGTTCCAATAAATATTTATCATAAATCATCAGAACTAAGGTAACTATAACGAATTTCTATGTAATTTACTATACAGAGTATAATAGATATAATGCACACGCATAGCATATTAATTCAATGTTTTAGTTCTACAAACGATATGGAAAATAAAGAAACAACTTCCAGTAGTATTGATATGGATGATTTTTATGGACCGTCAAAAAGGTGAGTTTGGATCGAATTTGTTAATTAAATTTACAAATAAATCTAAATGTGGATTTTAATTACTTATTTTATTTTAATATTAAAATTACTCACAGTATTTTAGGAGTTTCATTGATACTGAAAAATGTAATATGGAGACAGACTTGGGCCTTAATGTAAAATCTAATTCTCCTAAAAAGGAGGTGAGTTTTGGATAAATTTTGTATAAGGTTATTTCAATCTTAAACCAATTTTAATATTTCTCTTTAATGTACATAAATTGATTATTCTAGATGTTTAAATGACAATGAAGAAAACAAGGAAAGTATAGATATAGGAAATGCACCTTCGAGCACCATTACAGCATCACAAACTGAAACTGTAGAGTTGTTACTTCCAATGTAGACCCAATCATGAATTGTCCACCAGAAATTCAACCTTTTATATGTATTTATCGATTTCGTCCACCGAGTTAGTAAATAAATCTATATTATATTCGGCAAAAATATTATACAATTAATTCCCTTTGCAACTTAAATCTACAACTTCTTTCCTTAAGTTCTGTAAATTAACAAAAGGCTATCTATCTGAAAGACCATATTATTTAGTGGAAGAGTTTCTTAACGAGAAATAAAGAAATTACAGTACGTTTAGGTACAAGCAACTAAAGTATTATATATTTGGGTATCAAATGCAGCCACTAAAACTTATTCGCAAACTACTTCCTAAGGTTTTATTATGCAATTTGCGATTTAGTTAAACCTACCCCATCCATAAGGTTTAATGTGTTTATATATTGTTGTATATGTGGTTTGTTGTTCATGTTTTGTTAAACAATAGTTTATGTTTTCTTACGTTTATTAATATTTTCTTAAATACATATTCCTGAATTTTTATCTTTCTTCTGCCTACTGCTATGTCTAACATGACTTCTAATGTTGCCAAATAACAATTAATCTGGAGTTATAAACCACTCACTACATTTTTTCAACGTATCACTCACTGGATAAGAGAAGAACATACTCAATACCCTGAACAGGTTAATGTTTGGGGAAGAATTTTTTAAACTTTTTTATTGCTTGTGTATTATTTTAGTTTAAATAAAATATTATATAAAGTACTTTGCGATTTTATTTACCCCATCTTTATTCTTTTGTGTAAATCAATTTTTTATAAATATATTTATTTCTATACACTGAAAATTAAAATTATTCATCGTTCGTTGTTTCTCACTTATTCGAAATATTTTATATGTTTACGATACTAAAAATAAAAGCAATCAAACCAATATTCATTATTTATTCAAACGAAAAAACTGTTTCAAATACCTTTCAATTATTGGAAGGTACGCCGATGACTTAGAAGGTAATGTCACAGTCTATCACCTCGCCTCTTTCCCCGCGCCTATAAACTTTTCGACTTCAAATTTAGGCGAACAGAGTGCAGGGCATGCCCAGTCCATTTTTATTTATACGTCCATGCCGTCGACGTATGGAATAGTGAACTCATCTAGACAAGCAGCTCTGCTATGCAGGCAACGCAATACTACTCTCTCAAAGTGAAGACGATTTACAACGTATGCTGCACCAATTTCAATATAACCTTAAATTTAACATGATAATTTCCCCAAACAGAACAAGATGCTTGGATATAACAGCAAATTTACTAAGATGAAAATTGGAGCTAAAAAGTTAGATAATAGAAATAAAAGGCGGCATTTACAAAACAATCATCAGACCAAATGACATACGTGGCAGAAATACGACCTGACAAAGAAATAATAAACAAAATATGAGAAATTGCAGAAATCAAACCAATTAATATTATTAATTAATAAAAATTGATCATCATCATCACGTAGCGCTACAACCCTGAATGGGTCTTGGCTGACTGTACAACTTTTTTCCAATTTCTTCGGTCTTCCATCAACCTAGGGTCAAATGGAATGTTCATTTTCCGAAAATCTGCTTGGACGTTATCTCTCCATCGCATTCTGGGACATTCGAGTGGTCTTTTGCCTGTGGGAATCTCTTCGCATACAAGTTTTACAAGTCTTTTGTTATGCAAACTATGCACGTGGCCTGCCCATCTTAGTCGCTGTGATTTAATTTCTTGGACAATATAGGCGTCATTTCTTGGTCATTTATTGGTTCTAATCTTTAATTCATCAATAAAAATTTAACAATCAAAAGACTGATATTTTTTTGTACACACTTATGAAAAGTCAAAAGAAAAGGCAAAAAAGTATTTTTGAAGTGTGTATATTTTTAATAATTCCTAGCTGAGCGCTTTCGGCTTTACAAAGCCATCATCGGAGCTATGGTCAATTTATAAATATCACTACAATGGAGAGATCTCATTTCCTTATTTCTAAAAATTTATAGTAAAACATAATGGAACAGAGCTAGAAGTACAGATATACATCAAAAACTGGGTACGAGAAGAGTAGAATAAAACGATCATATAGCAGAATGACAACAAAGGGAATAGTAAAGACGGCAATAGACAGTTCCCCAACGGGAACACGACCACTAGGTAGACCACGAAAACGATGGATTGACAACTTACTGGAGGCACATTAAATAACAGACAGAGTAATGTTTACATAAAAAGAAAAAGAAGAAGAAGAAGACCTACAAATGTTGTAACGGGTAGCTCTTTCAGGACGACAGACTCAGTAAAACACAGGTTAAAATAAAAATATGTCTATTGATCTAATATATGTACGATATAAATGAAAATAAAATAAATTCTGTGCCGTATAAAAATAAACGTAGAAATTAACTCTGCGCTCCGTCTGGATCCCGCGATGAATGAATCCCCGGCGGACGTCTATAAAAGAAAGAAAGAAAATAATTATTAATAACAAATAAAATAGGTGTATTCAATCGCACTCAGACGTATATTCGCTTCCGCTTCAAACCAGCGGGAGCTGCGAACACACTCGTCAACTACAAAATCGCTTATGCAGGTCCGCGATAAAGTTCAAAACACGATATCGGTAGACTCTGCTTAATTATGGACGGAGCATGAACTTCAAAGCAGAACTACCTCCGTCCGGGTGGGCTCGCCAGTTCAGGACACTGGCGAAGAGAGGAGCCTAAGGCGCTAAGCTAAAGACTGAATAAATGCCGCTATTCATATGCCTTAAATAGTTGCTCTGAACCCCACTCACATCGTGCTAAGGAGGTGGAAGCGCCAACGCTGACACTCCTACGGTTCAAGCTGTTGAACGGTGATGACATCGTTACAATGTATGCAGATCTGCAGTGCAAACCTTAAACCTCATAGCACAAAGCGTCCTGCAGTATAAACACAGATAGCCTGCAGTATCGGTGTATGATCGGACACGACAACGGAGAGGGATGGGAGTGTAGGATTGGCCAAGCGACGGAGAGGTCTGGCCTGCGCCATAACAATACACAGTTAATTTCCCTGCCATAGAGTCGTATCGGAATGCCGTATGATAATATCCGTAGCTGGAACACCACAATACACCAACTAACATGCACGGAACCAC
Organism: Diabrotica balteata; assembly: GCA_918026665.1. Classification (NCBI taxonomy): domain Eukaryota; kingdom Metazoa; phylum Arthropoda; class Insecta; order Coleoptera; family Chrysomelidae; genus Diabrotica; species Diabrotica balteata. The sequence goes on from OU898279.1 coordinate 132,760,724, forward strand.
GAATATAGACTATATCGTTAGGTAATTATCAAGGCGCTTTATCTACTTGAAAATATAAACCATTTTAGATGACTTATAGGCGAGAAAGTGAACCCTTTGTGGTCGACTAAATATTGTGGCTGACTGTCCCAACGGTCGTAGGCATGTATATCATGCAACGACGTTGCAGTCGTCACGTGTTTCCGGCTCCGAGTGCGCCACAGTCGGTATGATTTTTAGCGCCTTTCAATATGAAAGAAATGATCTCTTTGAAAATTCATATTTCTATATCTATTGATTATGAGTAATTGAAATTTTCACATAGTACTCTTGAAACTAAAGGAAATTCAATAATGACAGTCTGAAATAAATATTTCTTCTATTTCTATTTTGTTATTAAATTTTTATTCAAAAGGTAGTCAGTTTTTTAACAAAATAATGTTGATTTTTTAAAATCTTTGAAAACAGAAATTAATCTTAAAACAAAAATGTATTTTTGCTAAATGTTTTTAACATTGTATATTTCTCGCTATGTTGAGCTAAAAAAACTCATCATTATTTAAAATTTTGTATAGTGTGAAATTTTTCAAAGCAAGTTCCGGGATGCAGGCCAGGACCACTTGAACACGTTTTACAGTAGTATGTTGTTGTTCTACGTCCTCCGGGTTTGGTTCTGTCACTGCAAACTTTGCAATCCGAATTACTTGTCCTTGAATATATTGCATGAAATTAACCATTTAAGCGGATTACATCTTCCGGGGTTTTCCCAAATCGTTGTCGAGCAGGATTTTTGAAAGTGGCTGTCAATTGTGCAACCAACGCTTTTCTAAAAATTTTTGAACGATAAGTTTGAGGTACGTTATTATGCATCTTGTATAGAAGAAAGGCATTATTAAGTGTTACTTCTAGCATCCAGAAGAATAATTTTCGACACCATTTGCTTGATTTTCTCATAAAAGCATAAGAAGTAGCATAATGATCTGCTACGTCGCCACCACCCATATATTTATTGTATTCACTGACAACTTTTGGTTTACTTCCTGTTACCTCGACCCACCCCCCATCATTAAGTTTACTGCGTTTCTTAACCTCCTCAGTTGAATTATTATAACGTAGACAGCATTACAACCACTCGTTTATCTTTCCAGGCTACTGCGGATAATTTATTAGTACGTCGACAAACTACGTGTCCTGGTTTCAATGTTTTGGTGAAAGCAGGTTTTATTTCCATTGGCAGTCCTATTTTATTAGTCATCACAGTTCCTGTCAGGTGAACTCTCATTTTATATAGCTCCTTAGCTAATAGTGGGCTTGTGTAATATCTGTCTGTAAATACATGATATCCTGCGGTGCCATTTCCTGCGTCTATCAGCTTGGTCCTTAAATGTACCACAATACGTGCTGTTATAGGAAGATCAGGACGTATTAATGATTGTGTTGTTTGAGTGCCAAAGTAGGGTTCTATGCCACAAACATATCCATTACTCGAATCAGCTAGAGCAAAAACCTTTATTCCCCACTTTGTTGGTTTATCTTTGTTGTACACTTTAAATCACACTCTTCCTTTGAATCCCACGGTACTTTCATCCAGTGATACATATTTGTTTGGTGTATACAACTTTCTAAATTTCGAATCTAGATATTTGAGAACCCATTTCACTTTAGAACTTCGAGATCTTGTACCATTTGCGGGATCATTTTCTTCGGGAGGGGAAACATGTAAATTCCAAAAAATTTGGAAAAATCGTCTTTTTGATATTACATCTTTGAAAAATGGTTGGTAATCTATCCACGCACTGGAAAAATAATCCGACAGTTCAGGCTTAGGGTTTAATGCGATATTAATTATGACACCAAGAAAACATTTAAATTCTTCTAACGTTACAGGCTTCCAAGTACTCCAAATTGATCTTTTTGTAAACGGTGTATTCATCATTTTTTTTTTCAGTAGCATATCTTAAATAATAAAAGTAATCAGTATCTCGAATAACAATTAAAAATTCTAAAATATACCTGTTTGTATCAGTTACAATGGCCGTTAACAGATCATCTGTAAAAAACAATTGAAAAAAATCCAACTCTTTAGTGCCTTCAAAGTTTCGCGGACAATGAAATCCAATGTCCTGCGTAAAAGAAAATTCTTTTCGAACTTCTTTTCTGTTCCTCATTTTCGAACATTAAATTGTCTTCAATTTCCGATATGTCGGATTCTGAAGTACTTTCCCAACCCCGGTTATCGATTTGAACATTATTATCCTCATCACTGTTATGTAAATAGTACTCTAGTTCGTCATTACTTAAAAATCCTCCTCTAGGCATATTTTCAAATTCAAAATAACAGAAATATTAAAAAACGTAAACAGAACGACTTCAGCAACAACGTGTAGTACAGCACTGTATTCAACCACAAATAACAACGTACTGAATAAAAGTAAACAACCGTTTTACTTCTAAATGGCGCGATTTTAGCATAAAGAACAAGAATCGATTACTATTTTTATCGATATATCGATATTCCAGTAATTGAACACAGGAAAACTTTTGTCATGCTGGAGATGCCTACGACTGAATCTAAAAATTTAGCGTGGCATTTCTCACATGCCAGACGACCTATAGGACTAGATTATGGCAAAATTAAGCGACCATGGTGAATGATCAGGTCTGGCAATATATATACATGCCTACGACCTCAAAGGGTGAAGCACTAAATCTACCAATTTTTCGCAGCAACATGAATCTCTGTGAAAGCTTTGGCATTCGATTCGCGAAAGTGTCAGGAAAGTTTGTAAACAAAATTCATGTTGATAAAATGAAGATTGTATTTTGTGCATAAAAAAATGCATTTCCAAATTGCACAGAAATTGAAAACATTTGCAATTAAGAAAATATCGAGAACAATGAGGTCAATTTTGTTAGTCGGAGGTTTTGAGGTCGCCGAACATGAATATAATAACGACGATAGTCCTTGACCTACCTGATGCCCACAGTGGACCTTTTCTCATAAAGAATGATAATTTCATTCTAAATGCTTCAAATTCTGAGCAAATATTGCTGAGTAAGACTTTAGCTTAGAAAAGTTTAATTAGTTTGGATAAGAATTTAGTTACTCGTTATTGTATTACTGAACAAGTTGTAATTTTCTTCTGAAAAGAGAACAATAAAAAAATATTTATATTTTGGTTATGTTTATAATAAAAATAATAAAGTTTCTACAAAATATGTTTATTTTTATCTCGACATTGAACTTAATAACATTTATACTAAAAAAATAATCTTTTATTGCTCTACGGTATGTTTGGCAGAAATCGAATAACCCCTTTAGTGATCGATTGTTTCCTGGCTGCGGAAGAATGATTTATGATACAAAAACCATTATTGGAACTCGATACACTCGAAAAGTCTAGTGTAGTTTACGATTTTGTCTCAATCAAAGCTTTACTTTCGCTACAATTTTTCTCTAATTTTTACTAAACTTTTTTTTTCGATTTTTGAAACAAGAAATTTAATTAAAAAATAATATTATCATAAAGAGCTATTTTTAGTGACATATAAAATTAAACTAAAACTGAATAAAGTAAGTATCTAGTGATAGTATGTCCATATATTAAAGAAAAATGAAATTGAAATTATTCAAAAGTTTTATACTATTGAAACAGGACAGCTGCATGGAATCTGTAGGAAGCAAAAAATCACTAAAAATCACACGTTTGAACATCACAACTTTAAGTACAAGGTCTTTAAGTAAAGACAAAAAAGTCTACCAACTCGAAGAAAACATCAAGGACTTAAAATGGACATAATTGGTCTAGAAGAGGTAAAAACAAAAGGGGAAGAGTGTATAACACTAGAGTCTGGTAATGTCCTATATTACAAAGGGCTAGAGGAACAGAGCCTAGATGACGTAGGATTTCTAATTTCCAAAAAATATGCACATAAAGTAGAGCAATTCGTAGTAATTTTGGAAAAAATTGCAATAATTAGGCTAAATGCAAACGAGAACATCTCCCTGAAAATGATCCAAGTATACGCTCCAACCGCAGCACATCCCGATGAAGAGATCGATGAATTTTATGAGAAAATTGCAGAAACTAGCATGAATTATCACAGTATGTATACGATGATAATAGGAGACTTCAACGCTAACATCGGACAACGACTTGAAAAAATCGAGAGCTATATAGGACAATTCGGCTCTGGAGTTAGAAATGAGAGAGGATAAAGCTTGGTTAATTTCCTACAAGCCCACAAATTCTATGTAATGAACATATTCTATAAGAAAAATCTCAAAGAAAGTGGACGTGGCTATCCTCAGACGGAAAAACTCGGAACGAAATAGATTACATACTGTGTAACAAAACAGATATCATACAAGTCGTAACAGTTATAAATACGGCGTCAATAAGTAGCGATCACCGAATAGTTAGAGTCAAAGGAGAGATAAAACATAATAAAAATAAAAATAAATTTGGAAAAACTTGGAATATAGAAAGAGAAACTAAAATCTAATACAGAACAATATGAAAACAAGTTAAAACCTACGAAAGTATTAAATCTAGATTAAATGAAATTAATAAAGTCATAACAAAAGAACTATTAAGTGCAAGCTTAGAAGTGGCAATCGCTTATAGAAAACGAAAATCCAAAATAAGTGTAGAATCACAAAACATGCTGAAAAAAAAGAAAAGACTTTCAAAATCTTCTGAGAAAAAACAAAAGAAACACTGCAAAATTTAAGGAACTTAATGGAGTAATAAGAAAACAGATAAAAGAGGACATTAAAAACATTAAGAAGACCGTACAGAACAAGTCCTAGAGAACAGCCGAAGTCTCAATCAACTAAACCGAAACTCAGCAAGAAGTCAACGAATGAAAAAAAAAATGAAAGGAGATGATTCACGATATAGATGAAAGAGATGTCATCAAAGTTGACGAGATAGTTGTTTTTTTTTTAATTCTCTCCTGCCAAAACACTGGCATTTAAAAATAAAAAATGTCACGGAGGAAAACTTAGCAAAGAAAGAGTCACTCTTCTAATTGGTGCGAACATGAACGGATAAGAAATGCTGCCTCTACTGATGATTGACAAGTCGGCTAATCCGCGTTGTTTTAAGAACGTCAAGTTAAAACCAGTGGAATATGTGAGCAGCACAAGAACTTGGATGGCTAGGGATCTTTTCGCGAAATAACTAATGAAATTAGACAAAAATTTCATAAAAGAAAAAACAAAAGTTAGTTTGTTTATTGACAACTGTACTGTCGACCTACAATACTCTCCCATTAATGAAAAATGTAAAAGTTATTTTTTTTCCCACCAACATGACTTCAGTTCTCCAGACTATGGACCAGGGCATCAAAAGACGTTTTTTTGTTAAAAACATATTGACGGAAGATTACAACTCCCTTGAAAAAAAGTTAGACATTCTTCAAGCCTCTTGAATGTGTAAGAAAGCTTGGGAGAAAGTAACACCCGAAACGATTAAACATTGTTTAAACAAGCTAGTTTCGTAAAAAATAAGGAGAACACAGAAAACGTTAACGACACTTTAACAGAAGAGCTGCATTCAGTCAACGGCTGGAAGGATATTATTTCTGATACTGCCGTCTCTTATAAAGATTTTGCCAATGTGGATGCAGATGTTGCAGTGCAGAGGAAGTAACGAATCATATTACACAACTTAGACGATACTTTGAAAGTAAAAATGACTTAAGTCACTCTATAGTTAGTTCAGCTTAGAACACCTTAAAATCTTTTGTCTTTGCCGAGAAGCTGAATTCTAAAAACAGCTAAAAATTTCGGATTTCTTTTTAATTCCATTTATTTTCCATTTTTGATAGCTTTCAAATGTTTTAATTGGTTTTTTTGGCCGAATTTTGTTAGCACATTTTTTTCGGTTGACAAAATTCGGACAAGAATAGGAACGAAAACATCTCGTCACCTCAATACTACAACAAGATAACTCGAAAATTTTCATTTTTGAGATAAGTTTACCAATAGATGTAAATATATCTTCTTCATGTTATGCTAAACCTAGACAATTCAAAACGAACCCTATGAGTCAATATAACTAACTTTCACAAGTAGATAACTTTATAAATAACCCTTTGTTTAATACTACAACTCGATATCTTAAGTCTTCTACTTGTTGCATATTAAATTACTAAGCTGTTAGTCATACAACTACACTTACCTAGTTGTAGCACGTAAGTAAGGTCACTTGAAAAATACGACCACTGAGTTGTCACCATTGATGAAGATTTTGTCCGTTAGATATTATGATAAATAATTACTTATTAGTTTTCTCAAATCTACGTGCTAAAGCGGAAGCTTATGTTTCTTCAAGAAATAGAAGCATTCCTGAAATAACAATGAAACCCGCTTTTCCCACCAACTGCCGAAACCAGTTGTGTTCTAGTAATTGGACAGAACGAGAATTTTCCAAGGTTAGTATGGTTATATAGATTGCACTGACAAATTATAATAGACAACTGGATTTTACTCACAGTAACACAGATAAAAATCCTAAAAATGGACTACAGTCTACACGAAACATTTCAGTAACATTTCTTCTCCCAAAGAATAATGAAAGTATTAAAGTTTGTAAGCCGATGTTTATCAATACACTAGGAATTAAGAAGGGAGTAGTTGATATTGCTATGAAAAAGCGAATATCTGAAAATACAACAGAGGGTGATAATAGGGGAAAACACGTGAAAAAAGTAACTAATTTAACAGTTTTGGAAAATGTTAAGTCACATATTGAAAGCTTTCCTACTGTGCCTACCCATTATTGTCTATCATCTACCGAATGACATTATCTTGATTCATCCTTAAATATTACTTTGATGTTTAGACTTTTTTGTAAATTGTGTGATTCAAGAGCTAAAGAAAAAGTTAGTATATATTATATGTATATATTCTCATTATATTGGTGCAACCACTGATGAGAAATCGTTGCTCAAAATTGATTATGAAGTTCATCTCTTTCTTAAGGATAAAGCTAGAGCCAAAAAACTTAAAGATCGAATTAAGGCTGAATTTTCTAATATGTGAATCACACATAAGTGCCAATTTTGATTTCCAGCAAGTTTTATTAGTACCCTCTAATCCAACAAATAATGCACTCTTCTATAAACGTAGGCTTGCTAACTACAACTTCGCTTACAATGTTCTCAGTAAGCAAGGAGATTGTTTCATTTGGAATGACACTCAAGGATCCCGGGAAGTTGTGAAATAGCCAGTGCAATTTATCTTTATCTTAGATCACTTCCAGAAACAACAACCTGTGTCACTTTTTTTAGTGACAGATGTGGAGGCCAAAACTTGAATCAGTTACTGCAGCAATGTTAATGAAGGCAGTTAATGATTTAAATAACCTGAAAGTCATTAATATGAAGTTCTTGCTTTCTGGGCACAGTGAGATGGAATAAGATTCATTCACTCTGCAATTAACACAGAATTCAAACGTATGGGGAAAGCTTTGTGGCCTGAAGATTGGAAGCAAGTTGCTCAGGAGGCCAGTAGAAAGGGAGACAGACCTTGTCTTGTTCATGATTTGTATCAATCGAACATAAAAGATTTAAAAAAATTTGTAGAGGATAACTTGGTTATTCTGAAGAAGGATTAAAATGGAAACGCTGTTCTTTGGCAAAAGATGTGCTGGGTAAGATTTAGGAAGTCACAGCCGTTTATCATGAAATCCCAAGTATCATTTTCTGATGAAGGTTTTAAACACTTAAATTTAATCAAACGGACCCGCACTTCAATTAAATCGCCTTTAAAACCTTTATACGAACAACTGGTTCCAATATCTATACAAAAAATAGATCTGATATTACTATTTTGTGTGAAACCACCTGCTTTGGGAGATTCCTACAGACCATTTTACACCAGTCTGCCATATGAGAATAAAGAAGATTCAAGTGAAATAGATGACGGTCAAGACTACGAAGGTGATTCTTAAAGAACTTATCTATTTGTGCCTCTTCAGAAATTACAAATTGTTTCATATCAATATTCATAAAGTAGTTTTTTGTAAATTTTTTTTTAAATATTAGTAGGTGCCTACCTAATTGTTATTTTTTATGTGTAACAGTGTATAATTTTAACTTAAGAAATAAAAAAATAACTTCTAGTAGTTCTTTTTTTTTAACAAAAACAAGGGCGAATACAAGAAAATATATATTGCAACAAGTACATAACTGGGATTTAGGTATAAGCAACAACTAGATAACTGGGACTTTTCCAACTTTTCTCCTGATATTCCTAATCTTGGAAAATATATACATTATTAAACCTCATGGATGGTTAGTAAAGAAGGTAAGAATGTTAAAAACGGAATATGGCTTTAATATTTTGTCAATTTTCGGCTAGAGAGGGATTTAACCTTTGCAAAAGTCTTAAATGCGTTTTTCTCAGAAGAGTTATATATATGTTACCTAGTACTATTGAGGCTAAGATCTACAAAAGATAAAAATGGTCAACTACTGTTGATTTTTATCGTTTGCAGATGTTTTTGTAGATATCACTGTTTTTTAGATATATTTTTAATTCGAATTTTTGGATAATTCGAATTTTTGGATATTTCGAATTTTTTAACGCTCCCCTGAGACTCGAATTATCCAAGCTTCACTGTATATAGTTTTATTTTCATCACGCTACCCACACCAATTTAATTAATTTCAAACAACAGCTTTCGCGAACAACACACTTCTCTCGCGTACTTATACAATCCTATTTGGTTTTTATGTGTTATTTTTTACAGCAACCTTATCTCTTATTACATAAACCCCATTTTCTGTTTGTTTTTCCCGTCAACAGAAGCTATTTAATGTTATAAATTAGGACCTGAAATTAGTCTGAGATTCCCGGTCCCCAGGATGATGCCATCATTTTATCTACGCAAAATCGCTACGCAGCAAATGTCCGAACCTGAAAGATTATTTATAGAACCCTATTTCGAAACAAGATTTTTGTAAACAGCCCGTACCGTCTGTGAATACGGAGACATAAACTTTTAAATTTGTATTTTATCTCTCAATATAATATTTTTTAAATAACATAAGAAAAAATAGTAGAACTCATTAAAATAGACATTGATTAGATGAGCCGTCTAGTTTCAAAACCAGGTGCATCCATTTTTTTTTAGATTAATTTTTTATGTTATTTTATTGAGTTAAAATATAGATCCATATGTTTGCCAAGTAAGAATTTTGAAACAATGTACATCCTATTCGAATTAATTAGCTAAAGTCAAGGGTGGTTTCAAAACCAGGTAAGTCTTAAGGCCGATCCTCGCGATTCTGGGCATAGGTAAATTCCAATGTAAAAGTTATAAACATTATTAGGGCTTATTCTGACTTTTGACAAACCAGTGTGTTTATTGTATTTAAAATAGGAAATTTTATATAAATTAGCAGTAAGTACCTATAGTTTTATTAAATTTTTATATGAATGGAAATATTTTCTGTTGATTAGTGACATTTTCCTTCTAAATATTTATACTGTTTCTATAATAATACTATTGTTTCAGTATTTGCTTATATAATAATAATTTATTATATAGAAACAGCGTAGAGTTTTGGTCAATCATTCAGTACATTTTTTTTGTATTTCAATCAGAATTATTATTTTCTTTTCTTCTTTACATGAGCTCACAGTAATAACCAAATATTTTGCAGTATTTGAATATGAAATTTAATTATTTATATTTATTGGTTAGCAACCTACCAATCGTAAAATTAAATACTGCTCAAAGAAACAATGTACAGTCTCGGAACCGGATTGATGCTATAAAGACGACTAAAGCGAGAAATAAGGACAAGCGAAAAACATTCAAAACCCATATGAGAATTACTTGGAATATCAGGTCACTCAACTCAAGGGACCAAGAAATAACTCAAGTGTTGAAAGAGAAAGAAATAGACATTTGTGCTCTACAGCAAACAAAAAATAAAGGAAAAGGTCAATCAAAATTAGGTGAATACATACTAATCTACAGTGGAGTAGCAAAAGAAAACAGGGCCAAAGAAGGTGTAGCCTTACTAATACACCAAAGCTATCAAAATTACATCAAAGAGTGCCAATACATATCAGAAAGAATAGTAACATCAAAGATAAGAATGGAGAAGGAAAACCTGAACATTATCGGAGTATACGGCCCAGAAAATAATAAGCCTCAAACAACAAAGGAAGTGTTTTACGACCAATTACAACAAGTAGTAGATCAAGTCAAAGAAAAGATGATAATTCACAGCTAATTTAATTCTAATAATTAAGGAACCTCATTGATGCCATGTTAAGGAATGGGATTTGTATTTTTTGTTAAAAAATTTGCACAAACATTGTACCTTTACAGGACCCTCTACGAATTTTCAAAATGTAGTTCAAATGGTGACTAGGAAGAACCTACAAATCCATACCGAACAAGCAATTTCAAATTAATAAAATTTTCTATATCTCCGGATCTACTCAATGAATTTTGATCATTCTTTTTTTAATTTGTATGTAATTTCTACGCACATTAGAAATTAGTAATTTGTTTATATATTAATTAATTAATAAATAGTCTAGTTTGTTTAAACAACTCGTGCAAAAACAATTTTCTTCCAAAAATCTATTTTTTTTAATATTAGTATCAATAATCATAGAAACAATCGCGTTTTTTGCATTAAATTGTCAATAATTAAAAAACAGCTTCAAATTCAAGGCAAGAAACAAGTAGGTTTTCTTCCTATAGATCTACAATAACTAAAAAAGTTGTCAGCGACCTAGATTATTGAGTGTCACGAACATGGTCTATTGTTTGCTTATTTCCCTGGAGTATATACTTGATTAACAACTGTGTAATTTCTTGGTCGCTTCCTCGCTGGTTTTGCGTATTGCTATGATAGCAATATCTTCGGTAAATGTTGCAATTGTATATTTTCTAGGACAATAATATAACACGTATACAAAAGGTAAAGACACTTCTTTGTGGCAGCCCTGCTGTAACATCTTTCAATTCGTGTATATTTCTTCCTGTTTAATTCTGAAATAGCTTTCCAAGATGCAGGAGTCAATTATTTGAGAGTATCGTTTTGGTAAATGTAGTCTTAGTTTATAGTTATGGCGTCTTCCATACATTATCATATACCTGAGTCACATCCTAAATTATTGATATAAGGTTGAATGCTTGAATAAATGAACTTTAAAAAATAAAGGTAAATTTCGAGCACAAATTTAATAATCAAATCTTGCCCAAGTACTTTCGCTTTCTACAGCATCATCAGGGGCATCTGCGCTTGCTGGATAGCCCAAATTTGACGAAGTAAGTCTAAAATGTTAATCACAAAAAACTTTTATCATCCAATAACTTCGAGTTTTTCCGTATTCTGTTATTACGTATTACTTCGATCCATATTTCACATCCATATAAATAGTTATACAGTATATTTCATCATCATCATCATCATCATCAATGGCGCTACAACTCTTCGTAAGTCTTTGCCGCGGTTACTATTGCCTTCCATGTTTGTCGGTCCTGTGCCAGTAATTCCCATTGTCGCACTCCCATTTTCTCTAGATCTAGGAGTATATTTACATATAACAAATTAAATCCTTATTTGTACATTTTTGAAATAATTACTCAGTATACATCTAAGTTTCATAAATGCTCGTCATAAATCTGATAATCTAAACTTTTGTAATCCGTTCTTTGTTGACAATTAGTTGCATAGGGCCGACGTGTACTAACCACAAGCACACAAGTAAATTATCTTATTTCTTTCATTTGACAATAATAATTGTCTGTTAGATTAGCATTGTAAGAAGTAAATTAGTCTCTTACTGAATGATAATAAACAACACATCAAACTTATTCTGAAACTATTTCTTGTGTCATGTTATATTTTATTAGATTTTGGTGTAATAAACCACAACGTATCAAATTCAATAACAAAAATCAAAATTGGAAATGATAGCGTGACTAAATTATTCCTTCCTTCAAGAAATTTTGAAAAGAACTGATTCCTATTGCTATCCAGTGCAAGGACAGTTATTTTGTTATTTATATCGAATAGAGAATACTGTTAGTTTGCGGTATGGACCCCAAAAAATATTTAATTCGAAAAGATTGATAAATATATGGAACTGTGGGAAACAATGCTACAAAAATTTCAAGATTTTTATTACAATTTTTATTTGAAACACCTTATGAAGAAACGTTAGACATAATTCTATATTTATATAGTTTCATTTTATCAATTTTAATTGTCGTGATACTATTCAAATTTTTATGATATATAATAATAATCTTTTTTTATAATTTTTATTTTTCGTAAACTTTAATCTACGTTAAAATTCAGACAGCCAATTTTTCCGTAACAAAATAAATAAATTATGTATGTGCATTTGTTACATTGTAAATTTATGAATAGATTATATTACTTTAATCTGTTTTTATATTTACTCAAAACACCACTAAAGAGATTTATGGTTTTATTGTAAGCCAAAACCTGTCACTGCAGGGGTTATTCCGGTGTATAATCGGCTCGAGTAAAAGATGAACGCATTTTTGACCTGGGCTTGAGAGAGATATCTAAACGAAGTTTAGAATATTACTTCATGAACAGATTTTGTTTTCGTAAAGAAAAAAATTTTTGAAATAGAGATAGCAAACTGAAATTTACCGTTAGGATTTTCGAGGATGAGCCTTAAAGTTTGCAAAAAAACCAGGTAGATCCGCTTAGGAGAGGGCTTTCCGCCAGCCGCAGCGCAGAGATCGTGCGCCAACGTCGCGTAGCTTTCCGTTGTGTGGTTATTGTTGCTGTTATTGAGATAAGACGGGTTTTCGTATTATTTTGGTTTGTTTTGTTCGGTTTTTTTATAGAAACTAAACCCGTAGTATGTCCTAACTGGGCCAGGAAGAAGAGAGAAGAACCTGAAAGTTGGAAAAGAGCACGAGAAAAGAGGCAAAGGTAAAGCTATTGAAGATTGTATGTACCTTTTATTTTCTTTGAAAACTTTGTGTTATATGCCGTGGCGGATTAAGGTCGGGGCCTGAAGTCAATGCGAGAACAAGAGGCCTCATTGGTTTTTAGGCTTTAAAGTTTTTTTAACCGATTTATTAGGCAACTTGGGCTTAAACCGATGTATATGGCTAATACAAGAAAGGTATTTTTTACAGATATGGTTGAGAATGATTGAGCGAAGAAAATTACTTGCAATCACGGAAAGAAGGGATAGGCATATCACTGCCAAGAACTTACATACACTGACCAAAGATATTTCCATAGCCAATTTTACAAAACTATAAAAAAATCAAACGAGTTAAAAATATATCAAGACTCGTTTATTTTAAAGCACTTAGAGACGTTTGAACCAAAATCTTGTAAAATCTTTAACAATACAAGAGGAAAAAACAAGATGAGTGCTAATTACTTTGTATACAAAAAGGCCTCGAAGAAAAGAGTCCGTGTATGTAAAAAGGAGTTTTTAGATACATTGAGAGAATCAAGCCCAATCGTTTGCTGAGTGTTCTAACCAGAAACTTTAACACCGGTGATCTACCACAAGTAAAAAGGAGCGGCAATCAGAAGCGCAATTTATTTTTAGGAAAAAAAGAATCAATTATCACTTTTATTAAAAAGTTTAATGTACTTGAAAGCCATTATTGTAGATCCAAAACTACTTCTCGCCAGTATCCGACTTCAGATCTGAACATTAAGAAAATGTGGCGTCTCTACAACGCTGAGACCCAAGAGGAGGACCGGGTAAAAGAATCGTATTTTAGATATGTTTTTAATACAAATTTTAACTTGGGATTTAGTAGCTTAAGAACCGATGAATGAATACTCTACATGCCTTTCCTTGGATGAAAGAATTAAGCATTGTGATGACGTACAAACCAAAACAAACTTGATGGCGTAAAAGAGAGTACACAAGGTAAAAACAAGATCTTTCTATCAGCTTCTAAAAAAAAAACGAGACGATTTATTTACGGTGTCTTTCGATTGTCAAAAAAATCAAGTCCTACCCAAAGTGCCAGACCAAAGCGCTTATTACTCAAGACAACTCTTCAACTACAGTTTATCCATTGTAGTTGGTGACTAAAAATGCTTTTTCTTCTTCTTCTACTTTTTGTAGATCTTTCGATCTGTTTAATTCTGAAGCTGCCTCTGGTTAATTTCTTGGGAGGTAGATTGCCAACTATCCCTCCATCTTTTAGGTGGTCTTCCGGGGGGTCTTGAACCGGGCGGATTGTTTTCTAGGGCAATTTTTGGGAGTATATTCTCATCTATTAGTCTTACATGGTTGTACCACATCCTCTTGCGCTGCCTTCTTCATCTTGACCAGACTATCTCCCGCAGACATCCTGACAGTGCAGATGCTTTGTTGATCTGACTCCTCAGGTCCTTTACTGGGTCGTGGTGCTTGATTTATCTATGCCCAGATAACTGAATTGCATCACCTGTTCTATGGGGTTGTCCTCAACCACTAACTTACATCTGAGCGGATCTTTTGCTATTGTCATACATTTAGTTTTGTTGGTAGAGATGTTCATATTTAGTAGTCGGCTTGTTTGAAAGAACTTAAAGAGCTGCCTTTGGAGATCATCTTCTGATTCGGCAATAATTGCTGCATCGTCTGCGTAACACACCATACCAATTCTTTTGTTGCCCATTCTATATCCGAGATTAAGAGATGTTACTTTGTTGATAATTTTGCCCATGAGAAGATTAAACAAGAAGGGGCTTAAACTGTCGCCCAGTCTAATTCCTCCCGGTGTTGGAGTATTTTCAGTGAATTCGTCTCCTGCTCTAACTTTGGTTACGTTGTTGTTATTTAGTTTATGGAGTATCTTTGTTATACTATTCGGTGTTTCATTTTCTATTAATATATTTAGAATGTCTTCCAGGTGAACTCTGTCAAATGCCTTCGTCAAATCAATGAAGCAAATATACGCTGGCATGCCGAACTCTATAGCTTTTTCTTTTATTTGTTTTATTATAAATACTGCGTCTGTTATAGACCGCCCTTTTGTAAAACCTTGTTGTTCTTCAGCATTAGTGGTTTGCTTTTCCAGTTTGTCCTTCAGAATACCCGTGAAAAGTTTCATTGTTGTATTTGAGAGGGTTATTCCTCTATAGTTTTGTGGGCAGGTTTTTTGTCCTTTTTTAAATATGGGGATTATGATACTATTATGCCATTCCTCTGGTGTTTCTGTTTTGTTCAATATTTTGTTAAATAGTTGTGCCAGTTTACTTGCAAGTTCCGGGCCTCCATATTTTAAAAGTTCATTTTGTATACCATCCGTTCCCGGTGATTTTCTGTTTTTTAGCTTTTTGATCTTTGCTTCTACTTCTTTGTCATTGATTGTAGCACTCACATCTGTTTCGCCTTCGTTTATATTTAGCGTTTCTTCAGCATTATATAGCTCTTTAAAATGCTGTTGCCATGTCTCTATAGGTACTCCTTTGGTCTGCACGAACTCGTTAACTGGTTTTTTCCTGGTGCGGAGCATTTTTCGTACTTTTTTTTGGCCACCATATAGGTCGTAGTCCATGTCGCAAGTGAATTTGGCCCAATGTTCTCTTTTGATTGATTTTATTCTGGCGTTTACTTCGTTTCTTAGTTAAACATATTCCTCATGAGCTTCTTCCGATTGCGTGCTTTTATATGTCAGGTAGCATTTGCATTTTAATTCAGAGAGTTCTTTTACCTCTTGGCAAAACCACGGTTTGGTGTGGTTTGTCGCTCTCGTGTTAATTTTCCGCTTTCCAATCGCTTCTTCTGCTGCTTCGTTGATGCATTTCTTAATTTTTTGCCAAGTATCTTCTACTCCCCATTCGGGTTTTAAGTGATGAGGGTTTTAAGAGACTAAAAATGCAACCAAACTAAAGAAAATGAATTTATATACTACTGGACAGAAGACCAACAAGGAAAAAGTGCAAATGAAATAGTATCTGCTGTTTTTGATTGCCTAATAAAATTAAACATTCCTGAAACTGTGAAAACTATCCGCCTTGCATCCGATGGATGTAGAGGGCAAAATAAAAATTATTTTATGATGAGTATAATATCGTTTTGGCTATTCAAAAAAGCTCCTGCTACGATGAAAAGAGCCGAGTTTGTGTTTCCTATAGTGAGCCATTCTTTTCTCCCATCCGATCGGGTATTTGGGAGAATCGAGAAGGTGATCAGAAGAAAAGTAGTGATCATTGAACCAGCTGAATAAGTTTTTCTCAAATTTTTCTCACTATGGAACTGTGATTCCACTGTATGGTTTAAACTAAGATGTGAAATCAATTTTCGACGTGGTGCGATCTCCTGCCCAGTGGCACTTCCACTTCAATCCTTCGAAAAAGTTCCACTTCAAACGAAGTTCCAAGGGCAACGATGTTCTTATCACAGGAGAGGTTAATTATAGATCAGATTTTTGCCAATACAAGGAATTTTGTAAGAAAGGAAGTAATATTCAAGGTATAAATAATCCTTAGCTCATTGCTATAAAAACAGGGACAGTTTATGAGCTAAAAGCCACAGATGTGAGGAAGTTACTGGAAGAAGATTGCGGGGAAGATTGGAGGTCTGTAGACACTCTTGGATATTACAAAAGGATCGAAGGTGATCAGTTGGCAGCTGACGAAAACCAAAACAATGACGACATTTGCCAGCACCCCACTGAAGAAGATGGCTTGGTAATCTAACCAGTCAATTTTGCATTTTAATAAACAAAATGAAAAATATTGAAATTGCACTTTATTTTTATTATATTTTTTTTGTAAATTACGAATTTAATATATTAATTTAATAATATAAATAACTCAAACTTATGCAAAAAACTTCTTTTCTTGATACTTAGTTTTAAATCCATATAAATCAGTTACAGTTTGTTACAAAACAAGATAGATCCACAACTTTGGTTGCAAAACCAGATACATTACTAAAGTTAGTTTCAAAACCAGGTAGATCCAAAATTTATTATATTTTTTTTAAAAACTAATTATTGGTCAAAAGTGAAAACACAGTCAAGGATGTAACCATCTACGATTAATATTGTTCTGAAGCTATTAATTATTATTAATTAGAGAGTGATGATTCATTGGCAACTAGAAGAAGACTAAACATATCGGCTATAATGGAGTTATTAACATTATGTACTGATAATACATATTTTCAACTAAATAATGAATTCTATAAACAAAATTTTGGTATAGCAATGGGCTCTAGTTTATCTCCATTCTTAGCCGATATATTTATGGAAGATTTTGAAACAAATATCATTTCTAAACAAAATTTCAAACCCACAGTATGGTGGAGATATGTAGATGATAATAACACGCTACCTTTCCTGGATGTTTTAATCTCTAAGAACGATACTGGATATGAGACAGGTGTATAGAAAACCAACACACAGCAATAGATATTTAAATTTCAAATCAAATCACAATATTATTGTAAAAAGGGAATAATTAAATCCTTATACAATAGAGCCAAAATTACTTGTTCTAACGAAAATTCGTTCTTGGGGGAGAAACATTTGTTAACATCTGTTTTATTAAAAAATGATTGTCCTTTATCGTTTATAAATAAGGAATTTTTAACAATCGATCGAATAGAACAGAACAACTTCAAACGAGATCCTACAGCATACACAAGGAATAATATGAGGAAAATGACAATACCGTACATAAAAGGATTATCAGAAAAACTTAAAAGGATAGAAAATAAATTCAACATTTCAACAACATTCAAAACAACAAACATGTTGAGATCTATTTTGTCCAAAACCAAACCTAGCAATGAACAAGAAAGGATAAAGAATTGCATTTATAAAATACCTTGTGAAAGTGATCAGTTTTATTTAAGTGAATCATCAAGGACATTAAATGTTAGAATAAGTGAACATCAATCTTACATTAAAAATAGAGAATTTGATAGATCTCAAATATGTAAACACGCATGGGATAATGAACATAGGTTTAATGGAATAATTTAAATGTTCTCCTAAAAGAAACGGATGGTAAAAAAAGAAAAATCAAAGAAGCAGCTCTAATTATGCTAAATGAGGCCAATTGTGTCGCAAATTCCTCGGCAGAATGTAGTAGGATCTGGTTACCAATATTGAAAGAGGAAGTTATTAATAAGAAAATACCAGTATTAGTAAGTCAGTAACATATAGATGATACATCATTTATGTTTTTTAAAATAACGTAACATAAAAAAATCAGGTTTTTTCCTGGTTTTTTCCCTCATAATTTACTATGGAATCACTAACAGGAGAATTTTACTGTCATCATGTCATGTGTTTGTCTTTTTAAAGACGAATTACATGCTATTATTTTTCTGACGGATATTCTCAAGTTAAAGTGATTTCATGTAATCGAATGAACTATCTTATAAGTAAAGTCGTCCCAGGAGCGCAACTCAACAATATTGGTAATATCATTTAAAGTCGTCTACTTTAAAATGCATAATGTATGTCTGAATTGTCAATATAAATGAGTCAGATAAAATTAAATTATTAGAAGAATTTTTCCCTTTGTAACAAAAAACAAAATTTGTTTTTTTTATTTTTTATTTGTTTTTGTTAATTTACTGTTTGTATTTTGAGAACGATTTCCGAAGTGGAAATTGAAACGTCAATAAACGTATTTTTATCTTTAATTGCGGCTTATTCCCAGTTAAATAGTAATTCATCTACGACTAATTTGTATAGAATATTAAAAAAAAATAAATAAATGGAAAGCAAGCTAGTTATAAGTTTTTCCTTTTTCCTGAACAATTTTTAGAAAGTGACTTACCGGTTTATGAAACTAGACGGCTCAGATATTAATTGAAAAATTATTTTCGCTTTGTGATTATTCCAGAAGGGAAATTAATTAGGGTCATAAAATAAATTAAGTTCAAATAAATAAATTATGATGAGTTTTATACAATTGTACATTTCATTGATTGTACCATGCATGTTTCTATTTTTTCAATATGTTGAGTCTTATTTTTGGAGTGATTTCACTACTGTTCTTTCTTGGATTTAACGTTAGAATGACTGGTTTGTTTTTGTTTTTAACCCATGAAGGACTGGAGTTGCCTAATGGCAAAACTGGTATTGACGTACTAATTTTATTATTTTGAGGTTATGTTAGTTTGTTTTGTTTCCAAGAACGTGCCGGTCTGCAGAAAATAAGTGATTTGAAGATATACACCTAACAAAAACTTAATTCGTTGGTGTTTGTGAGATTTTATAGTCACCGTTTTTGATAGTTGTAAAAATGGATACAAGATTTGTGTAAGTAGCTTAATTTGTCAATTACTTCTGAATAACTATTACATCTAAGTGGCTAAAGTAACAATTATGCTCTAAGAGAAAGGTCATTTTCCCTCTGTGAATATTTAACAACCCTTGAAAAAAAGCGATCTTTTACAATATTTTGTTTTTATTCATCGCGTTGCCATATGGCAACGCTAGTATCTACAGGCATCTTGTTTTTTCAGGCGGGGTTTCTCTCTACAAGAAGCTTTGAACATGGTTTACGAAGATGACGTCAACGTTAGAAATATTTATGTTGATCCCCCAAATATTGGAGACCAAACTGATGAAGATTCTGGCGAGGAGGATGGGGGAGGATTCATCTACAATCTGTCTAGAAAACAGCTGGAAGCAAATGTTGAGGTGTAAATGTATGGCGAAGAAGCAGACAAGGAGGATGACGACATCGAAGAAGATGCAGTTCAAGCGATGGATATTTCCCAGGAAAGCAGCGGAAGATTTGGTCGACAATGCCGCTACTTTCTCAGAATATAGCTACGAACCATTCAATACGTTGACACCTGTCGAGATGTTCGAATTATTTTTCGACGAGGATATAATTAGTTACATTCTCAACCAATGCACGAGTTATGCACTACAGAACAACTTTCCCGACCCCAACATTTCCGCAGGAGAAATGAGGTGTTTCTTTGCCATTTTGATTCTATCGGGGTATAATTGGCTGCCGGGAAAAAAAATTTACTGGGATACGAAAGGCGATATGGGTAATGCAATGGTCATGAACACTATGCGAAGAGATCGGTTCCTTACAATTTGGCGTTTTTTCCACCTTGCAAGTAATGAAGCCATCGATGAAAGGGACAAATATTACAAGATCAAACCCTTAGCTGACTATTTACAGAAAAAATATAAAGAATATTACGTCCCTGAACGCGAATTAAATTACGACGAATCTATGGTGAAATACTTTGAACGCCACTCATGTAAACAGTTCATAAAAGGAAAGCCGATTCGTTTCGGATACAAAGTTTGGTGCCTCAACACTAGAAGTGGGTATCTTGTAAGCTTCAAAATGTACCAAGGAACCGATCCCAAAGCAAATAATCATTATTAAAAAGTTTTTGGAGCCTTTTGAAACATATAAAGGATCGTGGCTATAGCCTTACTGGAACAATACGGGAAAATCGCATTCCAAAAACTGCCCTATAGAATCGAAAGCTAATATGCAGAAACGCAAAAGGGGTGATGTAGAGTCGATTTCGAGAGAGAAACTGGTATTATAGTTGTAAGATGGTTGGATAACAGCGTCGTAAGTGTAGCGTCAACATGTTATGGGGTGGAACCACAATCGCTCGTGAAAAGATATTCACAAGCTGAAAAGAAAATCATCCAAGTTCAAAGTCCATGCCTGATTGGTAAATATAATAATGCAATGGGGGGGCACCGACCTAATGGACGAAAATATAAACCGCTTTAGAATAGGAATGAGGGCAAAAAAATGGTACTGGAGCTTGATTACCTGGATGCTAGATGCGACTATACAAAATGCGTGGGTGCTACATAAAAAATCCGGCAACAAGTTGACACAGTTAGAGTTTAGGCGTGAAATTGTGCAAGCCTATCTGACCAAATACGGAGTGCCTGCAAAACAAGGTGGCCGACCGTCTAGTTCACTCTCAAGTCGTTCCTTTCATAGAGTATCTGATGATATTAGATACGATGGAGTTGGGCATTTACTGGAACCAGTACCAAATAAAAAGAAAATTATAGGTGTGCAGGTGAAGAATGCAGGTCGATCATGAGAATAAGATGCGCCAAATGTGAAGTAGGTTTGTGCACAAAGTGTAATGTTAAATTTCATATACAGCTATAGAAAGTTTTTTGCCGATTATCTCTCAATTTCATAGAATATTTTTTACTTTTATTTCATTCGGTTAATGTAGCCATAGGAACCTAGTGTTGCCATTTGGCAACACGCAATATTTTTAGGTTTTAATATATTTAATAATTATTTTTGTCTTTTTCTAAGTAAGTGCTGTCCATTCATAAGAGTTATTTGTATTATTTATGTAAAATAAAGATTTTCGAAAACTTCGTCCTTCATGGGTTAATAGAGTTCAGGAGATTAGAAATTTAGCCAATCCTGAGTATTACAAATATGTATCTGATTCTCTTAATCCTGCCGATCTTCTATCAAGAGGCTGTGGTGTTCGAATCTCGATGTTGGGAGGGCCCGGGATGGTTGTACAGAAACGAAAATGATTGGCCCCAACAAAAATTAGAAGTTGGTGAAGAATAAGTCTGTACCGAGAAAAAGAAAAAAGCCGGTTCGTTACTATTGAATGACATCTGGCGATTGGCATCTGCATTACTTTTCTCAGTACATAAAACTTGAAAATGATAGCTTGGGCTCTACGATTTTGTTATAATTCAAGAAATTCAAACGAAAAACGTTCAGGTAAATTGGTCGCTAAGGAAGTCGATAAAGCCGAAATATTTGTATTAAAGCCAGTGCAGAACAAAGCGTTCGGTTTCGATACGAAACGAATTTCCTCGCTAAACACGTTTGTTGATGAATTTGGACTTATACGTTTATAAACTCGCATTATTGAGAGACTTGACACGGAAGATTTTCGTCTGCCTATCTTACTTCCAAGTGAACATTTTATAGTGCGTAAGTTAATTATAAGAATACACATAAGCTATTATTATGTAGGCACACAAGTACTACTTAGTTTGCTCGGCAAAAAATATTGGACTTTTAAAGAATGGAGGCGGTTTCAGAGAGGTTACCTCAAGATAATGTTGGTCGACTACAGTTTAAGAAAGAACCAAGTAAAGAGAGTGCGGAAGTGATAAAACGCAGAGCACCCGACTTAAATGAAAGGTAAATATACGCGATGTAGCCGGGTGGTGAAAATTCCTAAGATTTAAGTGATATTTTCATGACTTTTTCGTAACGCTCTGCATTTTCTGAGAAATATATGTCAAATTTCTCAAGGTGGGAGAATGTCGAGTAAATACTTCATGTTTACTTAAAAAATCCCTAAACAGCATTTCGTCTCTCCGGCTGAGGGCTATATATATCGAATATATGCTTTGTTTTTGAAAGACAAGAAGTATTGTAACCAAAATACTCTTTATAACTGCAAAGAGGGCATGATCGTAAATGATTTAAAAATGAATCCAAGATATGCTAATGATAATGTTATATTCGTATTTTTGCTTAAATGCTTACAAAAATTTAAAGAACCGAAGAATTGCTAAATAAATTGCAATCAATTACTACTTGAATTTTCATCTAACAAAATTTGCTTTCTCCAACCGATAGTGCGAATTCCATCTTAACTTAAAAATAGAAGTCATATGACAAATGTTTGAAAACAGCTTCAAAGACATTAAAAAATAATAATTTCCGTACCTGCCGCTATATATCTAACCCACCGATGATGTAGTGTGGCTTTATGTGTCATTTTAATTGGAAAACTATCCACGGTGAGCTAGGATTTAATTAGAACATAAATAGGACATTTGCCCTTGAGACTAAAATAATTCTACGCCGCGCGAAAATATCAAATTTAACGATGTTATATTTGTAAAACAAATGCTAGTTTGTATTCAAACTATTTTCGTAATAAACTATTGTAGTCGACAAAAAAATCTATATAGAATGTTTCTAATTTTGAGATGCAAAGATTGCAAAGGAAATTTTGTGAATAACTAGATATTTCCACTAATAGTTGCACCATATTTTACTATTTGGTGGATGGCTTATACGTTTTCTAATAAGAATTTAAATGTAAAATTAGTATTGTTTCTATAAGAAATCCTTCCTTTTAATCTACACACATTAACAGGTATGTGTTTAATAACTTTTCGATTGTATAGGTC
Source organism: Diabrotica balteata (assembly GCA_918026665.1). Classification (NCBI taxonomy): domain Eukaryota; kingdom Metazoa; phylum Arthropoda; class Insecta; order Coleoptera; family Chrysomelidae; genus Diabrotica; species Diabrotica balteata. The sequence goes on from OU898279.1 coordinate 132,783,844, forward strand.
CATCCAGTTGGTGATCGCCCCTGACTTCTTCTTCCCTTCGGTTTTCCTTGGAACTCTAGTCCCTACATATTATTGGCACATGTTATATGTCCAAATAAAGTTAATATTTGGATATTTGGTTTGACGAATTTATAGAACTGGAGAGACATTGTGCATTGTTAACCTCCGCAAAGATAAATTTATTTGTTCTAGTCATCCAACAAATTCGAAGTATTCTTCGTAAACATCACAGATCCATGGATTTTTTTCGTATTTGCTGTTCGGATAGTTCACATTTCAGAGTTAATCTTTTTTTTATTTAGAATATCCGCATCAACCATTAAAGGTTATTAGCGGTTTTACAGATTTTACAGTTGCTATTAAATATACTATTTACAAATTGCGTATTAAATTACAAATAATAAAATACAAATTACAAAAAGATACATATAATATAACTTAAATTTTGTGTAGTAAACGTATGTCCTTAAGGAATTTGATTGTATTTGATATATTACTGTTTAAAATATCTTTAAGTTTCTTTGCTTCTTCTGGTACGTTGTTGATGGCTCTTTCGTAGGAATAAAGAGGACATTCAATCAATACATGTTGAACAGTTATTGGACATTCACAATAGGAACATTCAGGTGGTAGTTCTTTTCACAATTTCAGTTTGCTCGTCAGTAGCAGCTTTCTTTGCTAATTCATTTACTTTTTCGTTTCCTGCGATACCTAGATGTGATGGTACCCAGAGAAATGTAACGTTCACGTGTCTGTTTTGTAGATGATAAAGTGATAGTTGTATTTGTTGCAGGATAGCATGTACTGGATATATTTGCCTTAAGCTCTGAAGAACAGATAAAGAGTCAGTAATGATATAAAAATCTAAGCTTGCATGATTCTTACACATATTTAAAGCCTTTAAAATGGTGATTTCTTCTCCCGTGAAAATGTTGCAGAATTGAGGGATGCAAACTTCATATTCAGACTTTCCTAGAAAAAAGGCCGCTGCGTGTCCGTTTTCAGTTCTTGACGCATTAGTAAAAATCTTGTTATGGCCAGTGTATTCTTATATCCGTTCTTGATAGAATTTTTTAATGATTATGTGATTAGTGGTACTCTTTGGATAGGCCGTGAGCGATAGATCAATAGTGGGAAAATTAATAGTCCAGGGAGGTATAGTTCGCTGTGTAGGGTAAGAATGTGTCAGCTGCTCCATGTCAGAACCATATCTCGTTAGACGTTCTTTCAGGGCTGGATATTTAATTTGTTGATGGATATAAGTAGGTTGATATATTTTATAAAGAAGTGGATAGTTTATGTTATTAGGGTTGGAAGACAATCTCGCGACATAATTTAAAGAAATGTGTTGTCTTCGTATTGATAGGGGAGATTTATCTAGGATAACCTGAAAACTTGAAACAGGACTAGTTCGGTAAGCACCCAGAATTAGGCTTAAACATGTGTTTTGTATAATGTTTAGTTATTTAAGTATATAATTACTCGCAGTTAAATAGCATATTGCACCATATTCCAGGTTACTTCGGATTAATGATTGCAGCAGTAGTATATATGAAGCAATTTTATGGTTTCCGCTCCCCAAGATCGGTTTGATAGGATTTTAAGGAGATTTATTTAAGATTGGCAGGATACGATTAGATTTTTAATATGTTCTGCCCATGTTAACTGACTGTCCAGTCTTAGGCCAAGAAATTCAATGCTCTCTACTTGTTTAAGGTTGATACCATTTAGAGTAAGTGTTGTTTTGCAATCAGTTTTTCTTTTATTGAATACGATGAATTGAGATTTATCACCTGAGAACATATAAATATACAAAAAATATACTAAACAAAAAATATTTTTTGTTTAGTATATTTTTCTATATTTTAGTAGGGTTGGACAGCCAAGTCAGCCATTTGCATACGTTGTGTAATTACCTGTTCACAGCTTCCATTGCTACCTAAATATATGAAACTTTTAATTACTGCATATTCAGCATTGTTTTAAATCTCTCTTTTGTTGTTGGTTTTTTTCGACATTCATTACTTTTGTCTTATTACTTTTTCTTTATGTGCCGTCTTCTACCGAAGGTTGGCGATAATCAAACAATAGGTTTTTCTGTTTAGTGCCGCATGTATTATTTTCGTAGCTTCTGGGATTTGAAACCATTCTTTCAAGTTTCTTAGTCAGGATTTCTTTTTTCTGTCCAAACCTCTTCTACCTTCAATCTTGCCTTCCACGATAAGCTAAAGCAGACTGTACTTATCATTACGGAAGACATGGCCCAGGTATGACGCTTTCTTTCTTTTAACCGTTGTACAAAAAGGGAGTACATATGTGGGAAATTATTAGTATAATTTCAGTGTATGTGGACTGTAATATACAGGACTGGTTCAAATAAATTAGGATATGTAATAAAGGGTATACAGACAATGGCAAATTAAGTTTATAGAAAGTCTTACCGATATTTTGTCTGTTCCACACACTCGCGGTTTTTTTTCTTATTCGGAATATGTCCGAGCACACTCGCGGTTTTTCTAAACACGTGTTTCGCGGTACTACACTTTGCGAGATAGAGCACACTTTATCTGTACACGATTTAAGACAGTATTTTCGGTATTTCTGGCGTAACTAGGGCGGGAAAGAGGTAATTGCGATAGAAAAACAGTCAAAATAGATGCTGTTCTTTTTGATAAGCGAAGAAAGAGAATGGTCTGTCCTTAGCGACAGCTGATAATCAAGAGAGTCTCTTTGCTTCTTTTCTATCTTAACACTGTCTGTATTTCATAAGGGAGGGGGGTTAAAATGTAAGAAGAAAGGGTTATTAAGGGTTGGACTAAAATAATTATTGTAAAATTGTGATACAATTTTCGCATATGAAAAAATTGAACAACAGTTGTTAACAATTCCACCTCTTTACCCATTCGTCTTAATATCTCTGTGTTGGTCACTCTGTCTGTCCAAGGTATTCTCAGTATTCGTCGATACAGCCACATTTCTAGAGCCGTTACCTTCTTTATAGTTGCTGCTGTTAACGTCCACTCTTCTACTCCGTAGAGTAGCGTAGAGAGTACATAGCATTTCGTGGCCCGCCATAGGAGGTTAACGTATAGGTTGCGGTTGCTTAAGAGCTTTCCCATTTTGGTGAATTTGGATCTTGCTATTTCTTGCTTTCATATCTTATTACTAATAAGTTTTAATCCGTATTCCTAGCTTACTCTTTTTATTTGGTAGACTATCACTGTAAGATCTTTCTTACTTTGGTCTAGAAACAAAGTGTCATGGTACACCTTAACGCAACATATTGAAACACTTCCTTTCTATTTGTCTGGAATAATTATCATTATGTGTTCACTATATAAGCATATATAATATACATTGGTACACCAATAAGACTAATATTTGGAACTAAGAAAGAGATTTGATAGAAATAAGCAATGTAAAAAAAATGTAAATATGAATTTAAAATATAATATATGTAGTTGAAAGCTAGCTAGCAGGTTATGCAGGAGAATGACCACTCGACACACAAGGAATGATATCAGCTGGTGTGATATAAGTGAAGAGATAATGAAACTGGCGAATGAACTGTGAGAATAAAGTTGCCCAAGGATATAATGTGAAATCAAAAGAAGAGATTTTGGCTGACTGGGGGATTCTGGTAATAAAAATGAGAAGCATGTGTCGTTTTCCAGCAAGTATACATCAAGACAAATATTTACAACGGTTCAAGAAGAATAGAAGAATAGAACTGGTATCTTACATACAAAACAATCTTTGAATCTTACAAAGATCGCAGGTTTGTGCTATATGATTATTATAATAATTGTTTTATATTAAACGTTTATAAAATGCTTTATGAAAAGGCACGAAAAATATATGGCGGTGGCCAAAGAAAGCTTTAATGTATGTTCCGCCAGAAAGAAGGAAAAGGGGAAGACCACTAAATTCCTGGAGAAGAGAAATTATAAAAACAATGCAATCTAGAGGCTTAGAAGAGGGAGATTGGAGAGATAGGAAAAGATGGAGGCTGAAATGCGGGAAGCGGCAATCGCCGTAGGACCCCCGTTATATGATGATGATGACGAAAAATATATATCTTTTTCGTGGCATTTTATAAAAGTGCATGTTTAGACCAGAAGAAATATCAAACTTAAATGAAACTGGCTTGACGACAGTGATGTCTTCTACGAGAGTTGTTGCTCTTATGGGTAAAAATCAAGTTGCTCTTATATATGTTTAAGAGAGGGAAAAACTTGATACTTTTGTTGTTTTTATATTGCAGCAGGAAGAATAGTGCCACTGATTTACCTAGTATGAAAACAGGCAAATTTTAGAAGAAAAGGGAAAAAAATAATAAGTTTGAAAAAATCAGTTAAAAGAGATTTGGTAAGAAACAGTGGAAGTTTTTTTTGCTGGATATGAAGTTTATTTTTGACAAGGATACTCGTTTTATAAATGTCTTTATACTTGTAAGATTTGTGGTGCTTAATAAACTAGAAATTTATTACATAGGAAAACTTATGTTACTACAAGATACCGATTTGGTAGTAAAATTTTTACGAAAAAAAGCAAATAACAGCTTTTTGCTTCCTTATATTAATTCTTCTTCTTCTTAGCATTCTGTCGTCCATGTGTAGACATAGGCCTCTCCCAACTTCTTCCATCGGTCTCTATCCTAAGCAACATATTTCCAATTTGTACCGGCTATTCTTTTGTCATCAACCCATCTCATGTGTGGTCTTCCTCTTGGTCATTTACTTTCGTAAGGCCTCCAATGTTGTATTGTAGTATTATAATGTTGGTCTTTCTGTCTAGCAGTGTGACCCGCGAAGCTCCATTTAAATTTGGCAATTTTTAGTTGTTATGTCGTCGACTTTTGTTTTGGATCTTACCCAATCGTTTCTCTTTTTATCTGACAGTCATATACCTAACATTGCTCTTTCCATTGTTCTTTATGTTGTGGCTAGTTTATTCATGTTTGTCTTGGTTAGGGTCCAGGTTTGACATCCATATGTCATGATAGGAAGGATGCATTGGTTGAACACTTTGCTCCTCAAGTATTGGGGTATTTTGCGGTTCTTAAGTATCCAACTAAGTTTTCCAAATCCTGCCCATGCTAGTCTTGCTCTTCTAGTAATTTCCGCACTTTGGTTCTCTTTGTCAAGTCTCAGGATTTGGCCTAGGTAGATATGTTCTTGGATTTGTTCTATCTCACTGCCGTTTATAGTTATATGTCTGTGGTCATCTGTTTGTGTCTTTATTTTTGTTTTTTTCATATTCATTTTTAGTCCGACGTATTGGGAGCAGGCTGCTAGTTCAGCAGCCAAACATAATTTGCAGTTCCTCGAATGTGCCCGCTATAATCACTATGTCGTCAGCGAATCTGAGGTGGTTTAACTTGTTGCCATTAACGTTAATGCCATAGGTTGACCAATTTGTAGTTTTGAAGACGTCTTCTAGGGCTAGGTTGAAAAGCTTTGGCGATATTACGTCTCCTTGTCTCACTCCTCTCTTAATGGGGTTGGGATTTGTATTTTCGTGATATTGATTATATTTCAGTTATATAAAAAAGGATATTGCAGCAGTGTTACTAACCCCGATCAGTAAAAGAACTTCAATAGTTTTAAATGTGTTTAAGTTTAATGTTATTTTCCGTCTTTTAACGTGAGAAAAATTTTTGACCACATTAATAACGATTAATTTTAGTTTACTTACCTACTATACAGTTTGGTGTTTAACATACTGGTAATAAAAAACTTTTGCTTACTATTTTAATGTTTTTTTTGCATCAAATAAACTTTAGACAAACCAGATTAAGGGTCTAATCATCTATACATCGTAAATGAATGTTCCCCACCGGTGGTTATCATTTAGCAATATAAAAAAAAACTATTAATCGATTTTTCTATATTTTCTTATAGAAGATTAGTAAATTAGTAGTAACATAAAATATATGTGTAAAATAATATCCTGAAAAGTGGAACAAATCATCATTAGCTATATTTTAGATTTTGATTGCCAAAGTCAAATATGCCGAATGATCCTCACTTTCCACTATAATTTTTATACAACATTAATAATCCTGAAATTATTGTTGCGATTTTACTAAAATATTTTCATCTAAATTACAACATTTACTTCTAAATAACTTATATCGTAATAGGTTGCATATTTATCGATCCAAAAATGTCAAAAGGAATCTCATATATTGCCGTAAATACCTCAATTACTGACATGAAGTATAAATACACCTTTCTCTTTAACTTTAATAATATCCAGCTTTTGCTTGCGAAGTATTTTTAGAGAAGTATGTTTGTTTTATTGTGCGTTTTGTCTTTATCTTGCTGCTTCTAAAAATAAAGATAGATAATTTAGCATTAAAATTTACACCATATGTCCGGGGTTTCTATTATTTATATTTGTAATTAAATATCTGGAGCTGCAGATATAAATGTACCAGTAGTGTATCTAAGAAATTGTTTCTAAATATATTTACTTTTTAATGCTTTATAGTTCTTTTTAATATATCTACTTATAATCTACTTATAATATCTCAATATACCAACACAGCTAATAGAATTGATAAAAGAAACACTAAAAGTAGAAAGTAAAATTCGGATACAAAACGAATTAACGGAAACAATAGATGTGAAGAAGGGACTACGCCAAGGAGACGTTCTATCATGCATATTATTCAACATCATACTTGAAAAAATAATAAGAGACACAACAGTTAATACCCGAGGAACAATAATTAATAAAAGCGTGCAAGTACTAGCATTTGCAGATGATGTTGACATAATCGCAAGATCAAGAAGAGAAATGATAGAGGCATTCACTCAAATAGAACGAGTTGCAAAAAATAGTGGTCTTAAAATCAATCAGACAAAAACAAAATATATGCCTGCAAATAAAAACGCACAAATAAGGCAGCGGCCAAATTTAACAATGGGAGAATACAACATTGAGGCGGTAAAAAACTTTACATACTTAGGATCCCTAGTTACGTCTGATAACAACGTTGCAGAGAAAGTGAAGAGGAGAACATTTATTGCCAATAAATGTTACCATGGCTTAATTAGGCAACTAAGATTAGATAACGTCTCCAGAAAAACAAAATGCCAAATATACAAAACCTTAATAAGACCGGTACTCACATACGGGTTAGAAACCTGGACACTCTCTAAAAGAGAGGAAACGTTATTAGCCACCTTTGAAAGAAAAATCTTGTGACACATATATAAGGGCACAAAAGAAAACGGGATTTGGCGAAGAAGGTATAACTTTGAACTATACAACATATACCAGCATCCGGATATCATAACATTCATTAAAATAGGAAAGCTACGTTGTATTGGACATGTGGAAAGAATGGAAGAAGGCGAAATACCAAACAAAATATTCAAACAAGTGCCAGTAGGAAAAAAAACAAGAGTAAGACCGAAGCTGAGATACGTAGAACAAATAGAAAATGATATAACAACATTAAAAATTAAAAACTGGAAAAAAAAGCACGAAACAGGTAAGAATGGAGAAGAATCCTTGAACAGGCCAAGACCCAAAAAGGGTTGTCGAGCCAGTGATGATGATGACTTATAATCAGAGTGATAGTTAGACGTACTCTCTCTTCTATAATAGTCTTCTTTTAAAACTAAGTGGATAGTAATTAAGAAAAACAGAAAATGTTACATTGAATGGATCTATTGAACATATAAAAAAGTTTACATACCTGGGAACAATTGTCCACTATGAATAAAACTTGACAACGGAGATTGGGTACAGAATTAAAAAGCAAAATCAAGTTTTATGAAGACGAAAAATTTTTTCAGCAGAGAAATTTCACTAAATATTAAAAATTGAATTAATTAAATGCTACGTATTCCCAGTTCTATTAGATAACATGTAAGCATAAGCTCTGACAGGACAATCTCTCAGCCTTCGAAATGTGGATATATAGAAGACTTTTTCAGGTACTCTAAACAGACCACACAACGAACATGTAAGTACTGGAAAGACCCGGTAAACAACACAAAATGGCATTTACAGTACAGCAGAGGACGACCTGACTAAATATGAGAATTGGACAAGCTAGAGCAACATTTAATGAGATGAGAAAAGTATTAGGCAGTAGAAACCTTAGTTTGCAACTTAAAATAAGAATATTACGTGTGTTTTCGGTGGTGCTGTATGAAATGGAGGCCTGGACCTTAAAGAAAGAAGTGAGCGATCGGCTTGAAGCATTCGAGATGTGGACCTACCAAACAATATTAAAAATAAGTTTTGTAGACCAAATACCAAATGTTGACGTCCTCAGAAAGATGACAAAAGAAATGGAAATTATGAATACGATTAAGATAAGAATATCTCGGCCACGTTATAAGAGGGAATAAATATGTGTTGCAACAAATCATAATGCAGAGAAAAATACAGGGAAAACGAAGTATTGAAAGAAAACGCATCTCTTGGCTCAACAGTCTGAGAAAGTGGTATAATTGCAGTTCTGTCGATTTGTTCAGAGCTGCAATCTCGGAGTAGACGGTACCTAAATACGAAGAAGAGAGGACGACCGCACATAATATGAATTTGTAATGTAATAAAGACTTTCAGATTCAAGAGTCAGAAGGTGGGCGGAAGTTCGAGTTCCATAAACCGGCAAAGATCCACAAAATACTGTCTATCAAATTATGATGATGGTGACTACATTAATATCACTGTTTTCAAAGATGACAAAAGACGGGTACTGTAAAAAATCGTACAGCCAAAATAATTTGATCACCTATCTCTGTAGAACTATAAACAACATTAGAAGAGATAGGAATAAATTTGCATTCAGATGGGTTTATTAGATTACAAATAAAGAAAATCTCAACAATGTACTTATTACATGATCATAAAATCACTTTCGCGTCATGTTAATATGGGGGGAAAGGGAGTTCTTTTCTCTGTAAACCGTCTATTTGGATAACTTGGACAGATCAATTTATGCACATACAGTCAAGGTCGATTTAGTCTTTTGGAAGTATCTTCTTTTTCGTGAGTTGTGCTTGCTTTTAAGCGTTTCAAGCAACAATTTCTCGGACTGTACACTGTTTAATGTTATTCAGCTAAAATAGTTGTTTTCTTGTGACCCAGCGTTTTCCTCTATGTTGATTACGATTTTCTATGCGTTAATTGTTAAGCACTCAGTACATTCGTCGTTTACAGTGTTCAACAGGGTTTGAAGGTTTTCTAGACTCTCTGCCATGATTGTGGTGTAATCTACGTATGTGATATTAATAATAATTTTATCATCGATTTTAACACTATCGCGACGATTATTTAACGCTTTCTCAACATTAAAAACTTGTTCAGTTCAGGCATTAAACAACATCGGTGACGAACACTCGTAGGAGTATACTAGTGGGCAAACGTCAAGAGTAATTCGAAAGACTGACGAAAAATAACAGTGTAACAATGGTATGGATACCAGTGTTATCGGTAAATAAATTAATAAATAAAACAAATGAAAAAGCTGATGAATTTGCCAGAATTGGTGCACCATCCATGTCCGAAAAAAGCTTGTATTCGACAACAACATAACTATAACTCTAATTAATAATTTTGAAAATAACAATTCAGAAATAATAGTACAGCAAACATCATAAATTTTATTTAAAGAACAAACAGATATTCTGCACTGCTTACATCATTTAGTCGCTGTTAACATATTTTAAAAATGTCCAACAATAAAAATCCAACATTAAAAACCTAGAAGCATTCGAAATGTGGTGTTACCGACGCATTTTGAAAATATCATGGATGGATCGCAAAACAAACGAACAAGTTCTCGAACAACTAGGAAAACAATGCGAAGTTTTAAATTCCATAAAGATCAGGAAATTGGAATACTTGGGGCACATCATGAGAGGTGAAAAGTACCAACTACTAAGGAATATAATGTAGGGTAAAATCAAAGGTAGAAGAAGCGTAGGAAGGCGTAAAATCTCGTGGCTACGCAATCTCCGTGAGTGGTTTGGATGCAGTTCAATTGAACTATTCAGGCGAGTAACCAATACAATTATAATTGCCAGAATGATTTCCAATCTCCGATAGGAGTGGAACTTGAAGAAGAAGAATAGACCAAACATGGTTATCTAATGTATGGCTTTAATTAAATATTTGAGAAATGGCTAAAATCTAATAAATATACACATAAAAAATCGATATCTACATCCTCGTAGTAACAATTGGGCAAGGAGTGTCCGTTTTTGGATAACTTCTTCTTCTTAGAGTGCCATATCCCTACGAAACGTCGGCGACTACCATGCTTATAATATTATTATACTGATCTCTTTGGATAACGTAGAAGTGTAAATGGTAAGTCTTTAATGCCATCAAATTACAATGTCTAAGCTGCGAGACTAAACCAAAATGGAAAATTATGTTCTTCTAGATTAGATATTGAAGACCAAGAAATTAAAAACAACAATTAGCAAGGCTGAAGATAGTGCTGCTATATACTAATTTGACATATAACAACATACTAAACCGAAACGTATAACTACCCGGGCTAAAGAACAATACAGAAAAAGAAAAGCCTTAGTCTAACAATGGCTGTTCTTAGCCACCTGTATAGGTAGATATGACAGAGTAAATCGATATAAAATGTATGAAATATCGAGACACCAAATCAGATTGTTAGAATAGTGAAGTTGGCACTAAATAAATGATGATAAACTTTATAGCTTAGGAAGGGTATAAATAAGAAAATTTCAAAACAAAAGAAAAAATTCATCAGAAACGCAGTATTAACAGTATTGTTTTGCCTGGTGTTGGAAGCAGTAGAAGAAATGGGATACAGCTGTAAAAAACAATGTTAACAAATAATGCAAGAAATTATTTTAATTTAATTACTTATTAATTTTATTCATCATCATCATCATTTAACCCGGATCTATCCACTGCTGGATATAGGTCTCCCTCAGTATTTTCCATGTATTTCTGTTTTGTGCTGTTTGCATCCAATTTTTGTCGATCCGTTTTATGTCATCAGACCATCTTGTTGGTGGACGACCTCTACTTCGATGTGCTTCTTGTCTCGGTCTCCACTGTATTATTCGCTGTGTCCATCTGTTATCCGACATTCTAGTTATGTGCCCCGCCCAGTTCCACTTAAGGGTCATAATTCTTTCTATGGCATCTGTTACTCCTGTTCTCCGTCTTATTTCCTTGTTCGTGATCCGATGCCTACGAGAAATGCCTAACATCAATCGTTCCATGGCTCTTTGGGTAACACAAATTTTATTTGTTACTTTCTTGGTTAATGTTAATGTCTCTGCATCATATGTAAGTACTAAAGTAATATGTACTTACTTACATATTAATTTTATTACTGCTCTAATATTTGGTCTGAATTTGACAGGCCTGTCGGAAGTAAACAACGTATGCTTTGTTAATACGCTAGCAGGTGGCGTTGGAATCAAACAAAATAATTTGTTATATAATATATATATATATATATATATATATATATATATATATATATATATATATATATTATATATATATATATATATATACTTTATCCACTTTTAAAAATATCTTTAAATTTTTAAAATATGAAGCTTCGTGCTAATTTACTGTACCCCCTACTGAACCATTTTTTTATGTTCTTTTTCTTCGAGTGCCATATCAGAATTATCCGACGTTGGCGATCACCATTGCGATCTTCTGCAATATAAAATAATTGTCCTGCATTTGGTCTCTGAGTCCATTCACAAATGTTTTTTAACCAAGAAACTGGTTTTCTTCCTAGACCTCTACGGCTCTCTATTTTGCATTTAAGGATGAGTTGTAATTTTCTTTACCAACTTCCTCTTACTATACGTACCAGGTAAGACATTTTACGATGTTTCAAGGTATCTTGAGCATTCGTCTATGAACCCACATTTCCAATGCTTCAATTTTGTTTATGGTCTATACTTTTAGTGTCCACACTTGCGCACTATACAAAAGTACGGACCAAACATAGCACTTAACCATTCTTTACCTTAGTTCTAAACTGAGATGGTTATTGCAAAGAAATGGCGTTATTTTCATAAAAGTAGTTTTAGTCATTGTTGTTCTACGTTTTATTTCTATTTCTGGATCTAGTTGGTCTGTTATCACAGTTCCCAAATATGTCATTTTGTGAACTTTCTCAACTTAGACTCCGTTTAATTGAAGCTTTGCATCGGGTTGTGAGTAACGACGAAACACTAAAAATTTGGTTTTGTTTGAGTTTATTTTAATGCCCATTTCCTTTCCTACCTCATGAATACGATCAAGCAGAATTTGAAGTCCTTCAATGATATCTGATAGAATTACTGTATCATCTGCATATCTAATCACATTAAGTAGTTCCCCGTTGATTTTTATTCCGTATGGTTGTCTCTCAGTGCCTTTTTAAATAACTGGTCCAAATAAACAATGAACAATGTTGGCGACAAAATGCAACGTTTTCTGACTCCTCGTTGTATAGAGATTTCATGGGTATGTTCTAGTATTAGAAAAAAACAATAATATTAAGCCTTTAGTAATAGGTGGAAGTGAAAATAGTAATAATAATTTTAAATAAACCTTGAAGTGAAAACCAGTACTCTACTTGTGACTTTAAAACCATACGCGTTAATCAGAAATACATATTCGTCGATCTAAAAAGTCACATAATGAATCTAAACATAAAGATTTTATAGGCCTGAGTGTTCTCGCTATACAGCAAGTTATTAAGATTAAAACTAGAAAGTCGAAGTGGCCAATTTGGCTCCTGTTGCGATTTGAACCTGAAATGATTTTGCGTCATTCTAGTATTTTTATTCAAAGCAATAATAATTTTATATTTATTTTCATACAAAGTCTTGACGTCTCGATCAGAACATCTTACTTACAACTGAAACATCTTGAATAAATACGAAAAATATATGTTTCGATAGGCGATGTCGATAAGTCAGACGATTCCGAATTATGTCATTACTGCTTTTGCTTCTCAGCACTATGATTTAGTCCACAACAAAAACATCTCAGTAGAAGACAAAGATATTGAGCCAGTTGACTCCTATAAATACTTAGGCCATGAGATCAGAATAAGTCGAGACAACCAAACAATCGAGATGAAAAGAAGAATAAACCTCGCTTGGGCTGCATTTGGAAGGATGAAGGATATTTTTAGGTCTAAGATTCCAATGTGTCTGAAAAGAAAAGTATTTAATCATTGTATTTTGCCAGTGATGACCTACGGCGCAGAAACCCTAACGCTCACAAGAACAACAGTGAGTAAACTACAAGTTGCGGAAAGAGCAATGGAGAGAATTAGGTTAGGGATTTCTCTACGTGATAGAATACCCAATGCTACTATACGCAAAAGATCAGGAGTAGCAGACGTTATTGAAAGGATAACAACACTAAAGTGGAACTGGGCAGGTCATGTAGCAAGATCAGTTGATGACCGGTGGACAAAAAGAATTTTGGAATGGAGACCCCGAATACAGGCATACAGAAATAGAGGTCGACCGACAACGAGATGGACAGATGACATAAAAAGAGTGACTACAAATTGGATTCAGATGGCGCAAAATCGGGCTAAGTGGAAAAGCATGCGAGAGGCCTATGTTCAGCAGTGGACGTTAGGGGCTAGTTGATGATGATGAATATGAATTAACTAATATTATTGTGAATCCAAGTGCATTTAAGCCAAGTCGCAAGAGAAAAAGTGGTCAATCTGCAAAATATATTTTAATTGGAGACAGCGACCAATCGAAAGAGGGAACAACATGGAGAGGTATTGGTTCTGGATCAGCACCTGGTAAAAGTATCACTGTTTACTGTCTGTCTGTATTAAATGTTCACTGTCATTATAGGACCCCGCGATCAGTGCACTATTTGTATAGAGGAATCAGATCCTACTTCATAAGCAAAAAGGTACGTAAAGACTAATTGTGTGGAAAGTGCTTGGCATCTTATATTCAACGAGAGCATGTTACGTCATATACAAAAATGCACTAAACAGAAGCATATCGATGTTTAAAAAATGACACGTGGACTGTAACATTGGAGTAACTGGAGGCTGTCCTTGAATATCTGCAAGAGAATGCTTCTTTTTTTTGTAGTTCCTACCCGTTTCAAATTTTGGGGACCATCATGACAATCTGTATTTTGCAAACTGCGGCTCTGAAAATATTTGTCGTTGTTGTGTTGAACCACGTACGTAGGTTTTTCAGCCAGGAAATTCTTGGCCTTGCTGGTCCGCGTTTGACTTGTATTTTTCCTAAAAGAATTAACTGTAGCAATCCCTACCTTTCGCTGTTTCTCATTATGTGACCGAGGTATTCAATTTTGGCCTTTTTTTATTTTGGTTAATAACTCTTTTTATTTTGCATTCTTAATAAGAGGAGTCTAGGGCCCCAAAAATTTCTTTGTTGTCTGTAGTATGGGAATCAGTTCTTTAGGCAAACTATGCAACAAGACAGATTTAAGATTAAGGATATTAAAATATCTCAGATTTTACGTAAAGCAAACGAGATCTGAACGATTAAAAATTCACAAATCTGCTCAAGCCCCTGCGGTTTAAAATAGATTTATAAAAAATAATGGTACATGTAACAAACTTGAATGAACCTTACCGTGGACGGACAACTACTTTTTTCGACACAGTACATATTAAATAAGCCGGAAAAGTTTAGGATACAATTTTGGCTTTTGGCTTGAGTGAGATCAAAATATATTGCAAATCATGTAAATTTTTACGGATACCATCTCTTAAATGTGTAAGTCATCTACGCAATAACAATAGGAAAGCAGATGATTACGTCGTTTTGCTGCTAATGGAAAATCAACCGGGAAAGGACAAAAATCTGACGAGAGATAACTACTTCACATCGATGAAATTGGCTAAGGCATTGCAAAAGAAATAAACGAGTCTTGTGAGTACTTTTAATCACAACAAAAAAGAAATTACTCTAAACGTAAGGAGTGAAAATACTAAGAACTGTATATTACCCATATATTCCAGGACGATAAAGAAATAATATTTCATAGCAAGGAAAGAGTCACAAAAATGTGCTTTTATTGAATGCGTCAAAATGCGTTACATTAATCAGTGGATATTGCTGTCGATGCAAAAAAATTCCTGAAACAGTAAGCTTTTATAGTCAAATCAAATATGGGGTTAGTGTAGTAGATCAAATGGCGAATACTTATACTACAAAAGTTGCTTTAAGACGACCTATGTACGTGTTGTAACCGTTTCAAAAGTTTTAGAAAATTCATTATAAATTTGATTATTTTTTTTAATAAAAGTACTAACCCCACCTATCTGCCAGGTGCTTGTATTCGACTCAAGGTTTCTACGGTAATTCTTAACATATTCGATAGATGAGAACGATATTAACTTATCAATCACGCCCCCAATTCAAAACCGTTGAAGAGCGTCGCTTCCTTTCCTGTTACAAACGTCCACCCGATAGGACGTGTTTTAGAAGTGAGTCTCTAGGTTAGAGGTAAGCTACAAAGAAAAGCCTTTTCTTGTCTATATTTCAGATGAATAATTATTTTCAGACTCTTTCTGGGAGGTTAAAGTTCATTGATTATGTTAAGTTAACTGAGACAGTTTCCTATGGTCCAATACTTCCCTATATATGGTTTCCAATAATTACTTATAATATAAATGGACTCCTATTAGTAAATATTTAATGAAATAACCAACGGATGAGAAGAAGCAGAGTATATCCCTTTTTCCTGGTTCCCAGAGATTGGATAAACAAGGTTGTACCTATTTTTTTTATTAAGCCCTATCAGGAACGCGAGAATTATTTATGGATTCACAGAGACAAGAATATAGTGAAATATTTTAAATTTTGTTTAAAGACTTAACTTTTCTATTATGCCTAGTTAATAAATAACTACTATAATATTTTAAATGTAAACGAATTTCGAAATTTGGGAATAATATATAAATTCATTTGTTTTTATCAACCAATTCTTGATTTAAAAAGATAGAAAGTTGCTTTGTTTATAGTAATGTAATTATGAAATGGTATTTTAGTATCCTTTGGAAATAACATAACTTTTAATGTTTCTTTTTATTACTTAGAGATAATAAAGTGTAATTTCGCTGTAAATTTTTTTATATATCTTATTTTTTATTCTCTCTCGTCCCCTACGAGGATAAACAAGGGGTGGCGTCCAATGATAAATTATAATTTCATGTTATCTAATTGTGTTTGAAATTTTGACGTACTACGTAGTTTTTTTGTGCATTTGACTTTACCACACCTTCTCTCCGACATAGAACTAACCTGACCTTGAATTAAATGTATGTACTAGATGTTATCAAATATCGACGTTACAGTGTTTTATAACATTCTTGACTTAAAAGCAATAAATGCATAGATTATTTATAAAGAAGTAACTGGAAGTATACTCAGTGGTCGTCAGTTTATTCTTCTGATGCGGTAAGAATTACAGCTCCGTACCTTGCCTCTCGAAATCTGGTACTACACCCAGCAGCACCGGTTCTACTAACAACCAGTACTGTTACTATCCAAAAATGAAAAAATGCCGGTTAAAAGTATTTTGTAAAGGAAATCATACTTCCATTTAGTGCCACATCTTTAACAGGGCAATATGTGGCAAATGCAAAAAACTGCATAGTGTTTCAAATCTCAGATTTCAGATAGGAACGAAAAGTTTTTATCTCATGAGAATCATTTTTCTTCTTAGTCATTAACCTGATGCAGGTATCGTGATATCATGAAGCTGGTAGGTAATTTTTCCAATGTTCCTTCACGTTTTTCTATCTTCTGCCAATCTAGCACATTCTGACAATGGAGCGCCAATGGCAGCAACAATATGGTCCGTGTATCGTGTAGGAGATCTACCTCTACTTCTTTTGCCTTCTACTTTTCCCTGGATGGTAAGTTTTTCAAGACCATTTCTTCGAAGCACATGTCCAAAATAGCTTATTATCTGTTCCGTTATTTGTGTTCTTAGTCTTTTCTTTATGTTTAGCTGGACCAGTATGGATTCATTTGTTCTTTGGGCTACCCATGGTATTCTCAGCATTCGTCTCCAGCAGTACATCTCAAATACATCTATGTTCTTTTTGTCTTTCTCAGTAAGGGTCCAGCATTCCGATGCATAAGTAAAAACTGGAAAAACTAGACTTCTTACTAGTCTCATTTTTGTATCGGTAGTAATTTCATGGCTTTTCCAAATTTTTGTTAATTTTGCCATAGCGCTTTTTGCGATTGCTGACCGCAACTTTATTTCTTCAGTACAGCCTCCTTTGTTGGTTATTAATGAGCCCAGATACACAAATTTATCTACAACAGCGATATTGTTTATCCTAACCAGATGATTTTGATTGTTGTTAGCTCTGTCAATTATCATGATTCTCGTTTTATCCCTGTTTATTTTAAGGCCCATTGTTAAGCTTACGTCTTCTATCCGTTGTAGCAGGTGAATCAATTCAGTTTCAGAACTAGCGAGGATAGTAGTATCATCTGCATATCTCAAGTTGCAAATCTTCTTCCCGCCAATGGTGGTGCCACCGTTTTAGTCCTCAGTAGCTTTCCGCATTATCCATTTACCATAGATGTTAAATAAAATTGGGCTTAGTATGCAGCCTTGTCTCACGCCCTTTGTGACCCTGAAACTGTCAGTTAGTTCCCCATTTATTCTAACTCTGGCATAATTGTTATTGTACAGGCTTTTAATTAGCAGTATCAGATGATTAGGGACTCCCATTTCAGACAAAACCTACCACATTTTACTCCAGTTGACCAAATCGAAAGCTTTACTATAATGTATGAAGCACAAATATGTTGTGATGTTGAATTCTCTGGATTTTTCTACAATTGCCGTACGTTTAAAATTTGTTCTCTAGTACCACGTCCTGGGACGAAACCTGCTTGTTCCTCCGCAATGTTAGGTAGTAAAAAGGGCTTTATCCTCTCGAGAATTATGTGTAAGAGTATCTTACTGCAATGCGCAATTAGAGCAATTGTGCGATAGTTGCTACATAAATCTTTCGCTCCCTTTTATGTATGGGAATATATAGTGATTGTGTCCAGTCCTCAGGCCATTTACCTGTCTCCCACACTCTTTGACAAATTTGATGTATTATATCCACTCCAACGTCATCTAGGGCCAAATCATTTCAATAGGTATGTTATCTGGACCGGTAGCTTTTTGACTTTTTTGCCTCATAATTGCTGCTTCAACTTCACTTTTGAGTACGTCAGGTTCCATCGCAAAACTGGCATCTTCTTGTTGTGATGGGGCGTCTGTGCTTTCCTCCATCATCAGTCGTCCACAGTATTCTTTCCATCTGTGTAAAATATCTTTTTTAGAAGTGAGTAGAGTTCCGTTATCATCTTTGATAGCAGGGTAGTTTGGTGTAAAGGAACGTGTTATCTGCTTTATTTTTTTAAACATGTCTCTGGTCTCAGTTTTGGTTGTATGCCCTTCTATTTCCATGCAGATTTTGTTCAAGTGTGTGTTCTTGTCCTTTTTGCAGAGTCGTTTTATTTGACCGTTCAGCGCTTTATAGGCCTCTTTATCACTTTCACTGTTCAGTCCTGTGGCTTTTAAGCACTTCCTCTCCTGTATTTTAGTCCACGTGGAGTCCGTTATCCATTGTTTCCTTTTTCTTCTCTATCACTCTTAATATTTTTTGCAGCATTATGCAATATGGATTTTGTTTTTGTCCATATGCTGTTTGAGGACTCGTCTGGATTTAATGATTGTTTGAGGTCACATAGCTTTTGCATTGCGGCTTTTTTGTACGGATCGTTATATCTTAGATGCCATTTAGTTGTTGTATTTCCTGTTTTTGGACTGTTTCTTAACTTCATGCGGAATTCAGCTGATAAAAATTGATGGTCGCTATTACAATCTTTTCCTGGATAGGTCTTAACATCCTTAACAGCGCTCCTCCAACGGGTTTTACCAGTATAAAATCTATCTGATTTCTGTATCTATTTCCTGGTGATATCCAAGTGTATAGTCGTCTTGGGTGATGTTGAAAGCCTGTATTAGTAACAAACAGGTTGTTGTCTATACAAAAGTGTGTACATGAGAATCATAAAAAATAAAAAAAATCGCGTCACGTTTGTTTATTTAACACCTTTATAAAATCTGAGTTTATTTGTGACAAAATAGAAAATTCCATACGAAATAAGAACTCTTTAAACTTTAAAACTCATCTTGATTTTTGTCGATAGGACCCTTGAATTAAAAGATATTGAATTTTTACCGTCAGGGTGATACAAATTTTATTGAACATTATTTCGGCGTACGTAATTGACATTCAAAATCGACGGTCGCTTCAAGCGTTGTATCTAAAAGAAAAATCAGTCTACAGAAAAAGTGCTAATAAACAGTTTTTTAAATTATTTCAGCTACATTTTTTATTTGAAAATTTTTAAACATTTTTACATTTTTTTGAGATCCCAAAATTAATATTCTTGGCAAAATTCAGCTTGTTCGGATAATTTTTATGGGTTCGATGGTATTTTAAACTTACTAAAGTAATTTTTAAAGCCTAATTTGTGTATTACCTCATTGTGTCTATTTAGTTCTGTCATATATGAGGTTCAACATAAAAAAACTCAAAAGTCAAGCAGAAATTTCATTTTATTTGCTGAAAATGACGTGAAAGTAATAGACGAAATTCAATACTGTATACAAAACAGTTAATTACTTGAAACTTCGGCATTTAGAATATATGTAGTCTGAGAGCTTACAGCTACAAACTTATTATGTTTCAAAGTTAAAAAAATTAAAGCAGCTTTTCTGAAAAAACAAAAATTTTGATTTGTGACGTTTTTCTTCCGGAAAAGCCATAGGTCTTAGTAATCATGTGTCTTTACCTTTCTCTATTTATTTGTTGAATGTCATCCTGAAGCATATTTTTTGTTTAGCACTACTACTAGATAATTTGCAGTTTGTTTTTGTTTTTAATTTTATAAGATATTTATCGCTTGTTTTGACTTCTTATTCAGATTCAATTTTAATGGAAAACTATTAAAGGTTTTATTTAATATTATTATTTATAAACAAAAAAAGTTTACTAATATCTTGCTTAGATTTTAAGCTGCGATCGATAAACAGCAACTTGAGGTAATTGCCAGAAGTCGTAAAATCAATCAATAGAACACCCGAAGTAAAACTTTTAACACATCGATATCAAAATATTAGTTTAAACGTTCCAACTTGTTGCACACTCATTGAACACACTGTTTACTATTATTGGCCATTAAAATGTTGGCCAAGAACAACACATTCCAACCAGTAGTTTTGGCGGGAAGTCGTGCAATATTGACCAGATGGCCTCCCGAGCACGTGGGCTTTTGGCTTCGGCTGAGGTTTTCCCCGTTCTATAGCCAACACCTCTTATGAGTCAGTCATCAAGTCATAATTTAATATTATTTTTCATGTTTTATTATAAAATATTTGATAAAGAGAGAGTGCATTAAAAAATTATCAGAGTTAAGATATGTGGAAAATACCGATGTCCTTCAAACTATGAATATATTCCTTAGATATCTGTATTAGTTTTAATTTAATTGAATTGGTTATTTTAAAAAGGGGTCACTACCACTTTTAGTTTAAATTTTACAGGAGAGAGTGACGCTGATACACTAGAAATCTTACCATCCAGTTTAGATGAGGTAAGCTAAGAAATCTTCCTGGTAGGCTGTTGCCTGTCCATTATGTATTCGCCGTTTTCGTCTTTCGCAGCACTCACCCAGTCACCTTCTCTGAGGTCTTAATCTATCATAGCATTTTCTATGCACGTCTTCCATTTTCTAGCTTCTTCTTCTTTAAGTTCCATCTTCTATCGAAGGTTGGAAATCATCATGGCTATGCGGACTCTGTTGACTGCCGCTCTAAAAAGTTCTGCACTACTGCAATCAAATTATTCCCTTAAGTTCTTAAGCCAGGATTTCCCACATTTCGCTTTCCTCGGATTTTGCCCTGCATAATAAGTTGTAATATTGCGTATTTTTGCCCTCTCATCACATGTCCCAAGTACTCAAGTTTTCGTCTTTTAATAGTTAATATTATTTCCGCCTCATTTCCTATCCTTCTAGTTACTTCCATGTTTAACATTCTTTGAATCTATTACATTCGTAGGATTCTTCTGTAACACCAAAATTCAAAGGCGGCCAGCTTATTCAGATGAACTTGTTTTAGTGTCCAAGCTTCCAGACCATAAAGAAGAGTAGAGAACACGTAACATCGAAGCATTCTCAGGCGTAGTTCTAACCTTATATCCCGACAACAAAGAAACTTTTTAAGATTAATAAATGATGTACGTGCTATTTCAATACGTGTCTTAATTTCTTTGGTTTGGTCTACATCCATGTTCCTAAATATTTATAGTTATTAACATTCTCAGTTGCAGTATCTTCAATAGTCAATTGGATATTTGCATGTGCAGATTTAGTCATGATCATGCATTTAGTTTTCTTTAAATTTATCTTCAGTCCGTACTCATGACAGCGTTCATTAAGGCGTTGCATTAGGTTCTGTAAATCATTGTTGTTATCCGTAATTATTACTGTATCGTCTGCAAAACGTAAGTTATTCAAAACTTCTCCATTGATAGATATACCTTCTATTGAGTCTGAGAGCGCTTCTTGAAATACCGCTTCACTGTAGACATTGAAAAGTAGTGGGAACGGCACGCAACCCTGGCGGACTCCTCTCTGTATTTTGATAATTTCGGTGTACTGGCTATCAACTCTTACCTTGGCAGTTTGATTCTGATATAAATTAGATATAATTTTCAGATCACGACTGTCATTTTCTAGCAGGTTTTCCTTTTTTTAATCCGGGCGCATCCTAGTGCTATATTCTTTTCGGTCACCTGTGTTGTGGCATTCTTTGTACATGCCCGTATCACTACAGGGCTCTTTTTTTTTAACTTTTTTATAAATAAGCATTCTACTTTTATTCTGTATATTTTCTGTTCTTCCTCTATCTATTTTATTCTATCTACCTATTCTCTCCTCTCTGGTTATTTGCAGAAATCTTCTCATTAAGTTCAATTCAACTAATCTTATTTTTTTCGTATTGTTGTTTTCATTGGTCATACTTTCACTCTATATAGGCTAATATTCAGCACTAGGCTCTGAAAGATCCTTTATTGTTTTTTTTTGGTTATAATATTGTTCAATATCACTTCGTGAAGTATTTTTGTAGCTTGTTTTCCTCGTGCCATTTTTATTTCTATAATGACTTCCAACTCTTAATAGTTTTTTCTTTTTAACTAAATTTCAAATCTGCAACCTCGAATACAATAAATAACTATTCAGTCTCACACATATTTATCTTGATTATCCATAGCTTATATTCGTTTTCTAAGTTTGTCTCTAATCGTTCTGCATTTTCTATACCATTTTTAAAGCATTATCTATAAGTGTGTTACAAAGTGTAGGTAATAAAAAACATCATTGTTTAAGACAACATGTTTGTTTTAGTGATTGTTTTTGTTACTTTATTGCCTAAATTTATTAGAATCTGTTTTTTTTTATGTACATTATGTTATATTCGCCCATTCTTTTGCATGCATTTTTTTTCATTGCTTCCCATAGTTGTTTCTTGGGCACGCTATCATGTGCTTCCTTTAAGTCAATAAAGGTCATGTACTTCAATATTTTCTTCTGTGATTTTTTTTATCACTTGTCTCAGGATCAATTTATTATATAGACATCATCTGACTTTTCCTAATCTGGCTTGTTCTTTGGTCATAATGGTCCATGTGTTGTTCTATCTGTATCTGTATCTGTATCTGTATCTGTAGAGTAGGGAGGGCGAGTTACGTTCCACAGCACTTAGGCCACAATTGACCCATTC
The DNA here is from genome assembly GCA_918026665.1 of Diabrotica balteata. Classification (NCBI taxonomy): domain Eukaryota; kingdom Metazoa; phylum Arthropoda; class Insecta; order Coleoptera; family Chrysomelidae; genus Diabrotica; species Diabrotica balteata. Next base: position 132,806,704 of record OU898279.1, read on the forward strand.
TGCATCCTCCCAGGGAGCTGTCACTCTTAGCTTATTGTCCATCCTGCCATTTCTAGGAAGGTGGATAAGTCACCAGGAGACATCTCACTTATGTGGGCAGGTGTAGGCCAGGACTCGCCAAACGCGTACTCTCGTATTAACGATAACTCTGGGCATTCACATAGGACATGCTCTACAGTTTCGTCTTCTCGTTTACACTTCCTACATAGAGGTGTATCTACTAGCCCCAGTGTGTGGAGGTGTTTGCTTAGTTGCCAATGACCAGTTAAGAAACCAACTGCCAAACGTAGATTTTTCCTGGTCATTCCCAAGTACTTCTTTAATGTTGACTCTTCAAGGTTACTTAGTGTTACCCTGGCAAGTTTACATCCTTTCCTTCTTCCCATCTTTTTACGGTTTGCGTATGGGAGTGACATTTGACAATTTTCGCTATTGTAGTTGACCAACCAAAAAGATCCCCAGGTCCTAAGAGTATTAGGCCTACCGCCTTCCTAGATAATTTGTCTGTAATGCGGTTGCCTTTATTCCTATTGTGTCCTTTAACCCACTTCTGGATGATGGTATTACCATTCGAAGCTTGAGTAAGTGACTCGTGACACTCCATTACTAAAGCTGATGTGACACGTGGTCTATTCAAGGTTAGTAGCGCTGTTTGAACTACACTGGCATTTTTGCCCATACCCCACTTATTCCCTACTATTCTTAGGTTCAGTGATCTGGAGTATATCCCGCATCCTGAGCCTTCTTTCATTTTGGAGCAATCGGTGTATATGCAGTAGGCATTTGCCACGTTTGTCTCCATATACTGTCTTGTTTCAATTTTGTAGGGTTTGTTAAAGACGAACTTTGGTTCAATTGAGTCGCAGCCTGCCTGTAGTACTGGTAACGCATCCAGCTCTCCCTGCCAGAAACGAGTTCTCAATTGTCCCATTCCTACATCAAGGTTTGCACCAGCTGAGCGCAGTCGCATCATTGTCACTAGAGCCACCTCTTTGACATATATATCTAGAGGCGTGATGCCAATGATCAACTCCATTGCAGCAGTTGGTGTTGTTTTCAGGGCACCTGTTATATTAATGCAAGCCATCCGTTGAATATGGTTTAGTTTGTTAATCGCTGTTGTCTGTAGCACTTTTGGTACCCAAGCAATAGCATTGGTCTAATGACAGCGGTGTAGATCCAGGCGATCACCCTGAGCGTGAGGCTCCAGGTGCGTCCAACCGTTCGTCGACACTGTTCATAGGCAATATATGCTCTTTTAGCTCTACCATCTAGGTGTAAGTTCCTTCTAGGTGTGAGTGTGTGAGAATAATTCTTCACATTCAAAACAAAGGCCTTAAGCTATCCTTGTTAGAATCTATAAAAATCAACAAATTAAAAAACACAGACATAATTCTGAATGACCAACTTGAGACAAACAGTTCTCCCCTCCTCAACCTATTTCATTAGAGACTATAAAGTGTAAACGCATGTCAAAAATAGATCACTTGAAAAGGGCAATCAGTCGAAACTGCTGTAGTGATAAGAGTTAAAATAAATTTTTGTGGAAGTTTGAAAACAAAGTTTTCAGTTTTTTATTGTTACATAAGTCTAAAACAATTTACGAAATAATTTATTCATAATATTTAACTGAATTATATTTTTTAAATATAATTATTGTATCGAATATTACTAAACATCAGTAACCGTTTTAATTGTGTTTCTTAACTTGGAACAGCTTTGTCTTCTATTTATTCATCAATTCATTCTTACGCAGAACTGAATACTACTTTGACATAATTCCAAGAGACAGAATTTTATCCGAATGTAACCTTTGGAAAAATCCCAAAACCACCTAACGCCACGTCACTCACACACATACACACACTCTCACACACACACCTCAACTTAACATGCCAGCCAATGTGCGTGTCCATTGACTGGGTGTCTTCCAGTTGGCAGACGAAAAATCGTCCGACAATCAGAGCCAACTAGGGTGACTCTCTTTCGGCTGTTGATGCTAGGCCTGCTTGTGTCAAACAAGTGACTGTTTACGTTTCCAGAGCCAGCCCCGATTTGTGCCAGTTTTTATTGTATTGAATGAGGTACAGTTATTGGCAAGGTAATAGGTCTAGCCTTGACTTTTTAAAATTTCTACGGAAATGTATGTAAAATGATTTATGGTTTATAAAATGATATAAACAAAATATAAAACGAGGGATAATAACTGTGGATTTTGGTTTGTTTTCCAAAAGTTGTATAAAATAATATTGTGTTCTCACAATTTGGTTTTAAAGAATATTATATTCATTTTAAACATTATATTTGGTCGTATAGTTGTTCAGCTTAAGAATTTAAGTTTTTGTGAACTCTCTACAAATAACAAATAAATCAATTAGTGTCAGCATGGTAGATCCTTTTTTTTTTATTAAAAAGAAACATTGCCGCATCCACCAAGAGGTTATTAGCGGCGTTACTCAGTAAACAAAACTTTAAATCTGATACAAAATATTGATTAAGCTTAGGTAATTTAATAAGTTTTTTACGTGACAGTTTTCTCCTAATAAATCTGGTAGAGTATTTGGTATATTGTTTATTAAACGTTCTCTATGGTATTTTGGACACTCAATTAACAAATGGACGACGGTAAGAGGCGTAGCACATAGAGTCGCACAGGGGGCGTTCACTGGCCGAAAGTAAATATGAGTGTGTGATCTTAGTGTGTCCTATACGTAGGCGCGTTAGAACCGTTTGAATAAACCGTGTACTAGCACTAGTTTTCCACTGTCTTGTATCTGGTTTTAGCGATCTTAATTTAGATTGCGATAGAAACCATTCGCGCTGCCACTGACCAATCACTTTTTGTTTAAAAAACGTTTTGAGATCTTTACACGCACTAATTCAGATTCCGCACTTGTTGCTGCATCACGAGCACTACTGTCTGCCTCTTTATTGCCAATAATTCCTATATGCGATGGAATCCATATAAATTTACAGGTTATGTGGTTCTCTTGGACGTTTTGTAGTTCAGTTTTTATTAGTTGCTCCAGGGGCTGTTTAGGATACAGATGCTGTATTGGAAGAAGAGAGCTGAGCGAGTCGGTGAGAGACAGAGGTTTTAAAATTCTTGAGAGGTTTGCATGTTTTAGGGCACTGTACAAAGCAAACAATTGAGCGGTGAAAACACTTGAGCTAGTCGGTAGTTTAAATTTGAGAGTAGACGTTGGAGTAACAAATGCACAACCAATGCCATCATTAGATTTAGAGGCATCGGTAAAGATATTTGTGCAGTTAAGGTAGTCTCGTTCAAGAATCTCGTTTAGTTTGTTTTTAATTAGTATGTTGTTATTGTATTTTTTGGAGAACTCTATTAGAGAGGTGTTGCAATTTGGGATGCTTATCAAATATGGAGCCGGATGTTGGATGTTACAGTGAAATACATTTGGGATTGTTGTATCAAAATTATTCTGAATTAATCTTACTCGTGTGTAATAAGTGCGGCATTGTGGATTGTATCTAACGGTTTTAGGGTACACTTGGTTACGGAGGCAAAAACGATTGAACCGTAATCGAGTTTTGATCTAATTAATGTTTTATACAGAAGGTGTAGTGTAGAGAAGTCGAAAACCCAGAAACGATTTGATACGGTTTTAATCAAATTGAGTCTTTTGTTGCATGTAAGCGCCAAGTGTTGTATGTGCTTTTTCCAGGAAAGTTTTTGATCCAGCCACATACCAAGGAATTTCACGGAGTTTTGAAAGGGAATGATGCTGTTGTGAAGATAAAGGACTGGTAATGGATGATTTTTTCGTAAACACCATACAGTTGTCTTTGTAACGGAGAATCTGAAGCCTGTACTAGCCGTCCATTCATCTAGTTGGATTAAAAATATCTGTACTATTATGCACATAGATTCTTTTTCTGCTCCTTTAATATACACCACTAAATCGTCGGCATAGAGGCGAGCTTTGAGAGGTTTATGTAATTTGTTTAATATATTGTTATGGCAACTAGGAATAGGGTAGGACTAAGTACTGAGCCTTGTGGGGTACCGTTTTCTGCAGTATAAAAATCGGAATAAACGTTATTAACTCTTATTGGAAAGAAAAGTCTTTTAAGGAATTTTCGATATAGGCTAAGCAGTGTCCTCTAATATTGTATTGTAAGGCACCAACATGTATTGAAGGCTTTCTTTAGATCGAAAAAAATAGCTATGCACATTTGATTCATTGCTAACGCTTTGCCGTTCTGCTCTGGTAAGAAGAAATAAGATTTTTCCAGTGTCCACATTAGCCGGACATTGACTATTTTCTCTATTAATTTAGCCATGGCACATGTTAGAGAGATGGGTCTGTACGATTCTGGATCAAGTCGAGGCTTTCTGGATTTTAAAAACGGCAAAATTGTGGCATTTGCCCATATAGACGGATATTGCCGTTGCTGCCAAATTTGATTGAAAATTTGCAGTAAATGTTGTTTTGCTAAGATTGATAAATGCCTTAAGGAATACAACAGGAATATTGTCGGGTCCTGGGCTTAAGTTTTTTATATCTTGTAAGGAGTTATTTAGTTCTGTAATAGTAAGAGGTTGAGATAGGGGGTTTTCGTGGGATTCTTCTAGAAACAAGATCGTGCGTGTCTTTCTTTAACTTGTAGTCCCTAAAATGATTGTCGTAGTTTTCGCTAGAGAAATGTTGTTCAAGGTGGAAGCAAGAGTTTCAGCAATGTCTTTTAAAAAAGAGACTGTGGTATTGTTTATTTTAAGAGTGCTTATTGATAAAGAATACTTTAAACAGGAAATTTTCTTTACCCTTTTCCAAAACTTCACTCATTGGAGTCAATTGGTCTCTAGTTTTTAACCGTTTCAATTCCATTTTACTCTCTCAAGTTTGGTGCCGTTTAAACCTACTTTTTTTTAGAAGATCTTTAAAAGAGCTTTTTTACTTTGCCGTATTGCTTCTTCGCATTCCTTATTCCATCATGGTACTGAATGATATATATATATATATATATATATATATATATATATATATATATATATATATATATATATATATATATATATACATATATATTTGTTTTACGGCAGTAATATTATAAATAGAAGCTTCTATTCCTCATAGTCGTTATTAGAAAAAGAGTTAAGCGAACCGTTTTGAATGGTCGTATATCTTTTAAATAAACCTTGCAATAATTAAGGATGACAGGAAACTACTTTTAACAAACGCTACTTTTCTTAAATCTATTTATAAGTAGTTGTTGCTCTTCACAGAGCATATAATTCAAGAAGCGTAGCCCAACTCGTTTATTTAACATTGCCGACAAATAAGTGAATCGGATAATGACATTTGACATTTCATTGCCCAATACTTATAAGAGATAAATTTAACAAAGCTTTTTGATCTCACTATTGAATTTATTGTTTTAATTGCTTTATACAGGGTGGTCCTTAAGTAATTGTACAAAAAGAAACCGTAGATTCTGCACTTTAAAATATTAAGATTTAAGTCAACTTGCTTTAGTAAAATGTTGATATTAAGAAAGATACAGGGTGTTAAAGTGGAAATTTAAAATTTTATTTTTCGCTATAACTTTCAAGTTTGTGAATATTTATGGACAAAAATTTACAATTGGATGCTTTTGAGTAGGAGCAATTATAATTTAATGCATAATTTGATGTAGCTGATAGAGGGCGCCACATATGCCACATATGTGGCATAAATTTGCGCTTAATTTTTTTTCTCTTTAAGTTAGCCCCATTTTTATTAAAAAATATTAAAGACACATTATTTTTACAAAGAAAAGGTATACTTGTTAGTAACTTCAAAATTCAACCGTTTTCGAGATAATCGCATTTTATAAGTCAGCTGCATAATCATTCTTAGTTGTGATAATTTTGCGGTAAAGCACTGAATACCTGTGAATAAGCATAATTATTAGTTTGTGCTTATTAAAACAACTCAAATATGATAATGTAATATCCCGAAATGCTTTATTATGGTTGCTAAATGTCTTATTGGAGAGAAGCTTCTATCTTCTTCTTTGAGTGCCGTGTTTGTATTCAGAAGTTGGCCGTCATCATGTTTACAATTTCCTTTATATATCGCTTTTATAAGTTTCTATGCTGGCGTTGTATTACTTTTTCTTTATTGTAAAATCCTGAGGTGAGCGTCACGGAAGAAGCGCTACAAGACGGCGTCACGAGCGCTACGTGACGCCGTAGCGCTCACGCTATGGCGTCACATTTAACGTTAGTTGTCAATAAATTCCTTTCAAACTATAATCAAATTGTATTTTTAAACGTCTTATTTATTTTATATAATAATTAAATTTACTATCAAATTAATGGTCGAATATCAAATTTATATTTCAATAATAAATTAATATATTAAGTCACACTTTGACGGGTCTGTATTTTGTTGATACGTTAGCAGGTGACGCTACTAGCAAACTTAATTTATTGAATTATTTTAATATAATATAATTTGTTTAAAATATAAATAATAAATAAATAATAACTTTAAAATGTTAAAAATATTATTTAAAAAATATAGAAAACATGATATGAAGCTAAGTGCTAGTCTACAGTGTCAGCTATTGTACCTACCACGTTTTTTTAAGGCAGTTTTGATGCCAGTAGACAACCCCAATGCATTACGGGAAATTTTATAGTAGGCTGATGTCACGAATGCTTTTCACAATTAAAAATAAGTCTTGTTTTGTTCAATCAATGATTTTTGCAATATCTAGTCTATTTTGGTTTCTTAGAGAAAAGCAGAAAATGCCAAGGCATAATAATTTTTCTAATATGGATATGAGAGATATGGTTGCTATTTATTGTCAGCAACACTTTAACGGGCGAGCAGCGAAAAAGGAATATTTAAGAAGATACCCAAACAGGCTGCAACCCAATCACCAAACATTTAAACATCTATTTCGAAATTTAGGCAAAAATGGTTCATTTCGTCCTAAACGTGACAACTTAGGTCGACCAAAAATCATTACGCCTGATCAAGAAGATGAAGTAATGGTTCGCGTTGACGATAATTCTCAAGTAAGTACACGACGTTTATCTTCAGCGTTAGGAATCAGCAAAACTTCAGTTTTAAAAATCCTGCACCGTGAGCATTTTCACCCTTACCATTTTACACCTGTGCAAAATCTATTACCAGCAGATTTACCTTTAAGATACAGATTTGCAAATCATATCCGAAACAGGCAAAATCTTGACAACTCTTTCGTCGATAGAATATTATTTACGGACGAAGCTATATTCACACGCCATGGTGTTTTTAATTTAAGGAACAATCATTTCTAGGATACTAAAAATCCCCACGTTAAGAGAGAAAGGCATTTCCAACATGAATTTAAAATAAACGTATGGTGTGGAATCATTGGTAATCATTTTTTAGGGCCACGCGAGTTACCTCATAATTTGAATGGTGAGAACTCTTTACATTTTTTACAAAATGAGTTTACTGATTTATCGGATGAATTGCTATTAAACTTAAGGCAAAATATGTGGTTTATGCAAGATGGTGCACGACCACATTATACAAGGGCAGTGAGAACATACTTGAATACCAACTTTCCGGAACGTTGGATTGGTCGTGGTAGTTATTTTCCTTGGCCACCACGTAGCCCAGAATTTAATCCGCTAGATTTTGGTGTATGGGACGCAATGAAACAACGTGTCTACAAGAATCCCATAAACACTCGCAACCAACTTTGGGAAGAAATAAATACTGCAGCAGTTTCTATTGAACCGATGATGCTATTTAATATCAGACGATTTTTTATGGAACGGATTGATAAATGTATTGAGGAAAATGGTGGATATATCGAACACTTACTATGACAAAGAGTTTAATCTTAATTAGTTTAACTATTTCTTAATTTGGTTTGAAAAATAAAATGTTTATGACTTTAATTTAATATAAAACGTAAAATGTTTGATGTCAAATCCAATTATCCTATTATTTGTCAAATTATATTATTAATTATCATGTTGATATATTTATTTTACTTAATATTTCGTTAGCTATTAACTTTATTAAAGATATTTCATACCAAAATTCAGAAGTATTAATGTTTTTGTCTATTTTTCTTTCGTTGCCTGGAGTAATTGCGGTAAATCAGAATTATGCAGTTGATTTTTAAAATGCGATTATCTCGAAAACTGTTGAGTTTTAAAGTTATTAACAAGTATACCTTTTTTATGTTAAAATAATGTATCTTTAATGTTTTTTATCAAAAATGTCGATAACTTAAAGAGCAAAAAAGTTACGTGCAAATTTATGCCACATATGTGGCATATGTGGCGCCCTCTATCAGCTACATCAAAGTGTGTATCATATTATAATTTCTTATATTCAATAGTACCCAGTTGTAAATTTTTATACATAAACGTTAACAAACATAAAAGTTATAGCGAAAAATAAAATTTTAAATTTCCACTTTAACACCCTGTATCTTTCTTAATATCAACATTTTACTTAAGCAAGTTGACTTAAATCGTAATATTTTAAAGTGCAGAATCTACGGTTTCTTTTTGTACAATTACTTAAGGACCACCCTGTATAAATGCGCTTTGTGATCCTTCCACTTATGTTTTAGTTCTGGCATTATTTTAATATTAATTTAGAATTTGTTCAAATATTTTCATAACTGTACCTATTGTTATTATTACTCGATAATTTTTGCACTTCGTAGTAATAATAAACTCTTATTCAATTCTTTTAACTAGAATTGTTTTTTGCATAATTTTTTATTTAGCCTAAGGAGAACTTACATGATAATTATCAAATGGATTGGTAATTTAAAAAAGAAATCAAATATACATAAATATATTCTCTTCTTCTTTTATGTGATACACTTATATTCTTCTTTCTTCTTTTTATGTGATACAAAGAAGAGAAGACAAACTTAAACCGCAGTTGTAGTAGAATTTAATGCAGGAAAATCCTTCATAGATTTATCGGATCAAATAATTCGTATAATTCATTTTTAAGGAGGTCATTGAAATAGTACCGAAAAGTTGCCTTTGATATTTTACTAAATGTTGCCGTTGTAAATGCCTTGTTACTTTATTCTAAAGTGACAAATAAATCAATAGAAATAATACAATTTAGAGAGGAAATTATCAAAGATATGCTTATTAAACGCGATTGTGTAATGCCTGCTAATAATTTACACAATTTAGTAAATCTAAAAACCGCTGCAGTCAATGCTATAGGGATATTGTTACCAATCATGGAAGACAAACAGCACAAAAGAAGACTCCAAGTGTGTGGACAAAGTGTTTTGCTTGCGCGAAATATTTGTGTTCTAATTGCAATTTTAAGGTGCATGCTGCCAAACTACAGTAATTTTTCTATATTAACTTTTATGTTAAGTTGTCGACTATTTTTTAAATAAATATTGAAGCTAAAAGCGTTTTTATTACACTTTAATAAATGACCTTTATTTTTTATTTTATCTCGGTTTTTTAAAGCGTTCTCCACCTTCCAGTTCCCAGTTTTCAGCTACGTCGGTCATTCCATTCGCCAGGGTGAAGGTTTCTTTCCGACATTGCCTTCTGAATGCCGCCCAGCCAGGATTGTTTTGGCCTTCCTCTCTTCCTTCTTTCCCTTGGCGTCCATTTTAAAATTTGGTTTGGCAGCCTGTCGTCGTCCATTCTTTTCACATGACCATACCAGATCAGTTGTCTCCTTTGAATTTCGTCAATGATGGTTGACTTGACTCCCATTATATTTCTGATATGGTCATTTTGTATTCTATCAAGCCTTGATTTTCTAGCTGATCTTCTCCAGAAGTCCATTTCCAATGCAAGTAGGCGTCGCTCAAGGGATTTAGTAAGTTGCCATGTTTCTCATCCATAGAGCACTATACTTTTAAAGATGGAGTTAAAGAGGAGATGCTTTCTTTGATTTGATAGTTCTTTTGACCATAGCATCGGGTTTAGGCATCCTATCACCCTTTTTCCTTTCACGATTCTTTGCTCTATCTCTTTTTCGGTGCGCCCACTCTTGTTGACTGTTGTTTCCAAATATATATATTCCTCACAGTTCTTGATTGTTCCATGTTCGTTGACCATTAGATCTTCTACTTCATTCCCGATGCATAAGTATTGCGTTTTGTTTCTACGACCTTTATAAAAAAAGTAAATATAATACAATCTAGCTACGGGCTTAAATCGTGGAACGGTTTTCTGAGGCCAAAACTTTAATTTCTCCACATAAAATGTACAAACCGAGTGACTGCTTAGGTCACCGGGAGTTTTGTAAGTTACAGATATCGCATTCAATATTTGAACTTATCTTCTGAACTTAGTACCATATGTGGTACTTAAATGACTATTTGGCAATGCAAGTAAAAGAGGATGGCCTGTAATTATTGTTTAATTGTATTGTACTCCAGGTCTAATCTATATTCTTATCATAATTTTTAAGGGCACTCTGTCGTGCAAAAGGGGTCTAATCTACAAAAAAGCTAAAATTCCTATTTTTTGTTAAATATAATCTTTGCTCTGATTTAATCTGCTATTTCTTGTAATTCGTATACAAATAATGAAATACAAAAATAAAATACCGATACAAACACAGAAATGAAAAGAGGCAACATACATTTAAAAATACAGACAATTTTAAATGTCACTACAAACTATAAAATATCTGACATCCAACAATATCTAGATATCGTACGCCCCCATAATACTTTAGAATGCAAAGTCACTATATTTACAGCCATATAGCGGTTATTTAGGCCGTAGGCATGTTCCGGAAGGAACGCAAAGGCGATGCTATAAGTTTGGTGGAGATATTTTGGTCAATGTTAAACAAAAATCAATAAATATATCCACGCTCATACCAAGTATTCATGCAGAACTAGCTTATGTTATATATTATTTTTTGGATCTGTTTGGCAAAAAGATGAGAAAAAAATATTTTTGATTCTAATAATTAATTCAAAAATAGTGATCGTTCTCTCATATTAAATTGTGTATCGAATAATTCCCTCCTCGTGACTGTATCACTTGTTCTGAATTTAACCCTAGAACACTCTCGTATGTAATACAACGCTCAATACTCTTAACACGTAAAATTTCTATATTGAATTAACAAATCTAAGAACAGTGGTAAATTAACAACATATTTGTTGCAAACAGAAATACACAAAAAAAACTCTTACTAATAACATATTCAATAAAAAAAATAATAACATATTCAATAACAGTTTTGACACTGCTTAATTTGGTGTTCTCCGCAAATAGGTTTTTTGCATTTCGGGAAATAAGTGGTCGTCATTCGTTTAATTGTTGTGGGACAGATTGAGCAATACTTCCTTGGACCTTTTTGGATTTTCTGTTACGACTTCGGCAGTATCTTCTTTTTCCAAGACCTCAAAAATATTTTTTTTAATTCACGGTTCAATTTTTTATTTTCTAAGCGACTTGTCTGGTGAGGTTCTGTAAGTTTTTTATGAAGCTCCATCATAAACTGCTGTCTTTGTAAGGGTTTTCCACCTTGAGTAAAAACGTTATGCGAATAAATAACGTAGGCATTGATGCAAGCCATATTGATCATATTATAAAATATGCACATCGGCCATCTTTTGGTCTTGCGGTTCGCACACATATTTTGACACATTTGGTCAAACGTATCGACTGCTCCTTTCGTGGAATTATACGACATTATCATTTCGGTTTTTTTTGTATTTGTGTTAACTGTTTCCTTTTTATGCATTGTTGATAGTAGAGTCACTATTTTATTATTTTTAGGTTTATAGGACACCAAGGAGCAAGTTTTACTATATGCGTACATAGACGTGTTGATCTGACGTTGCTTATTATTTCCAATAATTCTGATGAATGTGTGGTTTATTCTTCCGGATCGTCCCAAGTATTGTCAAATTATAGGGCCTTTTTAGTAATTTCTCTGCCAAAGGAATATTCTTGAACCAGTTGTCCATGGTCAGGTTCCGGTTAGTGCCGTGAATTGGAGCTGTTAAAACAGTTACAAAGTGATCGGCTAGAGGAAGGCCATTTGTTTGGGTAGATTTGCCTAAATACGGTTCAGCATTGACCAAGTACTTGGTGGCGACATCGCATAACAAAACAATTTTAACCCGTACTTAGCAGGTTTATTTGGTATGTACATGCGAAAATTGCATTTTCCCCTAAAACTACCAGCTGCTCATCAATTGTCAAATATGAACTGGACTTGTAATTTGTTTTACAATGGTTAATAAATTCCTCCCATATTTCTGATATGGGGCAAAAGCAGTAATTCTCTTTCCTTTCAGCTCTAGTTGTCTTATCATCGAACCTAACACAAGCAGTCAGCAGTCTGTATCTGGCACCGGAAAACGATGCATCAGACATATTCGAGAACAAGTGATTGTCCTTTAATACTGCAGCGAGTACATAAAGTCCCAAGATCGTCTTAGAGTTCTTCTGGATTGATTTCAGATGCTCTTTGGGGAGCGTCATGATAATTTTTGTTTTATCGGTTTATCTCTTGATTTGTATATGTCACTATTTTAGTTAGCATCGAATCGGTGAACAATATTTCGAATGCACGCAAAGGTTCTAAAATGCCACTGACTTCAGCCTTAGGACTAGGCCTCACAGGACAACGTTGATTTCAGGAGTTTTACCGATTGCTTGTGGCGTGGTTTCCCAAAGATATCCATTTTTGCCTTTAATAGTATCTCCATCTGGAACTATAATTTTTGAGATCAATAGCGGCACCCTAAAAATTATTGTGATTAGTTGAAAAATTGGCACAAACCAAATTAAATGAATCATCATCATTATTTTGGCTTTACAACCCTGTGTAGGTCCTAGCCTCCCCAAGAATTCTCTTCCAGTCGTCCCTATCCATCGCCTTCCTCCGCCAAGCACGTATTTCCATATTTCTCATATCTTGGTCTATGTTATCTAGGAATCTTGTTCTGGGTCTTCCTCTTCTTTTTTGACCAATAGGTCTATCAAAGAGCGTTTTTCTAGCTGGGTCGGTTTGCTCCATCCGCATTACAAGACCTACCCACCTCAGATGTCCTATCTTAATGTGTTTTACGATATCTGGTTCCTAGTATATTCTATAGAGTTCGAAGTTGTATCGTCTTCTCCAGACATCATTTTCATTTACCGCTCCACAGATTCGCCTTAGTATTTTTCCTTCGAAACATCCACATGTTTTCATTGCTGTTAGTTAAATCCAGGTTTCTGAACCATATGTTAGGACTGGGCGTATTATTGTTTTGTAGAGTTTTACTTTTGTATTTCTTGATATAACTGTAGATTTAAAAACGAGATTAAGCCCAAAATAGCATCTATTAGCCATGCAAATTCTGCGGTTTATCTCTGCGGTAATATCATTTTCAGTATTGACGAGCGTTCCCAGTTATACAAATTCGTTAACTGCTTCGATGACGTCGTTTTCTATAACAAGTGGTCGTAGTATTTGTGGTTGTGTACCTATTTTCATGTATCTCGTTTTAAAATTAAATGAATACCTCCAGAATATTGGTACTGGAGGGCTCCCCACTCTGCGCATGATCTTGTTGTCCATGCGCAGATTATCGTTCATGCGCAGATCATCATTGTTTCAGTATCGACAGCAACATCCTATAAATTACAAAAATAAAATTTAATGTAGGCTAGCCAATCAATTGTAAAATCAACCTACCCATTCAAAAATCATACTAGGTGACACTTCTTCTTGTGCCCTAGGGGCATTTGAAAGTAGTCTTCACTTTTTTGTAGACATTGTAGTACTATTTGTATTTTTCCAAATACTATAACTCCTTCTTGCTTTCCTTAGTAGGGGTTAGAAATATGCACAGTTCGACAAGTCTAATTTGTTACTAAAGTGTTCTTGTCAGGGGATAGAATCTATGCAAACTCATCCCTTTGCAAACTGTGTCCTGGCTAGTCGTCGTCATAGAGCAGTGGATAATGGGGGGATTCTGTTAATCTTACCTTGTACCAGACCTAAAGATGTATTGGACGCCACCCTATTTTTTATACAAAAACTATAGGGAAAAAAAATATATAAAAATCATTAAATTCTTAACTTCAAAGAAGATCCTGTTGTATTAAAACTATTGTAGAAATAAAAAGCTAAATAAAATTTTTTTATCTTTATTCTCTGGTTGAGTTCTTTAAATCAGTCAAGGTTAAACAAAGAAAAAATTGTTTTTATGTAGTCAGACATCAGAGTAACCATAATAATAGCTGACTGAGCTGGCACAGATCATAAATATAATGTCTCATTTATTGACAACAAAACATCCCCGTCAAGATCATGAGCACTTCAAAAATTAATAGTTTACATTACAGGTGTTGATGAAATTATTTAAAGATCTGTTATAAAATTAGACAATACAATAGTAGCAAATTTATATGTTGTAAATGAAATATTTAACTATAATTGAATTTACATTTGTCAAAATATTTATATCAAAAATACAATGAAAAAATAACCGTTATTTAATTAAGATTGACTAATTAACCATAAACTCTTATTTAGATCAATTTGCTTATTTGAATAGTGATATTATGTCCTTTTTATGAAAGGTTTAAAAAATATATTAAAATGTATTAAGGAAAAGCCGCTAAAAATACTCATTTTAAGAAATGTCAAAAATTAAACAGTTTGCACCTATGAAAACATGTGAAAATATGGATAAACTGTGGAGCCCTATGAAGATATACCAGTTAATATCACCCAAAATGTATTCATTAAATCATTACCAAAAAAAAGTGTTTCAAAATTTAAATTTAAGAAAAGTCTCTCAAAATACATATTTTAATTTTCACCATAAATACCTTTGTGTGAACTTTACATGAAACTTCAGCTTGAAAACGGGACTTTCCCAAATACAGGCTGATGCTGAAGGAAAAACCTTAACAAAATTCCAGATGAATCCTTATTCAACAAGAGCACAGAACCGGCTACCCTGGACAAAGTGTTATCTCAAATTGACAGGATTCTTGGAGAAAAGAAAATTGTTAGACCGCTTCTAACCTCATGGAAGTCGTCTTTGATCCCTTATACTGTATCCCAATGTGAATTGTGTGAATGTATGTAAAAAACTGCATCCACCAGTGTGAATTCTACTGATTACATCAGCATTTTGCAACAAAAAAACTAGATTTTACTAGTTAATTCTGGATAAGGCCAGACGCCTAAACACATGTCAGCTAAGACGGCAAAAAAATGCAAAATTCCCTTCTGGTTGTTTTCTTTCCATAGAATTTCTCGGTTCTTTATCTTTTTTCTTTTTTTGTTCTTACAAACCCCTTGATTTAAAGGAAACCAAAATTCGACTTTCCTCTACGAAAGCGTATATCAGAAAAGAAAGAATTATTCAGATGTCAAAAATATATCGACAACTGACAGAAAATAAATTACCAATACCCATAGAACTTCGTTCTCCATAGATACACACTGAATAAACTGATTTATGGGATAAGATTGTTATACTAAACACATTACTAGGTTATAATTAACTGGTTGCATACCTAATAGGAACTCATTTAGAATTAAAATTATTTGAATTAATGTGAACAATTATTGACTATTTAAATATTTATTTTAACAAACGAGCTGAGATATATTTAATCAAAAAAAAATTACATTGTACGTGAAATGGACATTTTTCACGTTACAATACATCTTAGACTTTTTTCCACATTTGCTTCATCGGGATCAACAATGCTGTCATCAGAATCACTATTAATTCCAGCGCTATCCACTTCAATATGATCTTCTTCCTCACTCTCACTACTCTCGTAAATCAACCGTTCAAGTTCGACATATGTCAGCGCCTTTCTACTCATTTTATAATAAAAAAATGTCCGATAAAACTCTTGATACGTCAAATTAACATACGTTTATTTATCTATTATTGCTCTTCACACGTAAAATTTACGTGTTGACCCTCAGGGATCGCGACCTACTTAGTCGAGATTTATATTACAACTGGCGAAAAATATTACCAATAGCCTACTTGAGGCACTGCTAGTACTTTGAGTGGAAGAGTTGACGCGGTTTACAGTTTTTATCGAGTTTTCGCAATAATACGTAATTTTTAGGCAATAGAGTGTTCTAGACACAATTAGACACATCACATTTTTTTTAATTCGGGGTTCGAATTTGTTTCACCCATATTACAGCTTTATATAGTCCACGTCCAGCTATTCACGAAAGAAATGAAGCACATAAGAATTTCATACTCAGACGAATTAGAGAGAGAAGGACAGAATTTGAGAATAAAAGACGAAGAGCTGATAAACTATGCAGACAGAAAAAGAGACGGTACGAAAACAACCGGATACTAAACATAGAGAGGGCGTTCAAGGAAAACGAAACACGCAGTGCATACCAACTTATCAAACATTTAAGACAGGGTTACAAACCGAAGACTAGCCTAAGCAAAAATAAGAATGGGGAAATAATTAGCGATATGGACGAAATTAAGAGAACCTGGATGATGTATTTTAAGGAATTATTAAACGAAAGGGCACAAACACCACTACAACAGCGGCAGCAGCAGGTAGAACAGGAAGGTCAACAACAGGAGCTGTGGGAAGATGGAGAAGATAATGAATTGGCTAGACCTCCAACGCTAGAGGAGGTTCGAACAGCAATCCAAATGCAAAAAAGCCATAAAGCGCCGGGAATAGATAAGATACCGGCAGAACTGTTCAAGCAGGGAGGAACAAATTTGACAGAACAGATGTACCAGCTTATACAAGAAATATGGAGAGAAGAAAAAATCCCACAACAATGGAAGAAAAGTATAATCTGCCCTATTCATAAAAAAGGAGACAAACTGTTATGCCAGAATTATAGAGGCATCTCTTTACTTTGTTCGGGATACAAAATACTCACAAACATTCTTAATCGAAGACTTCAACCCCTCACTGAAAAAATTATCGGGGAATATCAAGCAGGGTTCAGGCAAAATAGATCTACTATTGACCAACTATTTACAGTTAAACAAATACTAGCCAAAGCATGGGAATATGACATAGACGTCTACAATCTCTTTGTAGATTTCAAGCAAGCCTATGATTCAATAGATAGAACAATACTACCTAATATATTACAAGAATTTGGCATACCATCAAAATTAATAAGACTAGTGCAAATGACAATGACAGAAACAGAAGCACATGTATGTATTCAAGGACAGATCACTGATGCGTTTATGACAACGCAAGGACTGAAACAAGGTGACGGACTGGCTCCAACACTTTTTAATCTTGTTCTTGAATATGTAATTAGACGGTTGACGGTGAGCAGAAATAACATACTTACAAACAAATCTACCCAATTAGCAGCATACGCAGATGACATAAACATAATGAGCAGAACAAAGACTGCGGCAGAAGAAACCTACGTTCAGTTGAAACAGAGTTCAGAAGTTGTAGGGCTAACAATAAATACAAATAAAACAAAACTACTCATACAAACCAGATCAAATAGACAGGCGCAACAACAACAATTTATAGACGATATAGAATACGTGAATAGATTCACGTATTTAGGAATGGATCTGGTCGAAAATAATGAAGAAGAACCGGAAATAAATAGAAGGCTTATGCTGGCAAACAAAGCCTATTTCGCGATGGGCCACATATTCAAATCGCGAGACGTACACCGGAAAACAAAACTCCGGGTATATAAAACAATAATCCGACCCATAGTAAGTTATGGGTGTGAAACATGGGTTATAACACAGAAATCTACCAATGCATTAGACGTGTTCGAAAGAAAAATATTGCGTAGAATACTGGGTCCAATAAAGGAAAATAACAACTGGCGAATTAGATATAATAACGAAATATACGAACAATACACTGAACCAACACTAGCACAATACACTAGACTGCAGAGATTACGATGGGCAGGGCATGTGGCCCGCATGCATGAGAACAGAATCCCCAGAAAATTACTAAACGCAAGAATGCAAGGAAAAAGACCTGTTGGAAGACCAAAAAAGAGATGGGAAGACGAGGTAGATGAGGATGCCAAAAATCTCCTAAAAACGCGTTCATGGAAAAGAACAGCAGTAAATAGAGATGTTTGGAGAGGTTTAATGAAGGAGGCCAAGGCCCGGCTTGGGCTGTAGTGCCATTGGATGGATGGATAGTTCACTTAAATCTTAGATTTAAAAGAAGGTACATTTTGCATTGGTTTCAAAACTCAGGCCATGATTCATATTGATTTTTAAAACGGAAAATAGTTGGTAAGTTTATCATAAGGTTATTTTTTTATTCTATTAAAGCAATATAGAAGAATAGCAAAGGTAAGTAAAGAACGGTCACAAACACAGGCCCTTCATTATTCTAGCGGCCTCTCAAAGATGATGGTACAGAAATAGCAATAATCCTCCCTTATAAATCTTCTCTCTCGAGCCTTGGCCTCCTCCAAACTATGCATTCAACATTGCCGGTCCTAGACAATCGAAGTCTCTGAAGTTTAATAAATTTTGAGATGGATGTCTCTTTGAACAGTTGCTAGAGTAAGCTTGTACCTGGATCTCCATACTCCGTTTTCGTTAATAGGTCTAAATATCTTTCTTAGGTTTTTTCTGTCAAAGACTTCCAGCTTTCGTTTTGTGTCTTCTGTCATCACTTATGTCTCGCATCTATAACATACTATTGGTCTGATAATATTTTTGCAGACCCTTATTTTCGATCTCCAGTGTGTGTTTTTTGAGCGGAATATATGGGCGAGTGAGAAGTAAGCTTTGTATTTCTTTACTATTCTTCTTTGACCTTCTGGTTTTTCTGTTCCATCCGTGTTTAATGTAACTCCTACATGTAAAACTTTCCACAGTTTCAATATTGTCCTATAATTCAACTTTGCGTGTCTTTTACCAGCTCTTGCCTGTGTTAGCTTTACTTTTTTTAATATTTATTTCTTGTTCGGTCTCTTTGTCCCTGTTTTTAAATGTGAATATATTTCTGCCGCCTCTTCTGTTCTTTGAAATGTATTGCTAATGTCATCGACGTACATAGGTAGCAATCTGTATTGATTTAATTATTAGAAGAGTACCTTATACTATCTTCCGCTGTCTAATCACATATTCGAGAGTCAAGTTAAATAATCTCGGTGCCAGTCCGGTTCCTTGCTTTTATCCCTTGACTATTGAAAAGTTCTCAGTGAGCTCATTTTGTACTCTGACAGTTGCTGTTGACGAGCACATTGTTGGTTATACTAATAAAATGTATTTTTGGGGGATGTTAAAGCTATGTTACATTTTATATAACTTGTGTCGATTAATTGAGTTGTAGGCCTGCTTGAAATCTACGATTATGTTATGGATAACAATGTCGTATTCCCATGTTTTTTTTTAGAATTTGTTTCACTGTGAATAGTTGATTAGTTTTAGATCGTCCTGATCGGTAAACGGTTTAATATTTCGCGATAAATATTTTTAGTTTGTGTTTTACTACAAATTTATATAATGATTTATAAATAGTGAATGCTAAACACAGTTATCTACTCAGTACACCTTCTAAATAGAAGCATGTATTTACTAAAGCTTCTTAATATTTACAGTTAAAACATTACTTTTTTTCTATTCTACAAGAGCTCTTATAAAAAGAAGGACTTTTTAAATAAGAGCAGCAAAAATATTTAAATTCATTTCTTACTTCTTCAGTGCCTAAGTGGCTAAAGAGGTGTGTTAAATTTTGAAAATCAATACATCAACTGTTTTGTTTAATTTTCTTATAAAATGCAACAAACTTTAGTGTTACTTTCCAATAAGAGCTTTATAGAGAAAAAGAACGAGTTGTCTCCCATTTTAAAATGCGGAAACGGTAAAGTAAAACTTTAAAAACGCAGAGGTCAGTTATTTATCCTCGACACGAAACTTTTCGCTGAAACAAGCTGCAGTAGTCAAAATGCAAAGAAATAAACCAAAACATCTCTATTTTTTGCGACAGAGAACCTTAACCCCGCTCTATAAATTCCAGTCGAATGTCTTAATCTTCCACATGAGAGGCTGTAATTTATCAATAGAGTCGCGAGAAGTAAAACAAGGAGAGTACGATAGTAGAGTGCCAACGAAAACATTTTCGATAATAATGCGGATAATATACATTGGAAAAGTCAAATAAGTCTTATAGAATATATTAGATATGTAGTTTTTTTCACAGTTTCCAGAGAAAATTGAAAATAGTACAAAATCATATTTAAATTTTAAACTAATTTCTTTGGTACATGTTTGGAAATATTGGACCATAATAAAATTTCAGAAATTTATGGAACAAAGCCAGTTAAGTAATTATTATTCAAGCAATCGAATACTACTGGCAGTAAGTTTGATTAAAACATCCGAGATATTCCGATTTAAAGTCGCCATCTATGTTCCTTCATGCAGAGAAAATATTGATCATTTATCTCTGATATGGCAACATTCTTCGCTTTTGTAGATTTTATGAACATCCAGGTTTTTTTATTTTTTAGTTATTATGTATATGCTTTTTATAAAAGACTGAAGCTTTGTTGTTACTAATAACATTTTTTTTCTCTTTCTCCTTCTTTTCTTTACAGACCTTCAGATTGTTCCTCGGATTTAAAAATTGTCTGGCTATCATTTTGTCGGTATTCCCGTAGAGGTTTTCCATTGTTTAATTTGTCTCTCGGTATTTTGATGATTCTAATATCTTTCATTAATGTTATTCCTCTCCTCCATACATTTGCTTTTAAAGTTTGTAAAAGTTTGAATTTTCCTCTCGCAATGCGACCAAAAAGTTTGTGTGAGTTTAACATATCTTGACAAACTTTTACACATTTCGTGTAGCGCAAAGAATAGACAACAATATTAATAAATTGTTTCTGCTTATAACCATCAAAGCAGATGGAACCTGTGTACGCTTACCACTTAAGTACATAGATATTTTCCTAAATAACTTCTTTAAATTATCGTAACCAGATTCACACCACGGATTTTGATGTTTGCCCTTATTAGTCGAAAATCAAATGCAAGGCCAACAGAAAAGTTTGTTTTGTATTTCACTCCCGGTAAGCCATGAGTACTTGCTGTACTAATTATTTGAAAATGATCTATTACTTACCTTACCCCCCGCACTAATATTTATAAGCCGGGACATTTTAGACAAACGATATCTCTTATTTTTAATAACAATTTGTTCTTCGTATAGAATAGAATGGATGTCAGTGAAGAAAACGGACTGTTCCTAAACACAAAAAAAACACAATTTATGGTAATTAGAAAAGCCCAACAGCGCCAATAAAACATAACAATACATGGAGAACAAATTAAAACAGTTAAAAAATATAAATATTTGGTTACAATAATTAACGAAAATAATGAGTACACAGAAGAGATTAAGGCAATAAGTCAAGAATATGTCATGCAAAAAGTACTCTGCAGCAGGAACATTTCAATTTCTTTAAAGATAAGACTTCTGAGATGCTACGTGTTTTCCATATTATTTTATGGGTTGGAGGCTTGAACATTAAAGAAAGATGTTTCGGGTAAATTGGAGGACTTCGAGTTATGGGCCTACGGAATGATATTAACCCTAGAACTGCACACTGGGGTCTGAAAAACCCAGGCGCATGAATCGTTCAATGTAACTTGCGCATGTCTGCGTCTTTTGGCAATCCCTTGCACGTAAATTCAGTTAAGAGCCGACTACGTTGAGAGACAGTCGCTGCGCCGCGTAAGTTTGTTGTATAGTTTACTGTGACGCTTTTAGTAGATCTGTGGGTACTTCGGACCCCAGTGTGCAGTTAAACGGTGTTAAAATTTTGAGGTGATTTTTTGTTATTTGCTAGTATGGCAGATTCTAAGAGAAAATATCAGCGTCCACTAACCAGAAAAGAATTAGAGTGGGAAGCTGAAAACCTGTGGGCGAATGAAAATGAACCAGAGACCATCGAAGATGATTTTGGAGACTCATCAGATGAAGACGATCTTTATGTTCCTGAACATCAGTCTGACACTGATAACGAACAACAAAGTGACGACGATAATGAAGAAGAACAAACAGAACCCAATACCTCGCAAAGAAATATCGCCAGTATACTGGGAAAAAATGGTCATCGTTGGACCACACAGGCACCAGCACGACAAGGACGTCCAAGAAAGGATAACATCGTTTTACATTTGCCTGGTCTAAAAAATGAAGCAAGAAATGTTAGTAGCCCTGTTGAATCTTGGAATTTACTATTTTCTCAAGAGATTGTGGACATTATTGTGCTGCATACAAATCAAGAAATTCTTAGGAAGTGTCAGAGTGGCTTGCCGCAGAGTTACAAAAAAATAACCAACAACATAGAAGTCAAAGCATGTATTGGTTTGCTGTATCTCGCTGGTGCATTACGAGTCTCAAATTGTAATTTAGATGAGCTTTGGTCAATAAAATATGGCAATGGGCTATTTCGGGCAACCATGCCCCAACAAAGATTTCAGTTTTTAGCTCTTTGCTTGAGGTTTGACGACAAAACAGACAGAAATGCTAGAAAATTGGTTGACAAGTTTACCCATATTCGCCAAATATGGGACATTTTTATAAATAATTGCAAGCTATACTACACGCCCTATGAGAACTGTACAATTGATGAGCAGCTCGTGAGTTTTCGTGGAAAATGTCCATTCCGAATTTACATGGCCAGCAAACCTGATAAATATGGAATGAAAGTAATGATGATAAATGATTCGAAGACATTTTATATGCTGAATGCCATTCCATACGTTGGAAAAGTTGATGTTGAGAATAATGAGTCAGTTCCTACATATTATGTCAGAAAACTTTCTGAACCAATACACGGTACTCACCGTAACATAACAATGGATAACTGGTTCACGTCAATACCTCTAAGTGAACAAATGATGGAACAGTATCAGCTAACAATCCTTGGAACGTTGCGAAAAAATAAAAGGGAAATACCTCCGAAGTTTACACAAAAAAAAGATGTAGGCACATCCATATTTGCTTTCGACAGAAACAAAACGCTAGTTTCGTACACTCCAAAGGAAAATAAAGTGGTACTACTTTTATCAACTTTGCATCCTGATTCATCACTTAATACCTTGACCGGAAAACCAAATCTTGTACATTCCTACAATGAAACAAAGGGTGGCACAGACACCTTTGATCAGATGTGCCACTCTTACACGACTTCCCGTAAAACTAGACGCTGGCCTCTCAGAATGTTTTTCAATATGTTGGATGCTAGCGGAATAAATGCTATGGTTCTATTTTCACTTGCAAATCCCCAATGGAAAGATGACCGAAAACACGATAGAAAAACATTTTTAAAAGAACTTTCAACTGCATTAATTGAACCGCACTTAAGGGAAAGACTACAAGTTACCAATTTGCCAACAACCCTACGTGTAAAAATTAGCGAAATATTAGGAGTTGGTGTACCTCAAAGAGATAATTTTGATGTTAGTTTGCCTAAAAAGGTTAGATGCTGCTTTTGTCCTCGTGGAAGGGATCGAAAAACGAGTTCTGCTTGTTCGTTGTGCCACAAACCGTACTGTTTAGAACATCGGGCTCAATTATGTTATATGTGTCAGAACCAAAGTTGAAGTGCCTGGCTAAGAGTAAGAAATAATTATCTTGTAACAACATTTATATTTTATTTTAGTTTAAAGGGCTTTTAAGAGAAAAGTTTTATTTCACTGGAATTTTGTTTAATTTTTTTGGTCGTATCTCCATATTTTCAATAAAGTGTAATAAAAGCACTAGTTTATGTTTTTCCACGTTTATCAGATCTAATGAGAAATGTTTTTTTTTAATAAATATATTTTGAAAATAAGATATTGTTGTTTGTTGTTTTGTACTACATACCGCAGAAAAAAAATTCATAACATTTATTACTAAAAAAAAACAATTAGGGTTTTCGAGACCCCACTGTGCAGTCTATGTTAGATGAACGAACTGTGCTGTTCTAGGGTTAAAAATAAGTTGGGTGGATAGAGTCAAGAATGTCTTGGTGTTGAGAAGAATGGGAAAAGATAAAGAGGTTTTAAATACAATTAAAGTCACAAAACTGCAATATCTGGGACATGTCATGAGGGGCAAGCGTTATTACTTGTTGCAACTAATAATGCAAGAAAGAATACAGGGTAGAAGGAGTTGCGAAAGAAGACACATCTCCTGGTTAAACAATTTGAGAGCTTGGTTTAACTGCACTTCTTCTGATCTCTTTAGAGCAGCAGTATCGAAAGTGAGAAATGGTTGCCAACCTTCTTAGAGGAGAAGGCACATGAAGAAGAGATGGAATAGATGAAAACCCATTTTGCAAAATATAATTTACAATATCAGATTTACCAATACTTACAGTTTCTCTCATATCTTGCATTTTTTAGGTTAATTTACCTGAATTTGTTTATACTTTAATTAAAAAAAAAAACACTTCTAATATTTTAAAAAACCCTTTCACCTTTAAATATTTACAGCAGACGTAACGTATCACAGTATTACTTGGGAAAATAAAAATAAATCACAGAAAGAAAAGCTAGTTATCCACTAACCAAGAAAGTACTTATCCATCACGAAATAACATTTCATCTCGCGCTTCGCAAGGTACAGTTCCAATCCAAATGAACCATCGGCCAAATTTAAATTTGCCGTACTTGGCAATTAAATTCAAATGGAGAGAAATGTAGGTTTGGTTGCTAATCAACTAATATTCCGTTGATTTTTACATGTAAATCGTCAAGCCTGCGATTAGCTTGCCGAAACCCCGAAACCGAGCGTCTTTTTAAGAATTCACAAAGGCGGATGGATGTCTCCGATTTCGGATCATTAATTTGAAAAATGTCTTACGCAGGGATAACTTAACGCTCAGATTGGACGAATTCTTTTAAAACCATGAATAAAATTTAGTGTGGTCGAATTGGTCGAATTTTTTTAAAAATCATAAATAAAATTTAATCTTTATTATATCACAGATATTTTTTTTATTTCACAGAAACAAATGACAGCAACTGATTACCTGCCACAATTAATTATCGAAGTACTGATTAAATTAACTATTAAAAAATTTATAATATCTATAAAGTTATGGGTCGGCCTGCCGACCCTGCCGACCCTGATTCGCCGACACTGGCAAAAATAGTGTCAACATCGTGAAAAATATTCACATATTTCCTTTCTATGCAATACTTCTTCACATAACTTACTTCGGTCCGTAAACTTTTGTAAAAATTATTTTGTCACTCGTTTCTATATTTCTGTTAAGTTTTCAGTCTTTCTATATTATTATTTAGTATTAACAGCAGCTGAAACACTATATAACTTATTTCAGTAAAAAATACAGGTAAAACTACCTTCCCTATTCACTCGACTATCGAGAACAGTACAAATAAAACAAAGATATCTATTATAAAACAAGCCATAGAGCAAACCTATAAAATAAATTTGACGCATCAGAGCATCGGAAGCTATAAACTGCTGAAAGAAATGGGTCAGACAACTGAAAAGATTCTATTCAGAAAATGTGTGCTGGAGTATAACTATATATACTGCATCATCGCTTCAATAAGCTTTGTTATTTTAAAGCATAGAATAAAGGTGGCGCATACTCGCATTTTAAGAGGTTTTCACTCGGGATTTTCTGTCTTTTAAAGTGTTATTTGTATTTTGGAGGTAATGCCGAAAATGGTTTTGTCTAACGATGATTGTGTCATATTGCAGTCACTTAAGGAACAAGGAATACGTTTAGTTTAATTACTTATTGACGTTTAGGTATATGTGACGTTTAAAACCCGTTCACTATTTTCACCTATATACGACGACGCCATTTCTCACAGTCTCTGACTGTAATCAGAAGATACAGTTGAACAATTTAAAAGGTTTTAATGTTTTGATAATTGAAAAAACCAGAAGGTACAACCTAATTGAATATTTAAAGGTTTTAATATTTTGGGTAATTGAAGAAATTATTTTCAAGTTTTAAATTTAAAATGTTATGTTTTTGCAGCGTGTTTCTGCATCGTCTATCATGTATTTATTTGTAATATATTGGCATTTGTAGAATACGTGATATATGTAATAAGCAAATTTATATCGTTGCTGGTACATTGGTTCAATGCGTAAGAGATAGTGACCTAGAAATCCGAACACCCAGTTTAAATGATTTTATTTTAATAAAATTTTGTATAAGTACTTAATGAAGCATAATAAGTAAATGATTAAAATTTCAAAATGATTGCATTGCCTTAAAGCCCTTTTACCTTTAATAATGTGTGGATGCGCCCCGATGTGTTAGGCATTCTCCAACGCGCCTAGGCATGCTTCTGATCAGGTGGTCAATGTCCTCTTGTTGTATGTCATTCCAGACAACCACCAACTCCTCTCGAAATGCTTGTCGAGTCTGAGGAGGACGTTGCAAATTGAGCAATCTCCTACCCATCATATCCCACACGTGCTCAATTGGGGATAAGTCGGGAGATCTTGGTGGCCATGCTAACAATGTGACATCATTATGTTGAAAGAAGTCTATTGTGACTCTTGCAACATGTGGTCGGGCATTACCTCTGATGAAGATTGGAGGTGACCTGGAACCATAAGCTATAACACCCCCAACCATAGCTCCAATAGTGTGATGAACATGCCTTTCAACAAAAAACTGTGGATTCCTCCTTTCACCACGTCGCCTTCCAACCCTCGCTCGATCATCGTGCATGCCTAAACAAAATCGAGGCTCATCACAAGACATACTGTTCCATTGATTCAATGACCGTTCTCTGCACCACTTAAGGCGATTACGGCGGTGTTCTGGAGTTAAAGGGAGGACATAGTATGATCGGTATTAAAACAGGCCAAAACTTCTCATTCGTCGGTAAACACTTCGCATGCCAATAGGTCTACCGTGTTCTGCAAACCATTCATTTGCAATGGAGCTGGTAGTGGAGAAACGGTCTCTTAAGGCCAATAATCTTAGGCGACGATCTTCACGATCTCTTGTTCTACGGCGGCGTCCAGTGCCCCTTGCTCTTTGCGTACGGCCTTTTTGAAGCCATGCCTGATAACACCTAACCATGGTGTCTACACTTCTTTGCACTCTAACTGTAACTTCCGAAAAGAAAGTCCAGCTTCTTGAAGTTCCATTATACGGCCCCTATCAAACTCACTAAGTTGACAAAATCGTACAGGTCTCCGTACTCTAGGCATCGTAACCAATCGTACAGAATGTCAAGAACCACAATCCGCCAAATTTGGATCTTTACTGCGTATGAAATATTTATTTTTGGATTGTTGGTGAATTTAAAAACAAAAATTATAAAAACCGGAATCTCCAACTGATAAGGCTAAAAATTGTATCACTTGTTTTTTTCAGTAAGATAAATAAATTACACTAAATTTTGTTGAAATAAGATCATTTAAACTGGGTGTTCGGATTTCTATGTCACTTAGTATATATGACAAACTTCTTGGCTAGGCAAGTGACAGAGGTACTGTCTTAGAAAGCTGCAGCAGCTACACCAGTGCTGCTTTTGGAGGCATCAGTAAATGTTAGTTTGAAATCAGGTTTGAAATGGTAGACTGGAATTGTTGTTTTATTTCAGACGGATTTTGTGAATATTTGGAATAACTAAGTAAGGTAAAATCTACTTTTGGTATATAAACTTTCCATGAAGGAGACTGTTATAGGTTTGTAGAAATGGTTCTCAATTGATGTATATCATATTCAAATCAATGTATCATTCATTGAAAAGTAAGTTCCTAGGGGAGTAATTTGACTACAGATTTAGAGAATTTTTCCGTATTAAGCTTGCTATGATGGGATTTTCATTTGCGCTGAGATATTTATTAGCACAACACTTTAAAAAATGAAAGCTGCAAATTAGCGTGGTTCTGAAAGCTCTGAAAACTATGCGTAATGCTGTATATTAAATACACAACCCTTTTTAAAAGCAAGTCAAATAACCAATCTTAACTGGTCAACGTTTCAAACCAAAGAAACAAGGAAACAGTGATACAGAGAGAACATATAATTATCATGATAAAGCAGAATCAAAGATTTAGGGCACTTAACACCAAGAAATTGAAAACTTTACACTCGTAAATGCTTTCATCGAACAATCATATTTATTCACTATGATTAAGTATGCATATTACCTTGGATATTATCTGATTTTTGACTAACGAACCACCTACTCTTTTAAGCGTCGGCCTAGATAAAAATTCAATGACTAGCGAATCTCATATACAAGATGTTACGATTGAAGAATCAATTCACAAACATCAAACACATTACGTTCTTTAATACGCCGCTTGCAACATCACATGATATCATACCAAGTTCATCAAGATCTTTCTCGGTAAAACTAAAAGTAAACAAAAAGAAAGACCAAGAGGAACGAGATGTACTTGACAAATGCCTCTGTGTTATGTCAAATTGAGCAAACTACTTTGAAATTCTTGTGGTTTATTTCGCTGACGAACTGCGGAATGTGAGTTCGAAAGCTCTAAAGCTGCAGACGACTTTGAGCTTTAATTAGAGCAAAATACGCTAACACCACAACAGCAATTCATAAGTGAACAGAAAATCATAGATTATAGGTAATTCTGGTAGAATTTGCGGTAAGTGCTGGGCATTGCAACGTTGTCATCAATAGCATTATCAGCTTTGTTAGTTTTGTTGCTTTATTCGTCAGTAGATAAGGTTGTATTTTGACCTACTTCATATAGACCTATAGTAGAGTCTTGACGAAAAGGTAAAAAAGCATAATAGAGTATACCAGAAATATCCAGTGGCACTACACTACAGCTTCTAAAGCCTAACAGGTCATTTTCAACAGTAGCTGATTTGGACCATGGAAAGCCAGTAGTGTTCCAAACTTCATTACTTCAAGTTTTACTGAAAGGAAAAGTGCGGGCCAAAAGATCAGTAGGAAGACGCCAGAACTCGTGGCTGAAAGACCTGAAGAAATGGTTCAACCTCTCGTCCGCAGATATCTTTCACGCAGCAGTTTCCAAAACTACAATTGCCATTCGGATCGCCAACCTTTAAAAGGAGACGGCGCCATGATAAGAAGCATTGTAGTATGACTTTCTTATGACTTTCTGTGAGTTTCTTAATCTTTTACCATATTGGATTAAATATTGTTATAAAGTACCAATATTTCAATTAACTATAGTGCTTGATACTAGTAAAGTATAATCAGTGTAGTGTAGCAGTTATCGAGATGTATTATAAGTTAT
Organism: Diabrotica balteata; assembly: GCA_918026665.1. NCBI lineage: Eukaryota > Metazoa > Arthropoda > Insecta > Coleoptera > Chrysomelidae > Diabrotica > Diabrotica balteata. The sequence continues at coordinate 132,835,901 of OU898279.1, forward strand.
CATAATCAAATTACCTCCAATTCTACTTCTTCTTTGGGTGCCTTGTCCATATACAGACGTTGGCCGTTATCATGTTTACAATTTCCTGAAACCTTTCTTTGTTGGCTGCTGCGCGAAATAATTCTTTTACTGTGGAACCACACTATTGCCTAATATTACGCAGCCATGAAAGTTTCTTTCGACCAATCCATCTCTTTCCTTCCACTTTTCCTTGTATTATAAGGCGAAGTAGATGGTATTTAGGTCCTCTAATTATATGGCCAAAGTATTCTGTTTTACCTTCAATTACCTGGACGAATAATATGGTAATCATATTACCCAAATCTGGGCGAATCTGCGACAACCATCTCTTCATCTATAGTTAAGGTTAACTACCAATTTAGCAATTTAATTAAAAGATTTAATATTTTTATACGAACTTTCAATCGGCTATTAAGAACTACTCACTAATAATTATTACGAACATTTAATTCTCAGTAAGAACAGGTAATTTTTGTAATTGAGAGTTCTAGTAATCTTTTGGTATTCTTTTGAATTTAGATTTAATTAATTTTGTTATTTGCTATAATTGTTATACATTTTTAATTTACTAACCCGTTATCTCGAGATGAGCTCATATACAGAGAAGAGAGATTTCTTGAATCAGTTTTAGTTGAATATTTTTAATATACTACCAGGCTCTCTTCGCTGATAGTTTAATTTGTGCATGATGTTTTTATATTGTATTTGTAAAGTTATTTATTAATCATAATACTGTTTATTTCTATATGTATACAACCATTTATCAATTGATGGTGCATTTTTTTACTTGTGTTTACATTCAGATTTAAAATCATTAGATTTATCTTAATTTAATCGTGTTGTTGAATATATTGTTTTGTTTTATCAATGAATTTTTTCTCTCGACTTCTTGTTTATTATATTAAATTATCATTATACCTTTGACCGGAAAAAGGATCAGGCTGATTAAGTTTCGTAGGTAAGTAGGTGAACGGAGTCCACCCAATATATTTATTATTTGTTTATGTAGTGTGTTCACCAAATTTATTTGATAATTAACTGTTGATATCTTTTCTTGGATTTGGTCTTAGAACCTAAATATCTTTCTTTACCTCATTTTGTTTCTAAGGTTTCCTAATTTTCTCCGTGAATCTTAAATCTTTTGGATTGAATACAAAAATCTCTTGAATCCCTTGAATCCAAAAATTTTCTATCTTATCTTATCTTTGGTAATTTTACCCATCTATCTTTTTGTTTACTTCTGTATCTTTTCTAATATATCTTATCCTGTGCTATCTTTACTTATTTCGTCCGTTAGACCCATTCCCGGTTCCAAAAGCTAGTTTCGAAACCACGACTCGCTCTCCACCAACCCCGCAGTGTCTCCGTTTGTGACCTTTCTAGCACCATCCAAAAAACATTTCCGAGGTTACAAAGTTCATTGATTTAAATCGTTTAATATGAACAAACATAACATAAACATTTTCTATTCAGCAAATAATATATGATTCATCTAAGGAATTTAAGCTAAATATTTATTTAAAACTTAATAATTCCATTTTTTAAAATCATAATAGAAGACATCATATTTAAGAAATATATTTATATTAGCTGTATGTATAATAGTTTGTAATATAGTGTAAGTTGAATGATGTTGCTACGTATTCATGTTCCACTAAGAAACCGACAGGCCTAACCATCATTGAATGAAGGGGCTTATGGGCAGCCATAAGACCACCACCACCATGAGTCTTTGAACTAGTTTGATTAATATGTAAGTTATGAATTTGAATAAATAGCAAAGTACACCAATGACTGGGACATTTGCCAATTGTCAATAACTGATTGCAGAGTTTCAACATTAATTGGAGACCAGGTTTACTCACTTTCTCTAAAAGCTCGGTTGCAAAATTTCTTATAAATACAGGTTTCTTTATATGCGATTTATTTTTTACAAGTACAGCTTTTTATAAAATTTGTATAAAAATTTGACATATATAATATATGAAATTTGATTATTGTGTTTTCAAATAAATTATTGTACTCTTAGTGTGCGATTTAATTTCGACGATGAGGAAATCAAAATGTCAAAATAGACTGCCAAAATAAAATGTCAAAATAAAACATTTTGTTGTTGTTTGTTTGTGTTTAAATGACTGCGGGCACTAAATCCATTCGCCAATCTTACAATTTGAGGTGTAGTGTGTGTGTGTGTGTGTGTGTGTGTGTGTGTGTGTGTGTGTGTGTGTGTGTGTGTGTGTGTGTGTGTGTGTAGAGTAATTGTCTTGATACTTAGCAAAGTCGACGTCATTGTCTTTGCTAAGAGACGCTAATTGTATCCGAACGTCTGCGGTCCCTCCTGTGTGTACCGATCACACAAGGATAGAAATTATTTTCACTTATTAATTTTTTTAATAAACGAAAATTTCCACCCAGGTGGGATTCGAACTCACGACCTTTAGATTTAAAGGCAGGCGCTCTTACCACTGAGCCACAGAGGGGGTAAAACATTTTAAACTGCCATGCCATTATAAAATATTATTTGTGAAATTTCGGCAAAAGAGTAGCTTCAAATGCACACATTCAGTAAATGTTTAAACTTATCAAATGACGTTGTTTACCTGGTTAACGTATGATGACCAGCAGCTTGAATGTCAAATCCAAGCTCAATACGTGGTTTACCCTTAACCGGTCTTTTTGCTATAACTAATCTTAGCTATTTCAATATAATTTAAAACAACTATGAAATAGTAAAGTGTATTTTAAGATAGTAGCTAGAAAATGAACGGTAATTTACGAATTTTTATTTCTCTAACCTCTGGGTATCTCCTTGAAACATTCAGACGACTGACTTCGGGCCTATAAATAATACGCGGTTGCATCTGTTCTTTGCGTTCGACCAGGACCGACTTCAGCCTCTCCTATTGTGAATTATGGGGTTTGTATATTATATTTTATTAGCAAAATTATTTCACAGGATTAAAGACGTGCTATTGAATTTTGCTGTATAGGATTTTTATGTAAGTACGTCTATACACCACGACATATCGATATTTTTTGTGCGCAAGTCTTTTGTGTTTTTACTATAGTGTTTTGAGTAAATTTGCTACTTCAAATTGGTCCTATTGGCTTTCCAAAGACTTGCTTAGTATACAAACATAGTGTCTATTTGGTGGAAGGAGCAACAAGTGAAGTAGGGCTGAAAATTAATGAAGAGAAGACGAAATATGTGTATAAATAGAACGACACGAAGAGACAGAATAGGACAAAATATGACGGTCAACACCTTCAATTTCGAAAGAGTACAACGTTTTAAGTATATGGGGGCCGTAATCACAGCTGAAAATGATGTTACTGAAGAAATAAAAGACAGAATCCAATCTGCAAACCGCTGTCTATTCGCACTGGATAAGCACATAAAATCAAAAATCAAAATCTATAAGTCAGATAATGTATATTTGATAGATTGACAACTGTCGCTAATATGTCATTATTTCTATCAAGGTTATCTATAGTGTGTATACTGTTTTGTTCTAAAAAATATTAAATTTATTTAAATGTATATTTCTTTGTTTTTTATGTGAATTTTCATATACTATATGTAAACTAAAAATAATATTTGATCAAAATCAGAATTTCATATCACATTGAAAAGCAAATCTTCAATACTTACAATATCTTGTTAACTAAAATAACTAAAAATAAATTAAATCTATGAAATTATAACCTTTCGCGGATAATGGACAAACTGGCTCTATGTAGAATGTTTTCCAACCTTCTGCTTGAATGTGCTGGACGTAACTTCAAGCCCTTTGGTATTAGGTTATTGTCTTTACATCTTCGTAAAAATTTGATTGAATTTTGACAATATGCCATCTTGTAAAAAATTTAAACTCTCCGAAAATTTTGAATAACGCTGGGCCCATAACGGTTTTTTAATATTGTTCTAAAGCTATTTTCTTGTGGCATTTTAAAGTAATTACTATTTAAATGGGAATAAGCCACAATTAAAGGTTAAATTCATTTTATTGACGTTTCAATTTTCATGTTATTGCTTATTATATAATATCAAAAGCATGAAAATGATATTTTGTCAGATATGATATTTATGTACTAAAAACACATAGCAAGCACACGTGTTAAGTTCACCACTAAAAAACAGCTGCACATTTTAACAGGCGTTTTATTTTAAAATCAATTAAGTAACCTACTATGTGCTATGGGATAAAAGTGTTGCAGGTAGGGGTAGACATGAAGTATCTTCAGCCTTGGTAAAGTGGACTCAGGAAGTTTTGCTTATGTCTAACATTGAGATGCTAATAATTTGGTCGGACAATTGCCATGGACAACATAGAAACATATTGATGTCGGTAAATTATTTGTATTTGCTTACAATATGTCCTAATTTAAAGAGGGTGGTGCATAAGTGTCTGTTAAAAGGTCACACGCAAATGGAAGCAGATCACATTCATGCGTTAATAGAAACGAGTATTATAAAGAAATGACAATGACCATAGCTACACCGTGGGACTGACAGCAGTTAATTAGATTCACGAATTTGTGTGTTTTTAACATGAAATTACAGGATTTTAAGAATAATAATGTCTTATTTCCTTCATCTTATGCCCCATTCTTAAATAGAACAATTAATATTGAAAAAAAATGTATTCTACATTGTTTATCTGCAATTTGGCTAGAAGCTCGCCGAGGCAATTTACGATTTTTTTATTATAAAAACCAATTCGAGAAGATTGATGGAAAAATGGTTGACTTGCGTTGATTTCCTCGAAAAGCCGTAGTGAGGTTTCTTCTTTTCTTTTATTTAGTTTTATATCTTTGTTGTTCAGCAATATGGTTATTTGGTTTTATAATTTATCTGGTCATTTACTCTTCCAATGGCTGCTGCTACTGGCTTCTAGATGAATTTGGGTTTAATCGTTTGCATATTATTTTTCATTTGTTAATAATCGTATGTCTTTCGTTTTTGACGCTAGTATTAAATTATAAGTAAAAGGTATTAATTCGTCATTTAGTTCATCTGTAGGCTACCTTTTTAATTTTGTGTTTTCATCCTCATTATATTTTCGTTTTATTGGACTGTTGTTATCGTAATTTTTTATGTGTATTCTTGATCTTACCAAATGGTGTTCTGATCCACAGATGGCTTCTTTATATACTCTTGTTTGTTTGACTTTGATCATTGATTCGTTGAATACTGGCCACATGGATCAAACAGTCTCATTCCATTCTCATTATAGACATTTTCTCCATGTATCCCTACTCTTTTTTTACTTTTCGCTTTTTCTGTTCTAGCATTTAGTGTTTTTATTTATATATTTTCTTTCCAGTTCTTTAGTGTTTCTTGTAGAATTTTTTTTGAACTGATTTTTTTTCTTTACTGTCATTGGTGAACGCGTGTACTCCTAGTATGACTATATGTCTAACTTTTATTTTTATGTCTACACTGATTTTGTCATTTATGGCTAACCAATCTTTGATATATTTATTATATGTTTTTTTTATTGCTACAAACAGTTCACTTTTTGCTCTTTGGTCATTATTCACTCTGCTGCTGTAAGGAATGTATTCTTCCATGATTGACTTTCCTTCGCCATTTTCTGTATTTTAGCAAGTACCGCTATGTCCATTTTCCATGGGTTTAGATCCGAAAAAGTTTCTTGGGATCTATTTTTTTTACTGTGCACATTCCATCATCCTATATTCATTGTCCGTTTTTGATGCTGAGTTTGTTTCCGTCCAATATCCAAGGCTTTTTATTGGGATTGTTCTTTTTCTTCCTTTTTCTCTTAATAAGCAATATAGCTTGTTTATTGGCGGGTTAATACCTCCATGGAAGGTGGTCACTCCATCTTTTGCGCGGTCGTCCGATACTTCTTCTGTCGATTGTTGGCATATCTCTCGCTATTTTGACGACACGGTTCTTTCCAATTCTGTTTATGTGGATGTTTCATTTTTTTCGATCCATTCATTTATACACTGTACGTTACATTCTCTTCTAATGCCTTTACATTTCTCTTTCGACCTATCATCTATTTCCTGTAATTCTTCTCAGTACTCTCATCTTTGCCGTTTCCCGCAGCCTTTGTGTTGTAGCTGTGTCTGCTTTCTGAAGCATATATCATTCTTGGTCTTACATTGACTTTACAAATTCTTGACTTGATCTTAGTGTTTATAAGTTTTATTTCACCAAATAGTAACGCCATTATTAAGACATCCCGCCAGTCTATTTGCTTTTTGTACTTAATCTCTTACTTCTTTGCCCAGGTCTCCTTTGTTTTAGTTTTCTGAGATGTTCATCTTGGGCCATCAATATTGCGTTGTCTACGTAAAGATTATTTTTACTTCTTTGTTCCCAATTCTGTATCCTTTGCTAATCCTTTGGATGAATTTTTTGTAATTAAATTGAAGAGCGTAGGGCTCAATGAGTCGTATTTCGCTGCCTATTTCTATAGGCTCCGTAAGTAGTCCATCTATTCTGACATCCATGTTGTTGTTTTGGTAGATGTTTTCAATAGTTTTTTTAATATTTAAAGAAACTACTCTATTATACTGAAAATGTATTACATCTTTGAGTCTTACTCTGTCAAATGCTTTCTTTAAGTTAATCAGACACAGACATGCTGATCTATTATACTTTATTGATTTTTCAGATATTTGCTTTATGACGAATATTTTATCTGTGCACGATCTTCAACTACGAAAACTTTGTTGTTCATCTGCTGAACTTATCCTTTGATTCTTTGTTTTTTGTTAATTTTAGTTTTTAGTTTTAGTATAATATTCAACAAGTTTAGACCTCTTTAGTTTTCTGGTTGTTTTTTATCTTCTTTTTTGAAAACTAGAATTATTTCTCTGGTATTTTATTGTGCTCAGTTGTATAATTTGATTCATTATTGTTATTAACTTTGCCTGCTGCTTTTTAAGTATTTTACCCATTATATTTGTACTAAGTTCCTTATTGGTGGCAATTTCTAATGTTTCCGCTTCTAGCGTCGCTTGTTCTTCCTCTGCATACATGAACATTTTTTCAGTAGTTATCCTATCTTTTTTCTATATGTTTTGGTTCTATTAGTTCTATAACTTCTCTTATTTGACCTCTTATAAAGCGCTATCTTTCCCTTTGCAGATCATAAAATTCATGTTCCATTTCTTCTGAAAAGCGTTCCCAGTGATAATTTTTTATTTTTCTTACCGGTACATGTGTTTTGTTTCATACTGACTTGTAATTATGATATCCCTCTTGTATTTTGGTTGACATGTATTTCACTTCTTTCACAAAGCTTCTTTCTTTCCTTTACATTTTTTGTTTACTTTTGTACAAAACCATGGAGTTCTTTGCCTTGGAGATGATTTAGTTTTAGTTAAATTTATTTCACCAAGAACTTGTAGGTTATTCCACGAATATACGACTGTTTGGGATTATTGCGACAACGAATATTTTACTGTGCAAGTAGAAGTATGAAAGTAAATTGGTCTAATTATTATTCCAATAAAAAGCATCTACTGTTAGTACTACTGTTAGCACTACTAAAATCATTTCAGTTAATAGATGTACAAATAGACGCAAAATTTATTGTGAAATTTAATCCGAAAATAACAAAAATTTTTACGCAAACGCTCATTTTTACGAAAATGTGTTCATCAGACATTTGGGTTGGATTTCGGTGCAATGTAAACAAAGTACATTTGAAATGTAAACATTTGTAAATAAATGCAAAGAGGCGTACCGGGTTTCTTTGATATTATATTTTATTACTTTATTAGGTACTAGAACTGTAATAAAAATAAATATACTATTTTTATTATAAATGAAAAGAAATTGGCAGAACGATGGTTCAGAAACCAGAAATAAAATCTATATAATAATAGTTCACTTTGTTATTTTTAAATATTTGTTTGGTTTTAGTGGATGTACTCTTAAGTTCCGAAAGTTTTTTTATAACGGGTATAATATACCGGCTATTGATAGTTAAAGTACCGAGTCATTACAGATATTAAAAAGTGATTTTAGTTTTAAAAACCGTCCATATAGAGGTTTTCGGTGAAGAGAGGTGTCCGTTAAGATAGTTTAGTGTATTTGTTTATTGAAGCCAAAAATGCCGAGACGTATTTTAGATGTAGACAAGTTTATATTTAATGTACTTTCTTATTTTACTGCTGAGAAAACCAACGGGGGCCCTTTGCGACCTGTTCAGTCCGTACATAAACGTGTGTGTGATGCACTCTGTATTAGTGAAACAAAACTAAAGTCGGTTTTGCAAAAAGGAAAAAAAAGTGGACAAAGTGAACAAAATGTCGCACAATATAAATCTCGCCGACAACCAATGACTATAGATCTTTCCGAAGGTTGCAAATTTGAAATCTGTGAGACAATATATAAAATGCGCGAAAAGAAAGAACATGTTTATTTAGATTCAGTGCTACAAAAATTAAAAGACAGAAATATATTTGAAATTTTTAGAACAAGTCTCTAGAGAGTTTTAAGACAGATTGACTTTAAGTTCAAAAAGGAAGACAATAGTAAGGCTTTGTGTGAAAGAGCTAGTGTCGTTCACAAAAGAATAGAATTTTTAAGAAATTACAACAAATTTAAAAAAGTTCTTCCTTCGTTTATTTAGACGAAACATGGATTTTTGCTAAAGGCGGTATCAAACGAATTTGGCAGGACGAGAGTATAAAATCCATAAAACACATCGATAACGAGGAAGAGATTATTATAGTACATGCAGCTGGAAAATATGGTTATATTGAGGTAGCAGATCTTGTGTTTTCATCAAAATCAAAATCAGCTGATTATCATGACAATATGAATACGGAGATGTTTGTTACATGGATGAAAGAAAAACTGTTGCCAAGTTTACATGAACCATCCGTTATAGTACTGGATAATGCTGCGTATCATTCGGAAATTTTAAATAAGCAACCAACAAATACCTGGACTGTAGATAAAATAAAAGAATGGATAACGAATAAAACTATTACATCTCCTCAATACTGTTTTATGCCTCAATTACTAACGTTAGCTAAAAGTCATGCACAACCAAACATATATATAGTAGACGAAATTATACATAGCTTTGGACATCGTGTGTTAAGACTACCGCCCTATTATTGCCAATTCAATTCAATTAAATATATTTAGGGGATCTGCAAAACATATTATGATAACCATATTGGATAGAAGGGTTACAGTGACGAGGCAGTCTTGGAAATATGGCAACAAGCATTAGATATTGCCACTCCTGAAATTTGGGGAAAAAGTGAAAAAAAATGTGAAGACTTAATTAGAGAATGGTGGATCCGTGAAGGTCGCATCGAAGCAGTTAATCCTATTATAATTTACCATCCAAATGAGGATAGCGACGACAGTGATTATGACTGTGAATCTGATGGTTGATAATAGTTTTAGGAGATTAGGTGAATAAGAGAATAAGTAAGTTTTTTTGTTTTTTTAATACTAATTGAATATTCGACTAAATAAAGTACACTATTTACTCACTTAAGTATTGTTACATTTCGTTTAAATCACTTAATTAAAACACCACTTGTTTAAAATACTAAACTCAATGATAGTAATTATATAATTTAAATTCTGAATTACAACTATTATATGAACTATCAACTCTGTATTTATATCATGACTTTATATTTAAATCTAAGGTTTATATCTGCCATAACAGTATGTTAAAAATGGAGAATTTACTATTGTACAATGCAGCACATTGGACCATTTAAGTCGAGACTTTAAAGCGAATTTAAAACAGTCGTATATTCGTGGAATGGAGTATACTTGGCCGTCTGAGATATTACACTTAATTTTTTCCATAATTTTCTGTGATATATGTGTTTCTGTTTTTTTTTGTTTTTTTTTTTTTTGGAACAGATATCTTGTGGAGTCATCCTATGAGCTTTCGACTTTCATCTTTGTGGTGTACTCTGGTGTTTTGTTATCACATATATGTATTTTCATTGGAATTATGCACAATACGACATTTTAGCACCATTTTTAATACAATTGGGATTGTTGGCTTATATTTTTATTTTTCAGGTACCGTGGTGTCCAATTGCATCTTTTTTCTCAATGGGACTTGGGACCGACTATAGGTTCATATCTTCTAGTTTTGATTATTTGCCAAGTGTTGCTTAATTATTTCTTCTTGATTTTGACACATATGCTAAGATGTTTTGTTTTTTTTTCTTTGTTCTGGTGTTGTTTATTCTATTGGGCCAGTATATATAAAAAAACATCCTAAGTATGTAGAGTAAATCTCAAATCTAATGTAGAGTAAATCTCAACAAAAAAATCAATGTATTTTGTTAGTAACGGTACATTTTTGCCATCATATTGTAAAACATCTATTGATTTAATTTAGTATTAACGCAGGCCAACAATTCATCTTGTCAAAGAGATTAAAACCGGTTCTGCTCAAGAACCTTAATTATTTACCACGTAACATTATGTGGATTATTTTTAGTATCAAAACTTTGTTAAGGTTGTTTTTATTAATGAGTGGATGCTTAAAATTTCAGCATAGGAAACTCAGGTTTTTCAATTGTGACCAACAACTGCTACAAACAACTGGAAGATTTATTAAACGGCACATGATCACAAAATAGATAGCGGGTTTAGCATACCGTATTAAACTGCGAAAAATATCGGAATAATTAAAAATAACTTTAATAAATTGGGTACATATAAATAGCTTAAAAAATATATATAAATATAGAAAGTGTAGAAAGTTATTGGAAAAAGTATACAAGAGGGGTTTGTAAATGTAAATACTTGTTTGTTTTTTTGGGTTCCACTGAGGTTACTATGATAATTAAAATAATGGAAAACTTTTTTCTTCTTCTTCTTTCTCCACAAGTGTATGTTTAATTTTCGTATTATTAATCAGTTTTTTGTTATTTAATATGTCTCGCATAGGCAGTAGTAGGCCTATGCGAGACAAGGCTTAAAGGCGAAGAATCGACTCTACTAAAATCAGGGCACACTTTGTACCAATACAATTCAGGAAATAACCAAGGTATAGGAGGCGTAGGCTTTTTAGTACATAAGAGAATTGAAAACATGGTAACCAAATTCCAAGCAATTTCTAATAGAGTTATCTATATGGTAATAAAACTAAATCGTAGATACAGCATTCAAATAATCCACTGTTATGCACCAACTTCTTCTGCAGATGATGAAGAGGTAGAACAACTTTATGAAGACATTACAAGAAGAAAAATAACGAACAACGAAAATAACATAAAAGAATAAAAATAACAACGACAACGAATATATTGGAAATTTTGGACTGGGAAGTAGAAATCACAGGGGAGATATGCTCGTAAATTTCCTCAGCAAAGAAAAACTATTCTGCTTAAATACCTTCTACAAAAGAAAGATGCAGAGAAAATGGACGTGGTTAAGCCCAGATGGCAAAGAAAAAAATGAAATTGACTTTATACTCTCTAACTTTAAAAACATTGCCAAAGATCTTACTGTACTAAATTCTTTCAACACTGGTAGTGATCATCGATTAGTTAGGACGCGAATAGAAATAAATACGAAATTAGATAGAAGAAAATTATTAACACAGGATAAATTGCCAAACATAGAAGCACTCGAAATGAATCAAGAGGAATATCAAAGTGAACTAAAAAAGAAACTAGGACCTCTACCAGTATTCAACACGAAAGATATAAATGAAATAACACAAAAATTAACGAACGACATAACATCAACTGCAAAAAAGATCTGTGATAAAAATAAAAATCCCAGAAAAACGAAACTGAAACAAACAACACTTAATTTAATGGAAGAAAGAAGAAGAACATCGAAAGAATTACCAGAGTATAAAGCTATCAACAATAAAGTTAAAAAGAGCATAAGGTCAGACTTGCGGGCTTATAAAACAAAACAAATATTGCAAACCATCGAAAACAATAGAAACATGAGAGTATTGAAATCAAATTTAACTAAAGGAAAATCAAATATAACTAAAATCAAAAATCAACAGGGGAATACGGTGACCGAAAAAACTCAAATAATCAAGGAAATACAAACGTTCTATAAGAATCTTTATACATCTACTATACAGAACCCCGAAACAGACCACAGAACAATTCTAAACGTCGGCTCGGAAACCCTCCCTAAAATAACCTCTTCGGAAATTAGACATGCCTTACAGCAAATGAAAAACAAAAAAGCTCCCGGCGAGGATCGTATAACGTCTGAAATGTTAAAAATGGGCGGCAACATCGTTGTAGAAGTTGTGGAAGTCTTACTGAATAAGTGTCTAACAGAAAAAAGAATACCCAGCCTATGGGAAAACGCCGAAATAATACTTTTACACAAGAAAGGAGACACTACTAATATTGAAAACTACAGACCTATAAGTTTGTTGTCACACTTATACAAATTGTTAACAAGAATAATAACCAACCGCATAACACAAAAACTTGATTTATATCAACCGGTTGAACAGGCGGGATTTAGAAAAGGGTTTGGCGCTAATGATCACTTACAAACCATCAGAACACTAGTAGAAAAAACCACAGAATATAATGTACCTTTACATATGGCATTTATCGACTTTCACAAGGCTTTCGATAGTATTGAGACTTGGTCCTTTTTGTCAGCCCTGAAGGATGCTCGAATAGACTCACGGTACACTACACTCATTAAAAACATTTATGAACAGGCCACATTCCACATCAAAATCAATGAAGACGAAAAAACTGAAAAAATGCGCCTTGATAAAGGTATTAGACAAGGTGATACTATTTCACCAAAGCTTTTTACCTTAGCATTGGAAAATGTATTCAAACAGCTTGACTGGGAGGAAAAAGGTCTAAACATTGATGGTGTACGTTTGAGTCATTTGAGGTTTGCGGATGACATAGTATTATTTAGTACAGATATCAAGGAACTGGAGCAAATGTTGAAGGAATTAAACCAGCAGTCAAATAAAATAGGTCTCAAAATGAACCTTCAGAAAACAAAAATAATGAGTAATTTACAAACTAATCTTGTTATTGACAACGTCAGTCTTGAAAATGTAGACCACTATATATATATATATATATATATATATATATATATATATATATATATATATATATATATATATATATCTCTTGGACATACCATTAAAATCGGCAAAGAAAATCAAATAGCCGAAATAAAAAGACGCATACAACTGTCTTGGGGAGCTTTCGGCAAATTAAGCTTTATTTTGAAGAATAAAGATATACCAATGTGTCTAAAACGTAGAGTTTATGACAAATGTATCTTGCCTGTAACTACATATGGACTGGAGACCATGGCCTTCACAAAGAAAACCTTAGAGCAGCTCAGTACAACCCAAAGAGCAATGGAGAGGGCCATGCTAGGGATTAGTTTGAGAGACAGGATTCGAAATAACGTCATTCGTGAAAGAACAAAAATTACTGATGTCTCAGAACGTATTGCAAGGCTCAAGTGGCAATGGGTCGGACACGTTGCCCGAGATAATCCCGAAAAATGGACACAAAGATTAACAAACTGGAGACCAAGAGAGAACAGGCGAGGAGTAGGCAGACCGCAGAAGAGGTGGACAGACGATATCAAACAAGTCGCGGGCAAGCAGTGGATGAGAATTGCCAAAAGTAGAAATCGATGGAAGCAAATGGAAGAGGCCTATGTCCAGCAGTGGACGAACACAGGCTGAAGAAGAAGAAGAAGAAGAATCAGTTTTTTATTGTTTTGTTTTTACTGCTTCACGTGCCATATTTTGCCACCAGAAATTATTGCTTTGCATTTTATAGCCGAGTCCATTCATTAATGTTTAATAACCAAGAAACCTGTTTCGTTCCTACACATCTACGGTCTTTTATTTTACCTTTAGTGATCAGTTGTAGTATTTTATATCAATTTTCCCTCAATGTGTATCCCAGATAAGACATTTTCCTGTGTAAAACACTCTTAAGCAATTCTCTATCTTTGTAGGCCCTTCCCACTACATCTTCACTAGTTTTTCCTGCCGTCTACGGTATCTTTAGCATCCGTCTATGAATACACATTTCCAATGCTTTAATTCTGATCATACTTGATACTTTTAGTGTCCATTCTTCTTGTACAAAAAAGTACAGACCAAATATAGCCTCACCATTACTTGTTTTAGTTCTAAACTAAGATGATTATTGCAAAGAAATGTCTTCATTTTTATAGAAGTAGTTTTAGTCATTACTATTCTTCGTTTTATTTATATGTCTGGATCTAAATGGTCCATTATGATAGTTCCCAAATATGGATCTATGTCTCTCAAGTGCCTTTTTAAATAGCTGTTGGGGACAAAATGCAACCTTCTGACTCCTCGTTGCATGGAGATTTCGTCGGTTCATTTGTCTTCTATTTACGATAGCAGTTTGATTTTAGTACAGATTTTTAATGACACGAATATCTTTGTCGTCTATTACTATGTTTTTTACTTACATGATGTACTTTATCGAATGCGTTTTTGAAGTCAACAAAGCATACAACTACATATTTTCTTTGATTAGGGCAATTTTGTAATAGAATATAGATATTATGATAATTTTTATTTTCAGTTTTTATTTTATGAATTTTTACTAAAAAACTTAAATCATAAATAAAAAAAACATTAAAATCGTGTATTTATTTTGTTTGACCCATTTTACTGGATCTGCGCTGGATCCAGCTGAATTTCATTCAAAATGGTCAAAATGATGCAAAATTATGCAAAAATTTAGCGGCAGAAAAAATGCTGCTGAATTGCAATCTCTAATAATAACTAATTATTGGTTACCCTACAAGTGAATACTTATACGATATTTATTGTTTGCCAAAGGACACTTTGAGCATTTTTGATGGCAACAAAAGAATCTTTAATATAACTTTAATGTAATGTTTATTATTTAATATACATATTTAAAAAAAATCGCTATATTTTTCAATAAAGTTATACAATACTTAAAACACTCCAAATCCATGACGTAGATAAGAATGACTACGCACAAACAGCCTGCCTTGTAGTCTAATGATTTTCCTATCAAACGAACCATGATTGATTACGAATCCCATCAGACCTATTATATATTATAAAATTTCCGATGGGCTTACTTTTTTCTACAATCCGCAAAACTATAAAGTTCCGATATATATTTACATAGGCAGATAGAGCCAAAAAGTATTTTCGTCTTCGGCGATCAGTAAAAAATGAACTGGTGATGGATGTAGTAAGCGAGAAGCTTTATTTATTATTTTAGTTTGTTTAATATATTAGGTATTTATTTCGAAACTTCTTTAATTAAACTGTAGGATAATACACTTCGTTCAAGGATCGTTCCAAAATTTACATCAATTATGAATACAGTGTGTCAATTTTAATACTTATAATGGGCTATATCTCACGAACAAAAGCTGATATTAAAAAATGTATGAAACTGTTTCTAGGATAGTAAGGGTAGACTAAAATAACATCTCACCTCCATCAACCCCCTAGACCCCACCAACCACAAATAAAAAAATTTAAATTGCAAACCCCTACTTATGATACATTATTAAAAAGACTAAATGAAAAATTTATTGAGGTTTTTGTTGATTCTGTTGATGACCCTGTATATTTATTGTTTATTAATTATACAGGGTGTTAATATCAACCAGCTTACTATGACTTTTGTATGTGTAATGATATCTCCCGGACTATTATTTTTAATGATAAATGCCCGTCGGAATATTTTTTTGTTAAATAGACTTAATTTGCCATTTTTGCAAAACAAATTGGAAATATCTGTTTTTGAGTACCGTCATTCAGATGTAGTTGTGACGAAGGTTCACAGTATATAGGATCTATCATTTTATATGCATAGACACTATAATACAGTCATATGATACTACATTGTTGAACAAGAGTTTTTCTTATATTACAGTCCCTTTTGTGTTGAGTGATGCGTTGCTTAAGCCACTGTTGGCTTGACCAATGTACCAACTTTGACATTCACAGCAATTTATTTGGTAAATTATGTTACTTATTTCAATTTGGAGTTATAGCTTTTATTGTCGAGAATAACCTAAATGTAAAAGTAAATTGTATTTAATTAATTTAGTGTTCGAAAATGTTTTGAAAAGTGGGACAATATAATCTTGGATATTTATTAAAACTTTATTATAGAGGTTAGTTTTATACATGAGCTTTTTTAACATGTATTTGGGTAGCCATTGTTTAAAAACATGTCAAAAAGTTTCTTTAAATTGACATTTAGGAAACTCAAATCACAGATTGTCGTTATCGATTGTTCATAGGTGTTAAATTTTTAATTTCTAGAATGGTCAGAACAATAATTTAGAAATCTGCCTGATATAGTGTCTTTTTGATACCAATCTAATATGATTTTGATGTCTTTTGTCCTTTATGACTTTGATATCTAAAAAAGGTATACTGTTTTCATTTTCATACTCGATAGTGAACTAAATATTTTTTTTTTTTAAAATTTTAAAATTTATAAATAAACGTTAGGCAAAACGTCAATTTTAAAATTCCAAGGTATATTAAATGGTCAAGAATAGTAGTTGTTGCTAAGATAGGGCTTATAAGATTACCTGTTGGAGTTCCAAATATTTGTGTCAGGACAAGTCGAAATACTTTAAGCTCCACAACTTTTATAAGAAACAGTGTAAATTTAAATAATAAACCGAAATATATAGAAACAATGTACAGTGGTCTGTTAATAGCTGTAATTACAGTTTCCAAATTTGCAGTATTTTGATTACAAACATTGTTTTTATATACATACGAAGAACATTATTTATATTTCGTATTTATTAATTATTTAAAAAAACTAGTTTCAACTCTTAGCATTATCTTGCTAATTGCTAAATCGACTATTTACTTTTAAATAAACAGAGTCTGACCTACCCAAATTAAAACTATTGAAATGAAAGTTCAATTTGAATTAAAACAAAGATAGAAGATTAAATTTGCTAAATGACAGGTGATACTTCTGACTACAGGGATCCATCAATTAACGATCAGCAACACATTGCTTATTCTTCCATCACTAAGCAAAAACTATTAAAAAAATTCCCAACAAAAAACCAGGCCATAATTTTACCGGCAGTAGATGAAATAAGAACAAAAGAGTACCCCATTGCAGTAGGAACTATAGTCCATCCAAAAAATGTACTTTTCTCATCCAAAATGTCAAACGGATGAATATGCATCTACCTTTAAAGCATACAAGTCGTAGATGATTTTCTAAGTCAATATGGTGAAATTAAAATTGGAGAACATACAATCAAAGCACGTAAACTAATTACACCGCTAATAGATTAGTTTTATCCAACGTATGTCCATCTATACCCCATGACATAATCAAACAGTCTTTAGTCAATCTTAGTTTTAAATAAATGTCTCCGATTTCGTTCTTTAGAGCTGGAATACAAGACCCGCAATACAGCCATGTATTTAGTTTTCGAAGACAAGTTTACTTTGCACCTACAGACAATTTTACTGTACCCGACTCCGTCCTAATTGATTTTGAAAATATTTCAGACCGAATTTTTCTTTCCGATATACTAACTTGTTACAAATGCCACCAAGCTCCAAAACCCCAAACGGAAAAAAAATTTCTTCCAGAAATCTCATCTAATAGCCCCGAACAAAATCAAATTACATATGTAAATGACGAATCTCGAGAAGAAATGGATGCTCAAGTCAGCACTGATACCGATAATAAAAATAAACGATCTTACTTGGAAGTGTCATCCTCAATTTGCTCCACTCCTACAGAAACTATACCAACATAATTCACGAAACCAAAACCAGTGTAAATTAAAAAGAAAAAAAATTATCAAATTAGTCAAATCCACTTCAGAAACTACTAATATTGAGTCGTTATTACAACCAGTCAAACAATTTATCCAGGATGCATCACCACTTAAATATGTACTAAATAACACCCAATTACTAGCATTCTTAGAAGATGTTCACGGTTCTTCCACCCCAGTAGAACTGGCCCTAGAACACACACAGGATATACACGGGTTGGGACATATGCTAACTGAAATATATCCATGTTGAACGAAAGAGCAATTAAATCTAGAATTACAAGAATCAAGAAAAAATTACTTAGTAAAATAAACCAAGATTTTAGTATTCAGGATGACACCTCTGAAGATACTGACGCATCACAGGAAAATACTCCTTCCAACTATAAATAAAAAAACAAAAAGTTACAAAATGGCTATTATTCAGTGTAACATTCAATCCATATTTACATATATAGAAATGCTACAGGTGTTAATTAAAGAAACACATCCACAAGTTATCAGTACCTAATGAAGAAAGAACAACAAAAACTGTGCTATGTTTGTGATATTCCTCTGACAATCGACCACATTATTGTTAGTTGCCCACTCTATCACCTGGAACGACTTCAAAGTGATTTACCAAGTGATCTGAAAAGTGCTCTGAAACTATAGTAAATGTGATATAGTGACTAAGTTTCTAAAACTAACTAAATTGTTCAATCTAATATAAAAATAGACTTAAGTTCTCAATTGTAATTAGTTGTTATAAGCAAACATCTGATTTTATGTACAACTCTTTCCCGCCAATACCCTTTCATGGTTGATGTGGTTTAATTAATAAAAAAAAAATATTTGTTTATGGAAATAATTACAAAAACGAAAATATTTGTTGTCAAATAAGAATGTTATTAATAATAAGAAGTCTTTTCTGGATAAGGATGTGCATTGTTTTATATTAGACCATTTTTCTTGTATGATTTCAATGATTAACTCAATCAAGATGTTATTAAAAAATGATACTACATCGAATGAGATCAGAACATAGTTCTGGTAGCTGAATTTCATAACAAAAGCTAAAACACCAAATTCCGAATTCCAAATTCCTAAATAAGTAACATAATTTACCAAATAAATTGAAGTGAATATCAAAGTTGTTACATTGGTCAAAGTTAACAGTGGCTGAAGCAACTTGTCACTGAAAAGTGACTGCAACATAAGAAAAAATTCTTGTGTCTTAGTCGATCACCTTTAAAGATAGGACATAAATTTGACTTCAATAATGTAAAAATCTTAGAAAATGTCGATTATAATAAAAACCGACTTTTTCTTGAAATGGAATGGTACACATTAACAAAACTCCAGAATCTATTAATTGTAACACTGACACCAATTATTTGAGTAATATCTACTACAACAGTCTGCAAATATTATATGGCATGATAGATCCTAACCTTCATAAATATGTCCTGTTATTAAACATCTGTCTCTCAAAAAATTAAGACTGATGAATGCACGTGTATTCTCTACAAGGCAGAAACTTGGACTCTTTGCACACAAGAACGCCAAATAATTGATGTGGTGTTTTTTTAGATGTGCCTTTTAGATGTGGTGTTAAAGAAGAATGCTGTGCTAACCTTAAATAGCTTATCGGACAACAGATTCCGTTTTTAATCAAATTTACATTAAAAAACATTGTCTACAACATATCTGCAGCGAATTGTACAGTTTTTGGTCAAGTGGTTTGCAGAGATACCGATACTTTAGAGCAACTAATTGTTTCTGGAAACATTTCTAGAAGAAGACCAAGACGACGATCACTAACCAAATGGCCCGATTAAATTCCAAATTCAGCAAACTTAGAGTAGGTGAAGACCAATGTGGAGAAAATTGATTAGGAGTATTGGAGGAAATCACAATTCTCAGTAATAGGAAACGACAAGAGTGAGAAAGAGAGAGAGAAAGAAAAATGGAGTTTAATCAACATACTAACAAAATATAATAAAAAGACTGATTAGAATCGCTCTAGATCAATCATCAGTAGGAAATAGAAATGTTGATTATCCTATAAATAGGTTGAGCGATGACCTAAGCACTATAAAGATACTGAGTTTGTATAATTTCTTATTGTATTTTAAAAATGGCTTCCTTCTTTGCATACCAAACG
The DNA here is from genome assembly GCA_918026665.1 of Diabrotica balteata. NCBI lineage: Eukaryota > Metazoa > Arthropoda > Insecta > Coleoptera > Chrysomelidae > Diabrotica > Diabrotica balteata. The sequence continues at coordinate 132,855,883 of OU898279.1, forward strand.
TCAAATAGTTAATTCTTGAATTTGTAAATAAAAAACTAACCTATTAATAGTTATACGCCCAAAGAACTTGAAGAAAACCCAACTTTTTCGGAAGAAGACGATAAAATAAACCGAAAAATACCCAAGACTAACGAAACGAAGCCAACGTCAAAAAAACATCCATCTGTGTCTGCTGTTACTGGAAAATCAACCAAGCCACAAAAGTCATCCACTACATCAAATCCTTCGTCTGAAGAAAAGAAAAAAAGGAAAACCAGGTCAAACGAACAACATTAATTAAGTGTAATGTAAATGGTAAAAATTTGTGTGTGCTAGTTAAAAAAAATGGATATCTATGTTAGAGACTACGAAGAAGAAAAAGTGGACACAAAATGTGTAAGTAGTGATAGTTTTAATAAGGATTACTCAATGACAATAAAAAATGACTTAAAAATAATTCATTGTAATATTAGCAGTATAGGTAAGAATTTTGATAATTTTTGTTTATTTTTATCAACTCTAAATGTCAACTTTGATATTTTAGTTCTCACGGAGACACACATTCAAGATGATATTGATAAAACCCCATTTTTGTTAAAAAATTACGATTTATTATACAATTATGGCGATTTAAACAAAAATGATGGAGTTATTATTTACATTAAATCTTCTATAAAATATGAATATTCAGTTGTACCATTGGGGAACATCAAGTTACTTGAAGTCATTTTAAATTATAATAAAACAAAAATCTGTTTGAGCGCTATCTATAAATCACCGATAGTAAACATAAACAATTTTAATCAGGATTTGCATCAATACCTCATAAGTAAAAAACGAATGTGTTTTCATATATTAGTTGGTGATATCAATATTAATTTGTTTGAGGATCTAGATCACACTGAAGAATACCAGAATATTCTAGCTTCACAAAATTTTTTGTCTTATATAAATAAAACAACTAGACCTAGAAGTCAAACTTGTATAGACCATTTCTTTATAAAAAGACCTGCTAATTACACTAATATAACTTCATTTATATTTGAAAATAATACTACTTCAGATCATTATCCAATCGCAGTTTCCATTCCTAATCTAACCAAAACCAAAGAAAACAAAATAATAATAAAGAAGTACATCAACTACAAAAATCTAAAAAACAATTTGAAGCAGGAAAAGTGGTTGGATATTTACAATAAAACAAATAAAAATGAAGCGGTAAAACTTTTCATTGACAAAATTTTAAACTTAATAAACAAAAATACAATTATTTTAAAAGGAAATGATCTAAAAACCACTTTTAAAAAAGATTGGATGACAGGGGGACTTTTAAAGTCTGTACAGGAAAAACACAGATTGTATGATCAGCTAATCCAAGATCCCTCAGATAACTTAAAAAAACAACGTTATACAGAATATAAAAATAAATTAAGACACTTAGTTAAAACTGCAAAAAGAAATTATACAAAACAACGAATTGAAAAAAATAAGACCTCTTCTTCATCACTTTGGAATGTAATTAATTCATTGTGTGGAAAAATAAAAGGAAATACAAAAATTGAATCGATTAAAACCAAAACAGGAGAAAAAATAATTGACAGAAAAGAAATTGCAAATGAATTTAATACACATTACAGTACATTGGGACAAAGGTATGCACAAAAAATACCCATTTGTAATGAACAGATTGAGGACATAGATAGGATAGAAAGCAGCATGTACTTGTATCTCGTTGACCAAAAAGAAGTGGTAAATGCAATACAATCTTTAAAACACAAAAAATCTCCTGGCTGGGATGGATCAAGACAGAAACCATCAAACAAATTAAGGAAGAAATTATTACTCCTTTAACTTTTCTCATTAATGCATGTTTTCAGGATGGTTGTTTTCCAGAATGTCTAAAAATAGGCAAAATCAAACCTCTGTTTAAAAAAGGAAATAAAGAAGACGTGATTAATTACAGACCAGTATCTTTGTTGTCTGTTTTTTCCAAAATATTTGAAAAAATTTTAAAAAATAGATTAGTGAGTTTTTTGGATAGGTTTAGTGTAATATCGGATTGTCAATACGGTTTTAGAGAAAGAAAATCTACACAAGATGCTATTTGTAAACTAACATCACAAATATCAGAAGCTTTTGAGTCTAATAAACGTAGTTTATGCATATTTGTCGATCTCTCTAAGGCGTTTGACACGATATCTCACGGGATCTTGTTAGAGAAACTTGAGAAGTATGGTCTGAGAGGACGCGTTTTGACATTACTAAAAAGTTACTTAACAGACAGAAAACAATTTGTAGAAATTGATGGTGTCGAAAGTGATCCTGAAGTAATTAATTATGGCGTACCGCAAGGGACCGTTTTAGGCCCTCTACTCTTTACACTCTATGTTAATGACATGCTTAAACTAAAAACTGATGGAAACATAATAAGCTTTGCTGATGACACCGCAATTTTTTATAAGGCCGAAAATTGGGAAGATCTTAAGACTATAGTTGAACAAGACTTCAAAGTTATAAAAACATGGTTGCAAATAAATAAACTCACAATAAATTACGAAAAAACTAAATATATACCTTTTGCAATATATAAAAATTCTCTGCCAACTTTTAACTCATTAAAAATAAATAAAAAACAACAAATATTTAAAGCAGAATACATAAAATATTTAGGAGTTTTAATTGACAGGCACCTTAAATGGGACTTACAAATAAAAAATATTATAAGAAAAATAAGAGGACTGTTACCAAAATTCCGCTATTTAAAAGAGTTTTTAGATGTTGAACAGCTTAAAATGCTTTACCTGTCTTTAGTACAATCTCATCTTGTATATGGGATTTTAGGATGGGGTGGCGTAGCTGATTGCCATCTGGTGACCCTTCAAAATACTCAGAAATGGTTTCTTAAACTAATATATGGAAAACGAAAAACATATCCCTCAGACCAACTTTTTCATGAAACTCAGGTTCTTGATGTTCGGCAATTGTACTGCCTAGAGCTACTTAAAAATATTCATAAAGATAAAATACCTCTTAAAGTAAAAGTGTCAAATTATGAAACAAGAAGAAAATTGAATGTTGAATGTCTTCATACTTCAAAAACAATCACGCAACGGTCAATTAAATATTTTGCTCCAAGAATATACAATCAATTGCCCATAAATTTTAAAAATATCAAAAATTTTTATTTGTATAAAAAATTAGTTAATGCTTGGGTAAAAGAAAAAAGGGAGTTGTGTAACAATTTAATAAATTTAAATTATACTAGATAAAAAAAAACGAAACAAATAAGATTAGATTAGAAACTGTAAAAATGAAATAATAATTTGTAAAAAAAAAACATTAAACTTGTTAATATTAGACAGCTTAAGTCAACAAGCATGTTAATGCTTTAAAGACTTTTTTTTACGTTTATGTTACTGTAAGTAAACTGAAATTGAAATTGTAAATTAATGTAATACTTATTGATTTGAATAAACGTATATTATTATTAATAATATTTATTAGTAAGTTTTACAAGAACCTACATGTTATACAAATTCAAGGAAGTAATAACAAATAAAAGAAAATCTAGAACAAAATTTTATTTCCTGTGCTACTCAAATATTTTAAAAGGAAAATATATTTTCGAAAAAAGTTTGTCGCTAACTACAAACCACACGACATTCTAGGACGATTTATTTCTATTTTTAGAATAGTTTAGGTGGTTTAGCAAATGCCGAAATATTTTGAACATCAATTTAAATACCGGATTTACTTCTGGTACTAAATATTTTAGCAAAGCTACATTTTAAATAGAACAGCAGAAAGATGTGTTGTTTTAATTAATCATAGATAACAGGACCTACTACGATACGAGCGCATCTGATAGCAGCTCATTTAAAAATACAAATAAACATATTTAAAAAAATGTTATAACTAGTATTAATTGCATGATTAGTGCGTTGTACTTTTTTCTAGGTTTTTCTTAAGCTAGTAGTAGTTAAATTCATTAACAACTCAATTAGATGCTATGAAACTGAAACCAATAAGCGACCTACAGTTAAGAATTGTAATAATAATAAGACATTAAGAAATAAACTTTAAACTTTCATTTATCTCTTAATTTAGATAAACGTAGGTAAAAATAGTAATGGGGTAGTGAGTAGTACCCTTTTACAGTTCCCAATAAAGAACAGACTATTTCAGGGCTTGGCAATTCTGTCCCTACGCTATCTACTCTTTATCTCCAAAGCTCCTGTAGGAGAAAAAAGGTCCCAATCCTGTACTCCATATAATCGCTATATATCCTTTTCTTTCGACATCTTGAATGAAAGGTCGTTAAATATTTCTGATTAGGGACAGCAGCAATCAGCAATACCAAGATAAGGCACATGGAAATGATCCTGTACAGGCTTATCGTTGGATTTTTACAAGCGAAGCTGTTTTAGCAAAATGGTTGTGATACTGCGATGCAATAGGGCAGGAGAATCGATCGTTTTATCATTCTTAAGAAAGTTATGCGTGATGTCTAACAGAATGCCTCGAATGTTGTCACACAGTCCTAGTGACGACCGGTAGTAACTTGACTCCGGATGAAGGAGTGTGAAATTGACCATCGGTAACGCGAATGTTGGTGCTCAGCATCGGGTCGTGGATAATTTTAACTACTGGTCCACAAAAAATTAATTAATGTAGATGGAACGTACAAGGGGTAAAAGCAATCAGAAGTAAACAGTTAATTATTGAAAGAGAGCTGACAAAGTATAACATTGAAATTTTTGGACTAGCTGCAACGCATTGGTTAGAAATGGGCCATTTTAGATTGGCTAATGACAATAATTATGTTTACCTCTCTGTCAGCGATACTGAAAATCCATACAGATGTAGCCATTCTGGTTTAACCAAGATTACAAAAATCTATCGTCATATTCAAAGCTGTGAGCGATTGGATAGTTCTCATTAAACTGGAAGACAAACCACATGAACTTAATATCATACAAGTTTATGCACCAACCAGCCCAGCAGACGACATAAAAGTCAAGAAATTCTACAAAAAATTGGGAACAACAATTTCAACATTCCTAATAAAGATCTAACTTTAATGTGCGGTAGCTTTATTGAAAAAGTCGACAATATTACACAAAATTTAAAATTTATAAATAATATACTGGGAAAGTTTGACATAGGTCTAAAAAACCTAAGAGGAGACCTCTTAATCAAGTTTGCTATCGCAAATAACTATTCTATTCATTATAAAAGCCCTGAAAGTAGATCTAGAAATCAAATTGGCTGTATGCTCATTAATATTCGTTGCTGGAGATTATCAATCCAAACAGTCAGATCATATCCAGGAGCGATATGTAGATCAGATCATACTATCCTCGTATCTAAAGTAAAGCTTAAACTTAAAGCGCCCAAAAAAACGAAGAGCGACAAAGAAGATACAAAAAAGAAGAAGAGCAATACAAAAAATTGAGCGAAATAAATCGAATACTTAACAATAGAACAAGAACCAGTGAGACACTTGGAAATGGACAAAGGTAGGGCAATTACCAGCATTAAAAAAATCAAATAATATAGATTTATCATTTTAAAGAATGTAACTATTGAGCAGGAGATAACCAGCAGAAACTGCATCGTATTAGAAATGATGATGTTAAAAGAAAAATGGCAGTAAAGTAAAACATCCTGATCTACAATGAATAAAAACGTTAAGTTTGGTATGGACACGTAGAAAGATCAAACGTATAAAGTGAACATCAAATATCGGATAGGAGCCCAATAGTAAACAGAAAAAAAAGGCAGACTATTTAAGAGGAAAGTGAACGTGGTCAAGAAAAGGAACTTGAGATGACAGAGATCACATATTTAAGGAAGCAGTAGAAGAAGCTAGCAGATTTTGACGTTAACATAAATGGAGTGGTATTAACTGCAATTAGATATGCAGACGATATCGTCATTTTGACTGTATTTATTTAAAGTAAATGAAGTGAAAACCTTAAAAGGCTTAAGTAAATACCTGGGAAGTATTATTACACAAGATCTAGACCCAGACTGATATTATAAGTATAATTGAAACAGCGAGAGCAACAGTAAACAAAATGAAACCATTCTACTGTAATAATCCTTTTTGAGGTTGAAAATAAGACAATAAATGACATAATGATATGTATGGTCAGTGTTATTAGATGATCTTCAAACGTTAAAGTCTAAAAAAAGCAACAATAACCAAAGAGCTATATTCATCACGAATTCTAGAAAATTTTTAATTCAATTATTGGCGGCGTGTAGGAAAATATGGAGATCGTATTGCAGGGACCTATATAAAGATGATCAACGCCAAGAGCTTGTTAGCGAAATCTCTGACGAGGTGGAAGAAGAACCGGATATACTCGAAAATGAAGTAAGACAGGCTATCAACAAGCTCAAATATAACAAAGCACCAGGTCCATATATGATAACAGCAGAAATTCTTAAAGCCACAGAAGAAACCGGCGTAAAGTTACTTCATCTACTCTGTAACCAAATATGGCATTTCAAACAATGGCCTGAAGAATGGACAAAATCTACAATAACGACCATACATAAAAAAGGCAGCTTCCATAAATGCGACAATTATAGAACTATCTCTCTTATATCCCATGTCAGCAAGATAATGCTACATATAATCAATGAGAGACTGAAAACATTCCTTCAAAGAGAAATTCCACAAGAGCAAACTGGATTTACCAAAGGTAGAGGCACTCGAGAACACCTGCTGAATATAAGACAGATAATCGAGAAATCTAGGGAATTCAACATCCCACTATACATCTGTTTTATAGATTACCGTAAAGCGTTCGACAGGGTCAAGTGGAGACACTTATGGCGAATACTAAAAGAAGTAGGCGTACCACAACATCTAATTACGCTTATAACTGAACTATATGAACACACTACTGGATCAGTTAAAGTACTTGACACACTTTCGAACGAGTTTCATCCAGAACGGGGTGTCAGACAAGGATGTATACTATCTCCACAATTATTCAACATATATGGGGAGTATATTATGCGAAGAGCACTTGAAGGATGGGAAAAGGGCATCTCAATAAATGGTCATAAACTAAACAACCTACGTTTCGCAGATGACACAGCCCTTCTTGCAAATAGTCAAGCAGAGCTGATGGAACTTATACGACTGATCGAAAACGAAAGTCAAATATTTGGTCTGCAATTAAACATATCAAAGACAAAGATCATGATAGTGGATAGACTACACAACAATCATTCCACACATAACCACAATTGACCGGTTCGAGGTTGTGAGCTCATACTTATATCTGGGATCATTAATCACAAACACAGGGTCATTACAAGAAGAGATTAAACGTAGATGTGATCTAGCAAAAGTTGCCACAGCAAAAATGACCAAAATATGGAAGGACTGTCAAATTTCAAGAGCGATAAAGATGAGGTTGATCAACTGCTTAATATTCCCAATACTGACCTACGGATGTGAATCTTGGACTCTGAGACAATCGGAGAGAAGAAAGATAGACGCCACTGAAATGTTCTGTTGGAGACGAATGTTACGAATTCCTTGGACCGACCGTAGAACAAATAATTCAATTTTAAGAGAGCTAAAAGTTAGCCAACGACTCTCTAGTAAAGTCCATCTCCAACAATTAAAATATTTTGGGCATGTTATGAGAGCAAACACAGAAAACATGGAAAGACTCATAATACAAGGAAAGGTAGAAGGCGAAGATCACGAGGAAGATCCCCAACAAGATGGATAGATCAAATTACAGGAATATGCCAAAGACCTATGCATGAATTAAAAGAAATGACCAGAGACAGAGATCTCTGGAGACGGACAATACACGACATCACGTCGACCACTACACTCCCCCTGGGGGGTCAGGATTGAAGAGAGAGAGAGAGGAAAATATGTTCTCTTGATGGTAACATATTTTAATAATATAATAGTACATTTCTGTTAGTAGAATTATAAACACGACATGAGATCTAGTTTATACAATAAGTATATATTCACATTAACAATGTGAAGTCGAACTGAAGTCATCTAAAAGTTGTATATACCTAAAGATGTAAAATACTCAAATTAGTATCTTCTTTTAATGTAGAAGGATATCTCATTATTTAGTCGGTTAAAAAAGACTACTAGCAATAAAAAATGACAGAGTACTAGCAACCGCAAATGCTTGTTTGTTTTATATGTATATAAAATCTTTTAAAAATATGCCAAAATCTATTTATTTGGAAGAAGTTATACGTCGAGCCATACGTTATATGAATCATACTGTTACAAGTACAATACCCTTCGCAATTAATTTTAAGTATTGCAATTACAGCAGTAAACAAAACAAAACTCAAATATCAAGAATTTATTTCTTTTGATTGTTAACTAACTGAGAAGTCTATTTAATAATATATCCTGACATTATGTCCAAATGTACTTTCCATAGCAAAATACAGACATAACAGATGAATGAACAGCTAAATCAGCAAATTGCTGAAACTACAAAACGAAGCAAATACTTTCATTTTATAAGCGTCAATAAAAAACTAAAATTTCGTCAAAGGAAGAACTGGAATGCGAAATAAATATTTAATTTTCATGGTATTAAAAACCCAACACAATAAAAAAATTTGGTACTTGAGAAATAAAGAATTTTAAATATTTTTGATGCTCTGATTTCAAAAATGACTTATATTGGTAAATATGATAGATCATGCCATTGTAGACTTAAAACAACAATCGAATATAACAAAAATTCCGCGCCAGAAGAAGAGTAAATGCGGATTCTGATCACTACTGGGTCAAAAGTATGGTAAGGGCCAAAATTTTAAACATTTAAAAAAGGAAATAGGTTCTAAACGTAAACTATAGAATGTAGAAGGCACTCAAAAATACAAGCAATAATAGAGAATATAAACAAAACATAAACATCAAACTAGAAAACATACTAAAACATAAAAACATAAATTAAGTGGTAGAGGTGCAGAAACATCATGAAAGAAGCAGCTGAAGAATTACTAAGCATGGAAGGTAAACAAATAAAAATTAGAACAAATCACTGTTTTAACAATGAACGTCACTTTGTGTGTAAGAAACAAAAAGAAAAAACAAAGCATATTTACATTTATGTAACACGGGCACAAAACTCCACAAGCAGAGGAAGAATATAAGTAACCACGTAAGGAGGAAAAGAAAATTCACATCAGAAAGAATAGATAAAATATAAACAAAAATAATAAAGTAAACAAATAGAGACCAGAAAATTTTACCAGAAACTGAACAAACGATAAAAAATAATTTAAACAAAAGAAGTGAAGAGATGAGGTGAATACCATATTGACAGAGCAGCAAGAAAAACTAAGAAGATGGAATTGCTGAACGCGGCTGATAATATTTTAGATTATATTGATATATTTTGTTTTGTTTGTTTTTATACTCCATTTAACATTTTTCATAAAAATATTGCATTCTAATATGTTTTCTGAATATGCCATACGTTAAATAAAAAATATATTCTCTACTACTGACACGTCTCTTGGTAAAACTCATGCGGCCAGCCAAATTACACGATAACTTAAGAGATCACGCGTATTATTCATTTAATTATTTCTTTGCTGAAGTGTAGTAGTATGAGAAAATCGTCGCCGTGGAGGTCAAGGGAGCCAAGCCACAATTCTATCCAAATTGAGTTAGGTGCATAGGATGTATTTAAAACACTCAAAAAATGCCGTGGTCAAAGGATTTGAGCAATAAATGTCGTCTTCTACACTATTTAAAAATTCGCCAATAGATCTAACACACACACTTTAAAACAGTCAACGACAATAAGCCACTTGTGTCCATTGACTTCCATAATTTATTTATCTCTATCTTAAAAGAATTCGAAGTCAAGAGATCTGAGTGCCGTATCTCTGTTGACCACTTAATATAATGTAACCGGTCCACGCATCGGTTAGATTTAAACGGTTTTTACACTAATGATATCTTACCCTTACTAATAATGATTGACCTTAACAAAGTGCAGGAAAATAGCGTATCTGGGCAAGCACTAAGAAGAGAAAAATACTACTTACTACAGCTGATACTCATAGGTAGAATGAAAGGTAGAGAGAATTGGAAGAAAACAAGAATAATGACTCCGACACATTTGATTGTGGATAAGCATAAAAAGTGTTAAATAGCTTTTCTTTAAATATGACACAAACTAAAAACAAGTCTTGCTATGAGTAGTGATCGCCAATGTCCAAGAGATCGAACAAGGCAGTCGAAAGGAGAAAATCTGTTTATATTACTTAATAAAAATAAAAACAGTCTTTGACGCAATGAAATATAAATACTACAGTTACGAAACATTATCCTTAAAAATTCACAGAAAACACATAAAGCAATAAAATTTGATATTGAATTTGCATAACAACACAATTTTAAAATAAGAAACAGTTAAAAGTTAAGTTAAAAGTAAGTTTATAGCTAGATAAACAGAGTTAATTCCTGTATTCAATGTAATATGATTAATTGTACCAATGGCAATAATAATCAAGGTACTTTATGTAAATAAATAAATAATTATGACAAGTAGAAGTGTCTTTTAAAAAGCATTAGATTTAAGGCACTTTATTTTCATGGAGTTATAGATAACTGTTTGCCCATTGTTTAATTTTAAAGAATTTAGCAATAATTTCAACAAATCAATCATAATTTAATGCAACTAAACAAGTAAAGTGAATTTGTTATTAAAACAAAAACACGTGAAATTAAAATAAAAGTCATTTGCAATATAAATAAATAAGAATGCAGTGATTCTAAGAACGGAAAGTGAATAATTTTACTGAAAATATCATACTCGTGTTTTACAGAGAAATCCATAGTTTGTTCATAATATATGCAGATACCAATTATTTTCACAATTTAAATAAATTTGAAATGGAAGAAAATAAGGATGTTAGAAAAGAAGGTCATAGACGAGCACGTTAACATATTTTGAATGATAAGAATAGATGACCAATTGATAATAATTTTGTAAATATAAATCTTCGTATAAATTTGTAAATAAAATTTTTTAAATCGTTGTTTTTATGTAAATATGTATTTAAGCATGCTTTTAACACCTTGAAGTTAAACTAACCATTTAATTGCCTATTATTAAAAACTAAACAATCTAGTTAATTCGCGGATGTTAAAAAATAATATTTGCCATTTATAAAATGTTATTATTTTTATATCACTTTATAGAAGGCATGACATTAACTGATAATACCAAAGATTATAATACAGTTAAGGAATAAAATGTTTGGCTACGTCTAATTGAAAAACTTTTAAAAATAACACAAAAATAATAAAAAATTCAAAAACTCACCTTAACGGCATCGGTCCTCATCCGTCGTAGCTGTCATTGTAGGCTCATTTTGAAACAACTACTCAAAAATACAAGCAAAAGAGTTACATATTAGTAATTAAGTGATTATAGTAAAGGTTAGTAAAATTGCCGAGCTGCATGGTGGTGCAGCTGGCCAAGATCGGCTCTCGTGCCGAACTGCAGCGGCACAGCCGTCTGGACGCTCTCCAAAGCGTCTCACCGCGACGTCACTGTTGCAGAACCGGCGTCGGCGATTTGGTCGCCCGTACTAAGTGGCTGGTGAAGTGCTGACATCCACTAGGCAGGTTTGGAGTGAGGAATCCTTATTTCTCCGATATGGGAATGAAACAGATTTTTTTAAACGCTCAGAACAATTTTTTTAGATTTACCTCTCGTTTAATAATTAATCTATTGACCATCATTATTCCCGTTACCTTTATCCATATGAAAATTTGCCTTACTATATTCTGTCCATTAATTAGAGAAGGTAAGAAGGTGATTCATTGGTAAGAATTAATTTTAAAACTATCATCTGTTAGGAAATTCCACAATTCCAGCATCATCCTTATTTTTTTTTTTAGAATTTAATTATTTTACTACAAATTAATTCCATCGTGATGTACCGGGTGGTCCAATAAGCCGATCTCTCGGCTATATATCAGAAAATATTCATGTTATAAATTTAGGAGAAAAAACTCCTTAGTAAAAGTGGCCAAGAGAAACCGCTGGAAATAACTTTCAAGTTTCTAGATTTATCGCTAGGGGGCGTAACCTGTGAAGACAAATTTGAACACCAGTTTTTTGTGAAATATGCACTATTATACCAAGTGTTAAATAAGTAAACTAGAAAGAGGCCAAAATTCCGCCCAAACTTGTTTAAGTACTTTTTTTTATTTTTTCAAATAAAAGGTGGGGGAGAGTGGGAAAGTATTTGTGGATCAATACCCATAACGTTGGTTTAAATTAACCGATTTTAACTAAATTAGTGTCACTAAAAAGGGTGTAGATGATTTAATTTAAATCTACTATAAAACAATTGCATTTAGTTTTAATTGTCATGGTTAGAGGGTACTTTCGAATAGAAAAAATTAAAATTTGTTTTTCTTCAAAATGTTTAATAGAAACACCTACTTATTGTAAATTATAATGAAACTTAATTAAATTCGTAACAAAATGGCGCAAACCGCATGTTAATAGCTTCTGGTAAACTCGAAATATCAATCAAGTGTTAAATTATAATTCGAATTGAAGATTGCACTTTTTTCAATATATATTAATATTGGTAATATTAGTAATTAAGTATCAGTACTTATAAGCCTCACGTATATATTCTGTAAGATATCGTGACAGGAGACATTATGGCAAAGAAGTATTTGAACGAAATACAAGAAGATTAAAAGAAACTGGTTATTTTCATAGTCATTATTTTAAACGACGTTGTAGAGGTATGACCAAAGATAATGCAATCAATGTTCTTGCTTTAATTCAACAGAATCCACAAAGTAGTCGGCAAATCTCTATAGAATTAAACATACCCAAAACTACTATAAGTATTTTAAAACATTACAGGTTGGTTTTTCATATTATAAAGTGAACGTTTAGGTCAGAAATTCCCTTGAAAGTTTAGATTCAACATTTATGATATATATTTCAATATATTCATTTAGGATAAAAACGGCAACACGGCGTTTTTATCCTTCTATCCGTTTCTTAAAAATACTAATGCACGATTTATCTTGTAAAACAATTGTGGATTTTTCAAGATTTTTTGAGTTTTAGAGAATATAATGGTTTCTTTTTTACCAATATTTGTTGATCTGTTTTTTAGACTTCATGTTTATCATGTAGTTCTCTACCAAGCTTTACATGAGAGAGATTTTGATGCAAGGCTGAATTACTGCAATTAGATGTTAGATCTGCTAGAATAACAACCGCAAAACATGTTAAAGATTTTGTGGACAGACGAGGCTACGTTTAATAGTTCGGGTGGTGTTAATCTGCATAAATGCATTATTGGGCTGAAGAAAATCCGCACTAGATACATGAGGTATGTATCCAGTGCCAATAATATGACAGTTTATGCTACCAATATTTAAAAGGCTGAAGAAAATTGTAAGCGGCCATCTACAACTTATTCTTGAAACTGAATATAAAGATTTTAATTTGTCGACCACATCTACACCAGATTTGATTTGGTTGTAAAATGTTAACACTTCAGGCTTTTTAGCATTACCTGTTTTATGGTCGATAATATCTTGATCGTGCAAAGTCGACAAAACTAAAACATTTTTATTTTTCTTTGGTACGTAGGAGGTAAGTAAGCATTCTTTGCCAAAAGCAAACATAGACGTATTTTCGTTCCTTTCTTTCGTAGCGAGAAAAATTGTTGGTATCTCACGCTTGTTTTTTCTTAGAGTTCCCACTAATGTAGTCCGCATATTATTTAGTAGGTCTATTGCCAGTGGGACTGAAGTGAAGAAATTGTCACATGTAATATTACGACCTGTATTAGCAATAGGTTTTATCAAACGTTTCACAAGTGCTGCCGAACTATTATCTTGCTGAAATGGGCCATTTGGCTGCTTACCTACATACACCTCCAAGTTACTAGTGTGCCAGTTTTCCGCATCAGCCAGTGAATAAATTTTAATGCCATACTTCGCTGGCTTGCTAGGAATATATTGCCTAAATGCATATTTCCCACGAAAGGCTTCCAGCATTTCATCAACTGTAGCATACCGTCCTATTTCATAATTACATTTATTTTTACTTACATATTTATTACTTACTTACATTTTTCCACAATACAGTCAAATACTTCTCGTATCGGCGCTAGTTTATCCGTTTTCCTACGCTCTTCTCTGTTGCTAAAATCATCAAATCGGAGTGCCCTTAGTAGAAGACGAAACCGATTTTTCCCCATTGTTATTCTGAATATTACTAGCCCATCCGCAGCCCATAAGTCATCCACACTTACATGAGCACTTTTCCAGGTCCCAGCGAAGTAAAGTAGTCCAAAAAGTGCTTTAATTTCGTCTAAATTTGTGTCCGTTGCATCTCTTGGACGGGATATATTTTGTCGAATTTTGGAAAATATATTTGTTTGTATATAAAACAATTTTTGCAACAATGTCATCTGGAAAATATAAAAACACTCTGATGGAATTTTCTTTTCTTTTGCGGAACCTTTTACTCCACGTTTTTTGGTAAGGATATTCCTAACTAGAGTTTTAGAATAACGATTTTCGTGATGGACCTTCCAAACAGTTTGATTATCTTTACCTAAAATTAAACAATGTTATCGTAACACGTCTATAATCAGGTATTTGAATAACTTTCATACCTAAATACGTAGGACTACGTGATTTATACACTAACGGGGTGGCAAGGAATATAGTTCCCCTCATCTTCAGAACTCGCCGACATGTCACTATCCGTGTTATAATTTTGTATCTCTACCTCATCAATTTCACTTCCTTTACTATCATCGAGGTTTTCCAAACTTTCGCTGTTTTCTTCATTTTCAATTTCAGCAAGCCACTGAAGTAATTGACATTCTTTACGCGAATCCATTATACTAAAATTTCAAATTAAAATTAACAATTAACCTAAATAATAATATTTTAATTAAACTTACCCAAATATTAAACAAAAACCTAAAAGTTTCTTTGAGCTAACAGAAACGTGATTTCACCGTGATTGCACGCGCAGTGAGGAATACGCTCACCTAAAGAGGGATGTCAGTTCTTTCTAGTATCACAGCACACTGACCGCATGAAATATTCTAAAACTTTGTCATACCCTCTCATGAACGATGATAAAGGCATTCATCGGTGCTCAAGGTTATCGTATTAGCCAAGACAATTTCATTGGTTATAAATAAATATGGTGAGGTATTCCCTCATAGCGCGTGTAATTGCGGGTTAAAGAAGTCTTTAATTGATTTTTGTGTAAGCTCCATTCCTGTTTTTAAGCGGCTATGTTGCAACAACATTGAAAATAAAGGATATATACTGGCGTTAATTCTTCTTGCTGCTTGATGTATGCAAGAGCTGCTTTAAGGGCCTTTAACCCATCGAAATGGGAAATCTTTTAAGTTATCTCATCTGTATCCTCTTCTTCTTCTTCATGGTTGATGTTTAGATTTACATCGGCAATTGCCTCATCGGTCAGTTCTATTTCTTGATTTCCATTCATCCAATCGATGAGGTCTTGATTTCGATTGGCTAGGTTGGCTACAGTATTAACTACACAGTCATCAGTTTCTTTTTGAGGATCCATTGTTTTGTTTTCTATCTGAATCAGTATGAATCCAATTGTAAACAGCTTCAATCGAGATCTTCTTCAATGCGTCAATTACAACCAATCCTTCATCCAGCCTGTTCAGCAGTACTTGAAGAAGCCTTCGGTGGTAATTTCTCTGTATTGCTTCTATCACACCTTGGTCTTGGAGTTGGATGAAAGACGTCACATTGAGTGGAAGGAACACAGCTCTTATGTCACGACTAATCAATTCGTTAATCAAAAATCAAATCACGTCTGGGTGAGACTGTGCGTTGTGCAACAACAACATAGCTTTCGGAGGCATGTTTTTGTTTATTTGGTAGACATCAATGACTGGTAGAAAGTCATTAAAAAAACAGTTCTTAAAAATGCTGCAATCCATCTATGCATTGTGTTGAATTTTATAGGTTGTAGGTAAGCAATTCACTTGGATATTTTTGAATGCCCTTGGATTTTTGGATTTTTCTATTGAAAGAGGTCTTAATTTTAATGAATCAGAATCATTGTTGCAGATCATGATTGTGACTCTCTCTTTACTTTTCTTGTAACCTGATGCAATTTCTTCATTTTTAGCAGCTAGTGTTTTCGAGTTCAACAAATAATGAAGGAGTCCAATAAATAATGAATAACTAACCCCTGGTAGACACCAAATAGAGAGGGTGACAAAATATAAATATCTAAGAGCTCATATCAACACATAATTAGATCCAGATGAAGATATCAGGGTACGAATAGAAATGAGAAGGGCAGCGTTCTTAAAATTACGAACGTAATTATCTAGGCTCAATTCGGGAATACTGTGCGACATATTAAAAAATTTATTACCGTGACGAAACTAGTCAACGTAGGATATACAGTCATCAAGGTTTAGAAAGATAAAACTGTAAAAAAATGCGCAACAAGCCTGTGTTGAAGGTTTATCGACAGGATTATCGTCGAAGCATCGTTAAATAATGGCCAGCGTCTAACTGTCACCCATATTGTCAGAGATACTGGTTCTTAGCAAAATAGTGCCGTTGTTTTTATATCGAAAAAAACCGGGGACTACCAGGAAGATTTGTACTCCATATGCTTCTAGAAACGATTCAAGGACATTCTCAAGTGTAGATAGTAACTTTGTAATAATATTGGATAATAAATCTTACCACAGAAGCCTTGTTAAACGCATTCCGTCAATGACTTATAAAGCATCCCTGATATAAAGCTGGTTACGAGAAAAGTGTATTTCATTAACAAAGAAAATGGTAAAAGCAGAAATAATGACAATAATCAAGAAATACCGTAAAAGACACTCATCTGAGGCTGAGATGTAGGCTATCAGCTCGATTACAGGTGGCATATATTTGATAGCTTTCAGGTATGAAGGTTATTTGTGAATAGTTTAAATAAGTAATTCTTGACCAAAAAGCAGAGATACTCGAGGTTGCAGTGGGTATGCCTTAGAAAAGCATACCTTATAAAATACTATAATAGCCTCAGGTATGTATTGTGACATGGCGAGTATTGCCGCCAATAAATAAGCATAGCCTAACCGCCTTAACTTTGCTGACTGACTAACGGGATGCGCAGTCTCTTTCTTCTTAGTCAACAAGTTCGTGTAGACGAACTAAAAAGGGAATAAGGGTAACTCCTTGTTCGCAGAATAAGAAATTGTTTCCAAATCCAAATGAGCCGATAATCTACCAACTTTATGAAGAGATAGAAGGCAACAGAAAAACACTATAATAAAGATCCCTAAGGACATTTATCATATCAAGCAATGGCGATGAAATAGCAGATTTGATTTTGTATTCGATATTCAAGATCTGGCTAAGGAAGTTCATAGGGCTTCCTGGGTAACCAAGAAGCAAAATCCCTATAAAAATTCACTAAATTTAAATAAAAAATAAAAGAATTGAAATATGCACGTACAATGTCAAAACGTTATATAAAGCAGGAAAGCTTAGCAACTTCGTACTCAAAATGGATATACTTGATATCTCTGTATTAGGAGTCTACGAAACAATGTGACCAAATACAGGACAGTACAATTCTCAAGATTATCAAATATATTTGTCTATAAGTATAAACGATATAGTATAAAGTATAAGTGTATACTTATTGTTAACTGTATACTCGTTTTTTACGTTTTTTGGCGATTTCAACGTTTCACTCTTTTTTTTTTAAATTGTAAATGCTTCTTTCGGTAACACCAGTCATCAACGAAGTGCGTCTTACAGCAGCACTTACATTAAGTTGTTCCGTTTTTTGTAAAAAACACAACACATTTAACACTACGAGTTTAGCGCAACCGTTAAATAATTCACTGGATTTAAACTTATGGGACTCCATGCTCTCTGTTGAAACTCGGACTAAATTTTGAAGTGTAGTTTCGTTTTCCTTAGGATGGGTAGGGGGTGAAATAGGGAAAGCTTGGAGTTTATCAAATACTAATTATGACAAAAAAGTTTATGGCCATATTTAGGTGATTATGTTAATGATGGTAATTTGTAGCAGAAGTTTTACAAAAGAAATAAAGACCTATTTATAGAAACAACATAATTGTATTTTTAATATTTTACATGCAATAGAAAAAATTTAATTTCTATGAAAGAATTGGAAATGTGAATATTGTATATAATATCTATAAATAATATCATTTCCAAGTTTCCCAATTCTTTCCCAGAAATTATGTAGGTTTTTTCTATTTTATGTAAAACATTAAAACTACAGTTGTATGTTGTTCTTGTAAAGAGGTGTTCAAATGTTACTCTTATGAATATGATTCAATTGTATATCTCATGTTGACGTTTTATATGCAAAATTCATAGTTTTCGTTGTCAATAACTTATCAATGCCTTTTTATTCTACTGTATACGTATACATGATATAAAATATTTTACTCGTACTGCCGGTAGATGCATTTTATCCAAGCCGTTCCTGTGAGACAATGAGCAATTAACAGATGGAGAAAACCGACAACCCTACGCGTTTATTCTCCATAAGAAAAGCATTGCCGTATCTTACCCGTACTGCACTCTCAGTGTGACATTTTCTATAGTATGAACGATAAGTGACATCAAAATGGCGTAGAGGTCATACTAAAAAACCGATTGCAAAATCTTTAAAAAAAAATTTGTCCATCTTTTTCCCAAAATCTTCCAGTACACCAAATACTTATTCTTTAACTTCCACCAATCTACTTTTTAATATTCTAGTTTATAAAAAACAATACAAAAGGTAGCTGGCTCTTTTTTCCTCTGCTGTTTAGGTAATGTACTAGTTTCAGTCTTCATAAAGAAGATATTAATTACAGCCAAATCCCATGCTGCTGTAAAATCGATTACACTATTTCCTTTATCATTTCTTAGTACAATTCTACAATCCCCATAAACTCTTTGAATTCGTGCCTTTCTCTTGCAAAATATCCATTAGAATTACCTTTAATAAAACACTTTTCATCAACAGGAATCATGAGCATCTCGCAATCAAAGACACTTCAAAATTCTTTCTTTTTCTATTCTTTATACCTTACCTGTGATGGGTAGGCACAAAAAGATGTTCACGTTAGTATCCCCTATATTCAGTTGGATACTCATTACACAGGCCGACATAATTTTTGGTGTTTTAAGTTTGACATGTGTCCTTAGCTTATACGGATATGATAATTCTGAATACGAATTCGGTTTAAGCCTATCAAGTCAAAAGTTTTCACAAAATTAAAAGAAAAACCTAGTGACATATTTTGTAATAGCGCAAACAAATACATTATTAAAATTTCGTAAATTGCATTAAAATTATTTCTTTAAAATATTTGATAGATTAATAGAAAATATTTAAATACATTATGTTAAATTCATTTAAATGGCCACACTGCCCATCACGTCAAAATTTTCACAAAATTGAAAAAACCTTGTGACATATTATATCCTAACGCAAACAAGTAGCTTATTGGTGCTTGTAAAGTTTGGTGAACAGGAGAAACCTTGGGCTCCACACAAAGTGTGCTTTCAGTGTGTCGAACTACTGAGAAAATGGACAAAAGGTACACGTAACTCCTTTTTCTTCAGCATTTCTATGGTATGGAGAAAACTAAAAAAACCATGAGGACTGCTACTTTTGCTGCTGAGATAATATCAAGAGTTTTAATTCAAAATATTCATACAAAATTCAGTATCCTAATTTACCTTCTGCTAAACGACCTGTATCACATGAACTAGGAATGCCTATTTCTCAAACTTTTCTTCACACCATCCAACAGCAATCTTCAGATGAAAGTTCAGATGAAAAAACCGATGAAGATAAATTCAATCCTGAGATAGACCAACCTCAAAATCTGAACAACCTCAAAATCTGAACTGAATGGCTTAGTGAAAGACTTGGGCCTGTCGAAGGATGCTACACAAATCGTAGGATTACGACTAAAAGATAAAAGTTTATTGGCTCCAGGTACCATATTTTCGTGGTATAGGTATCGTGAAAAAATGTTCGCGAAATATTTTTCTCAAGAGAGCTCACGGGTGCATTGTTATAATATTTCTGAAGTAGTCATGAAACTGTGAGCCGACAATTACGATTCCACATCATGGCCGTTATTTAATGATTCTTCTAAGAAAAGTCTGAAGAGTGTCATTGTTGCTCAATGGTAATACTTGTGCCTCAGTGCATGTTGCTTACTTTGTGAATCTTAAAGAAAATAATATAGCGAATATTGTTGGCAATTCTTTATAAATCTCAAAATAATATCCATGCTTTTGGGTCAGCAGTCTGGATTCACATAGTATCCATGTTTTTTATACGAGTGGGACACTCGAGCATGAAATTTACATTACGTTAAGAAAGAGTGGTCACTTAGAGAAAGACTAGTACCGGGACAAAAAATGTGTAACGTGATACATTCTCTCTCTCTCTTCAATCCTGACTCCCCAGGGGGATTGTAGTGGTGGACGTGATGTCGTATATTGTCCGTCTCCAGAGATCTCTTTCTCTAGTCATTTCTTTTAATTCATGCATAGGTCTTTGGCATATTCCTGTAATTTGATCTATCCATCTTGTTGGGGATCTTCCTCGTGATCTTCGGCCTTCTACCTTTCCTTGTATTATGAGTCTTTCCATGTTTCTGTGTTTGCTCTCATAACATGCCCAAAATATTTTAATTTTTGGAGATGGACTTTACTAGAGAGTCGTTGGCTAACTTTTAGCTCTCTTAAAATTGAATTATTTGTTCTACGGACGGTCCAAGGAATTCGTAACATTCGTCTCCAACAGAACATTTCAGTGGCGTCTATCTTTCTTCTCTTCGATTGTCTCAGAGTCCAAGATTCACATCCGTAGGTCAGTATTGGGAATATTAAGCAGTTGACCAACCTCATCTTTATTGCTCTTGAAATTTGACAGTCCTTCCATATTTTGGTCATTTTTGCTGTGGCAACTTTTGCTAGATTACATCTACGTTTAATATCTTCTTGTAATGACCCTGTGTTTGTGATTAATGATCCCAGATATAAGTATGAGCTCACAACCTCGAACCGGTCAATTGTGGTTATGTGTGGATGATTGTTGTGTAGTCTATCCACTATCATGATCTTTGTCTTTGATATGTTTAATTGCAGACCAAATATTTGACTTTCGTTTTCTATCAGTCGTATAAGTTCCATCAGCTCTGCTTGACTATTTGCAAGAAGGGCTGTGTCATCTGCGAAACGTAGGTTGTTTAGTTTATGACCATTTATTGAGATGCCCTTTTCCCATCCTTCAAGTGCTCTTCGCATAATATACTCCCCATATATGTTGAATAATTGTGGAGATAATATACATCCTTGTCTGATACCCCGTTCTGGATGAAAATCGTTCAAAAGTGTGTCAAGTACTTTAACTAATCCAGTAGTGTGTTCATATAGTTCGGTTATAAGCGTAATTAGATGTTGTGGTACGCCTACTTCTTTTAGTATTCGCCATAAGTGTTTCCACTTGACCCTGTCGAACGCTTTACGGTAATCTATAAAACAGATGTATAGTGGGATGTTGAATTCCCTAGATTTCTCGATTATCTGTCTTATATTCAGCAGGTGTTCTCGAGTGCCTCTACCTTTGGTAAATCCAGTTTGCTCTTGTGGAATTTCTCTTTGAAGGAATGTTTTCAGTCTTTCATTGATTATATTTAGCATTATCTTGCTGGTATGGGATATAAGAGAGATAGTTCTATAATTGTCGCATTTATGGAAGCTGCCTTTTTTATGTATGGTCGTTATTGTAGATTTTGTCGTCCAGTCTTCAGGCCATTGTTTGGAATGCCATATTTGGTTACAGAGTAGATGAAGTAACTTTACGCTGGTTTCTTCTGTGGCTTTAAGCATTTCTGCTGTTATCATATCTGGACCTGGTGCTTTGTTATATTTGAGTTTGTCTTACTTCATTTTCGAATATATCAGGTTCTTCTTCCACCTCGACAGAGATTTGGCTAACAAGCTGTTGGCGTTGATCTTCTTTATATAGGTCTCTGCAATACGATCTCCATGTCTCTGCTATGTCTTCTCTGTTTGTTCTCAGGGTTCCAGTGTTATCTTCAATGGCCCAAGTTCTGGCTTTGAAGTCTCTTGTCAGGTAGCGTATACATTAGTTGACCTCAAATTAGTTCTTTTGCCCCTTCTTAACATAAAGTTAGGATTAATGAAGCAGTTTGTCAAAGCTTTAGTTAAACAATGTGACTGCTTTAAATATGTGTGCGACAAATTTCCTGCACTTTCTGAAGCTAAACTTAAAGAAGGAATTTTTGTAGGACCTCAAATTCGAACCTTAAAATCGGACAGATTATTCCAGAATACAATGACCCAGGATGAATATGAAGCATAAAGTTCTTTCGTAGAACTCTTAGACGGTTTCCTTGGAAACAACAAGTTTCCAGACTATAAAGAAATTGTAGCTAAGATGGTCGAAAATTATATAAAACTGGGATGCTATATGGTCTTTAAATTCCATTTTTTGAATTACCACGTTGACTATCTTCCCGAAAATCTTGGAGCTGTCAGCGAGGAGTTGCAGAAAGGTTTCATCAAGATATAAAGGAGATGGAAAGATGTTACCAAGGAAGATGGGATATAAGAATAATGGCTGATTACTGCTGGACCTTGAAGAGAGACTCGATCACAAAATGTAGATTTGTGCAGTGTAATTTTATATTAAATAAGGTTTCAATAAATATTTTCTCAGTATTTTGGGCAGTTTCCATGAAAAATTTCAAACACAATTTTCTTGAAAACCTTACGTGCTGAAAAAAAACCAAGTACAGATTCGTAATCAGCACATCCCATTTACTATAGGACACCTATTCAACTTAAAACTTATCTCTTCTAAATCTTATCTCTTCTGGTTGCCTTTACTACAGGTTCCTTCCACTCGTTGTTCAAAACAATACCCACTCCATTTCCACCATGATCAGATCCAACTAAAGAAAATCTAGTCTTCTTATTAATAGAAACAAACATGCTCTAAACAGTTAAGGTTGTACCTAACAATTAAAACTATTTGGAGAAGGAGAATCTTTGTTACATCTTTTTTCAAATTAAAAAAAAACTATAGATATTTTTTGTTTTTATATATTTCACGAACAAATTTGTAGTTTATAAAATCTGTTAAACCTATTGTTCTGTCTTTATAAAATAAATAGTGTATTAATGTATTGATTTTTAATATTCTTTGTAAGCTTTTTAAAATGAAATACTCTTTGAGATTTTTAACTCAATCAGTAATCATTTTCCGTTCCAGAAGCACTTTTATCTACAAAGTAAAAATCGCTAGGCATAATTCGTGTAAAACGCCACACGTCCCATCCCTAGCGAACACGGCTGTCGGCCAGCAATCCCACAAATCTACTTAAGGTACGGTCCCACTAAATTTCCCTAACTCCTTTATAATAGCATATCGTCCTTACGGGACCAGGATAACGTTCTCATTAAGTGAAGCCGTTCAAGCATGCCAACATATCCTGGTGAACATAAACAATGATGCATGCATATTGTGTCGTCCGTGTCGTTGGCGACGGCTATACGTCGGTGGGACGGTGAAGCGGTGGCGCATCGCGGACATGAAGAATACATGTGCATGTGCAACTTGCATTGCATGCATACACATTGCAGCAGATGCCCGCGTAGAACCGAGGACACTAGACATTGGTTAGGAACGACACGATGTGTTACACAATACGAAAAAATGCGTATTTTTATTATCTGTTTTATTACTTATTACTTTTTTTACTTGATTAATTGAGCAAATCAAAAACATAACTTAATTGTTCTCAGGGTGAAAATCTCCTTATATTAACCTATGTTGTGTGGGTCCAAAGATTTCCTAGTTGTCCTTTATCGGGATAGGGAAAAAGGATAATAATATTTAAAGAAGAATAAAACAATTATCAAATTTTGCCGTTATTTTCTCAATCAGCGTAAATGAATACAATACAATTTACACAAAAAGAATATTTCAAATCTTCTTGAAGACAAAACCAATTTAAAGCCAATTTTAATGAATATTTTTAAAACTTTTTATCTTTCTGATTTTTCAATATTTACTTTATTGCAAAAACAAAACTTTAAAAATTTTACCAATGAAGTCTACTCTTGAGTTACAATGGTAACGACAATAATGTCAACAAAATTCATTTACAGTTAACAAATTTTCAAATCTGAACAGAAAATCGCTAACCTTTCCTTCGTAGATTGTATTTGGACCATACTCAGAATCATCCACGCTCCACAGCAATGTGATATGCCACTATTCGCCTCGG
Organism: Diabrotica balteata; assembly: GCA_918026665.1. Lineage (NCBI taxonomy): Eukaryota > Metazoa > Arthropoda > Insecta > Coleoptera > Chrysomelidae > Diabrotica > Diabrotica balteata. Next base: position 132,880,267 of record OU898279.1, read on the forward strand.
CTTTCTTCTTTTCGTATCTGCAATCCTCCTGCAGCGACTGTACGAAACACCTGACTAAATTCTCCAACAATTAACACTTGAAATTTAATTCTCCAAACACTCAGCTACTTCTCAATGACACAAGGACCTCTTTCTGTCAACTTGGTGCCGCCAAACTATTTCCTGCGTATTCCAGAAACTGCCCACTTTAGATCCAAGGATATCTTTTCATCGACTTGTAATCTCCTTCCACAATTCTGCTAACTTCCTTTCACAATGCCGGTATCCAAACTCACGAACACACCCTCTATCGAGACGCGACCTTTCCTTTCGATGATCAAATGACAACTGCCCCTTTCTCTCATACATCGACTATCAATTCTCCCATTAAAAAAAACTGTCCAATCAAAAAGCTTTATTTTGTTTACAATCATTAAGAAAAAACCCCATTACTGTTTCCAGAGAAACTAAAATTTTTGCTTTAAAACTGGCTTTCCCTTTGGTTACAAATACATAATTCATTCCTATAACAAAAGGTTAATTACAATATCTTAATCCTAGGTCATATACAAACAATGAAAATATTATAATGAGTATGGGCTTTCTAATTCTATATAAAAAGATTTTACCTGCGAGTGTTTAAAAATCAGTTGTTGACAGGCAAAACTTTATGTTAATCTAATCTTATCTTAATCTAATACATAAATTTTGTTTATCAGGATGTCTTGAAAATTTATTTAAATGGTCTATTTATTTATTTTCATTTTTTTTTTTTTGGTTGAGAAGAGAAGAGTTTAGTTATATATATATATATATATATATATATATATATATATATATATATATATATATATATATATATATATATAAATATGATACGTTCGTTAGAATTAAAAGATCATAAATCACTTTCACTTTGTTTTGAAGTAGATCCAAATTAGTGCTCTTAATTTGTATATAAAACATCCCAGAGGTTCTTTTCAGTGCGTCACAGTTTTTCGATTTCTTTCTAATGCATTAAGTTGGATGTGACGAAGAAAGCGGTAGTTCGGTGATTAAACAGAACTATATTGCAGCGTTAGAATAAGCTTACATATATAAGAGGTTCTTTCCTAACCTACGTTTGATTCGTTGATATTTAGATGCGCGCTTTCTCTAGCCAATCAAATACGCCTATTACTGACAGTTGACGTAAAATTTCGTCCATGCTGGCCATTATTTCGAAGTGTTCTAACAGCAAGTGACGGCTGTCGTTCAGGTCAGTATTTGCAAAGAATATAGACGCTATATAATATATTTATATTCTTTGGTATTTGTTTTGTAAAATTTTATTTTGTATTTTGTTTTACATAGTATTGTGATTGTGGTTTTATTTGTATTTGTACAAGATGACAAGATATACGGAAAAAGAACAAGTTCTAATATTAAATTTGCTTAAATATTTTCAATTGGAAAAGGAAGCTGGACAAACATTATTACCAATTTCTGCTGTTCGTGAAGTAAGTTGAAAATTACCCTGAAAATAAAATTGTTTTATTTACTGTTTATTTCAGCGTAATGGGGACATTACGTATTGTATGGTATTTTTCAACCATAGTTTCATTGCGACCTTTTGTATTTACTTGACCTAGTGGTTCAATGGTATCATAATTGGATAACATAGAACACTATTGTCATATCATTTCACACACAAAATTTCATTAGTTTTGTCAAATCTATAATCATATGCATTTTTCTTCATTAGCTTACTCTTCATTAGCTTTCTCCATTACTGGACATTTTACAGTTCCTGTTGCCTTTACATTTTTTTGTTTCAGATATATCATTAGTTGATATGTCACGAAATGTTTATCGAAAAAATTTCATTTGTTGATGGTTCAGGCAACTGTTTCAAAATATCAATTACTATTTTAGCTTCAAGTGGTCTATTTTAATGGTACCATTTGTTTTTTTTTTCGGCAATAAACGTGAAAACCATAATCATATCCAGTGGAACCAGTTATCATCCAATTCTTATATTCACATCTGACTGGCTTCTCTCTAATTAACTGTTTAGCTAAGTTATGACCAAAATATTTGACCATGGAGTTGTCTAAGGAAATATCTTTATAGAAACATCCCCACTGGCAGTATTTTTCTATAATTTTATCTGCTAAAATTCTAATTTTGTATATACCAACGTACAAAATAGAATTTTATTTTATTTATGTAATTAATTTATAAGTTACCTAATAAATTTTTGAAAACAGTCTTTTTTGTGTTACTTATACTATGGCCAAAAAGCAGTAGTGAGAATAGAAGATTTAACATCAGAAGAAATAGAAGTACAAAGAGTTGTTCGACAAGGGTGTATACATAAACCAGTATTATTTAATATGTATACTCGGAAGACATATTAATTAAGGGAACGGATTAACGAAACGTAGACATTAAAATTAAGGACATGATCATAAATAACCTGAGATACGCTGATGATACAGTTCTTTTAGCCGAATCACATGAAGACCTACAGATACTTCTTAATTAGGTGACCGCAGTAAGCGAAGAAGAATATGGACCATCACTCAACAGAGCAAGAAATATATGACAATAACAAAGACAACTCAGGACATTCGTGAGATATATGTACAGAATCAGCCTATTGAAATAGTAAGAGAATTCAAATTCCTAGATACAACTATTAATGAAAACAATGACAGCTCTCAAGAAATACGAATCAGAATCAAACAGGCCAGAAGCGCATTTACAAGAATACAAAGGCTTCTCTGCTGTAGAAACTTAAACCTTAAGTTAAAACTACGACTGCTGAGGTGCTACGTGCTATCCGTATTATAATACGGGATGGAAGCGTGGACACTGAAGAAAATTCACGTGAGGAGACTGAAGGCATTCGAGATGTGGATGTACCGAAGAGTACTAGAGATCTCATGGGTAGATGGAATAACCAACGTTGAGGTAATGTGACGTATGCATAAGGAAAGAGAAGTACTAACAATTAAGAGGAGAAAAGTGGGATATATGGGTCATGTGATGAGAGGAGATAAATATCTAACACTCCAGGTCATTATGCAAGGAAACATTAGGAGAAAAAGATCCATAGGAAGGAGACGTAACTCATGTAATAACGACTTATTTAGAGCCGCTGTCTCAAAATTAAAAATCGCTGTGATGATTGCCAACTTTCGACGCGCAGACAGCCCCTTGAGAAGAAGATACAAAAATTCAATAAATGAATCATTTTGTCGTCAATTTCAAATTTTTCCATATTTATAAATTGAATAAACATATTGTTTACTTTTTATTTTTATTAATATACGGGATTACCCCCTGTGGCTAAGTACGATCCTGGCATCTGTCAGATTCTTTAATAATTATATGAAATAATTCTCGACACACCTAATTCATTCTATGACGTCATAATTAATGACGCACTGAAAAGTACCTCTGGGATGTACTTTACCATAATTTAAAATGCCTCTAAAATCATCTAACGATGTTGCAGCTTTATGTTTTTAAAGAAAGTGGTAACGCATGCTTTTTATTTTATTTTAAAGTAACATTATCGGCGTTGTTGTTTAGTATTTAACTTAAAGAATTATCTTCGTTAACGACTTTATTCTTTGTTGTTTTTTAAGATTTGTAGAAGAAGTGATAAATGTAATGTACCCATTTTAGCTATTTCATTAGGTGTTTATACTTTGAACTATCAATTGGAATTGATTTTTCATTATTTATTTGGTCCAATATCTTTGGTAGGAGACCATCGAGAATGGTCTCTAAACATAGCTGAAGTTTTTCCCTAAACACAAGCAAGCTGATTTAAAACATATTTACTATACATTTCTTACAAGCATATTTCAAAAAATTTTAATAATAAAAAAAACTAGGTATTCAAATGAATTTTTTTTTTTGGGGAAAAAAATATACAAAATATAATTTTTCTTTTCAAAAAATTTAAAAAACAGTTTGCGATTTCCAAGTACACAGAGTTAATCTCTATATTTTTGTTATATTTGCATTTATTTTCCAGGATTGTTAAAAATTATGGAAGAGAAGCGAAGTTTTTTAACATGGTTTTGAAAAAAGCCTAATGCCTGCGGAACTGTTAGAAGAATTGGAGAGAATTACTGATGAGCAAGCCGAAAACTTCGATATTAATGAAGATTCCGATGCTGATGATGATTTAGACGAAGTATTTCATACAACTAATAATAGATCATCTTTATGTACACCTACATCCTTAAGTACTTCTACACCACACCTACCTCGAAAACGAAAGAATAATTTTAATTTATCAGAGGATAATATAGAAGGTAACATGGATTCCGATTATTCAGTGGGCGATCCTAATTTTATGCCTCCGTCACAGTTTCCACTGGTTTCCCATGAAAGTGAAGAAGAGGATGAAGAGGTAGAAAATACTACTGAACCATTTTCTTCTTGGACTAAGATTTCCATCCCCCCTAAGAGATTCAATGAATTTAATTTTACTGCCAATGTAGAAATACAGATTGAGGTTGAGTCTGAGGAGCCTATTACATTTTTTGGAAAACTTTTAACAGCTGAGTTTATAAACTTTTTCACACATAATGCAGGCCATTCACGTTCCGACTTGTGGTACGACTAGTGGTCCAACTTCTGCAGTTGGATCTGAAATCGGACCGTGAGTGGGCTAGTTGGATTAGTTGGACAACTAGTGGTACGAGTTGGAACATCTAGTGGGACGACTTGAAGATCCGACTTCCGACTGGCGACGAAGTCGGAGCGTGAATGGTGAAGTTGGAAGTCGGATCACAGGTTGGATCGAAAATTTCCTCAAATCCTCAGTCAGTTGACCTTCGGCACCTGTTACGTATGAGATTTCTATGAAATACTTTACGCAAAGATCTCTAGTTCGCGAATATTTAATAGAAAATAAACTTTCAATTGCACGAAAATTACCTTTTTGTTAGGGCAAATCATTTTCCTTTCTGTAGATCTATTTCGGACATTCCCATACAGGTAAATTTCCGATACTCCGGATTGGCTACGGAAGAATTATTAACAAACAATGAAAATTAAATCATAGTTGTAGCAAAAGATCCCTAGTTCGCAAAAAAATAATAGAAAATAACTTTCAATTGCACGAAAAATTATTCCTATTAAAAATATACGACACACACACATCAAAATAAATCCCAGCTCCAGTTTAAAACAAATAAAATATAGATTTTATACCTACACAAATCTTTAAAAACTATAATTTTTTCCTACATCTTAAAAAGTCATAAAAATCAAGAGTTGAAAAAATTAATTAGTTCAGCCCTAGACAAATAACTAGAGAAACGAAACCTAATTTTTAAACATACCTACATATCATAACATACATATAAGGATAACAAGCACAATGCTGCCATTTTCCTCCTCCTAATTATATTTTGCGTAGTGTTTATTCGATACATTTTTTGGTTAAGCGATGTACACCATCGTGAAAACAACCTAGAACTGAAGTTGGACCGCTAGTTGGATAGAAAGTTGGAGCGTGAGTGGAGACGAACATCCAACTAGTAGTCCTACTAAGTGGGACCACAAGTCGGAACGTGAATGGCCTGTCTAAATAAAGACAAACAGTTTAAAATTATTAAAAGAAATATTTTTTTTTAGTAGAAGATACAGTCTGGTCGGCAACAGGAGAGACCAGAATGAGTAGTGAGTGTTCTCCTGTTGCCGACCAGTATTCAGCTTCTACGAAAATTTTTTAAAATAATTTTAAACTGTTTGTTCTTGTTTAGTGTAGTGTTGTACAATTTTATGAATTATTTTATGCTTATGACATTCGGCGCTTGTTGGATAACTGCCTTTCATTTTATCAAAATACTTTTCATAATTGATCTCAAATATGTAAACTTCTCCTTCGTCTACTTATTCTACTTCATTTATTATTACCATTTATTACAGTTAAAAAACAGTAAATAAGCTTAAACTAAATACCTTGTGAATAAAAAATAACTGACTTTCTGAATAACTATTTTTCTCGTCCAATTAGTTTTTTCATCCAAGTAGACAGTATGCATTTTTACAGCATCGTTAAGACAAACTGAACTCCTCTGAAAGTAAGAAAATTAGTCTGAATACCATATAAACTGGTAACATTAGGAAAATTTAACACAAATTAGAAACTGGGTAGAATAGTGAGAACGAGACTATTATCATGCAAAATGTTACGGACAAGAATATGTGAGTATCAGCAGTGGTGGAGCAAATTGTGAAAAAATGGAAAACGGATAAAAATATGTGGTTTTTAATATAAAGCTAATTTCAAAAATATGCAAATATATGGAAATATAATTAAAAGATTCTACAATTTTTAACATGTTTGCACCTAACCTATTGATACTAGACGTTCCTCAGGAACGGATATGAGCTTCTAGGTATCAAACAGGAAAATTGGATTAAAACATGGACACGTAGATTAGTATATAGATATTCAAACATTGCTTTTGTTTACTTAGCCTGTCAGTATACTGGAGTCAGGATATAGATGTAGGTACCGTAGAATGGAGTGACTTTGATTCTATGGAGTGACTTTGATAGAACATGAATATTTTGTTTCAAGAGAGTATGCAACCCAAATATCTTAACTTAATTTCAGTGCACATATTGATTAACTGTAGCAGAAGGCGTTTGTGGCGAATATCAAAAGTACACTTTTATAAATGCACTGTTGAAGTTTTTGTTTTAATTTGAAGATTTTAGATTGTGTAACTAAATTTAAACATACAGCTCTTACTATACAATTTCAGGTAATTTTGTGTATGTTGCCTTAATTTATGTTTAACTGTCAATATTTTAAAATATTTAACTTAAGTTATTTCCGTGACTACTTCATGAAATTACATGATTTCTTCTCCGGGGTCACTTTGATACATTTTTCGGGGTGACTTTGATATTTTATTTCTTTTTATAGTTTTCTTAATGAAACTTCAAACCGTTAATTAATTTCAGGTTTTCATCATTATCTATATGAAAAGCCAAAATGCCGCGAGTTTATAAACGAAAGTTGGGATCAAGAAGCTACAAGAACTTCTCTGACGAAACTCTTGAACATGCTCTGCTTCAAATAGTAAACGGAAACTTGTCTGTTAAAGCCGCTTCAAAAAGATTCAAAATTCTGTATGGTATTTTATATAATAAATACAACGGGAAGAGAAACCAGGGGGCCAAACTGCATTGTCTGGCTGGAGGAAATATCAATCGTGTCCTGCATTGTCAAATGTGCCAATTGGGGATATCTATTATCGACGTTAGATGTACAACTTTTTCTTCTTCTTTAAGTTCCATCTTCTATCGAAGGTTGGAAATCATCATGGCTATGCGGACTCTGTTGACTGCCGCTCTAAAAAGTTCTGCACTACTGCATTCAAACCATTCCCTTAAGTTCTTAAGCCAGGATATTCTTCGTCTTCCCACATTTCGCTTTCCTCGGATTTTGCCCTGCATAATAAGTTGTAATAATGCGTATTTTTGCCCTCTCATCACATGTCCCAAGTACTCAAGTTTTCGTCTTTTAATAGTTAATATTATTTCCGCCTCATTTCCTATCCTTCTAGTTACTTCCATGTTTGACATTCTTTGAATCCATGATATTCGTAGGATTCTTCTGTAACACCAAAATTCAAAGGCGGCCAACTTATTCAGATGAACTTGTTTTAGTGTCCAAGCTTCCAAACCATAAAGAAGAGTAGAGAACACGTAACATCGAAGCATTCTCAGGCGTAGTTCTAACCTTATATCCCGACAACAAAGAAACTTTTTAAGTTTAATAAATGATGTACGTGCTATTTCAATACGTGTCTTAATTTCTTTGGTTTGGTCTACATCTGATGTTATCCATGTTCCTAAGTATTTATAGTTATTAACACTCTCAATTGCAGTATCTTCAATAGTCAATTGGATATTTTGCATGTGTAGATTTAGTCATGATCGTGAATTTAGTTTTCTTTAAATTTATCTTTAGTCAGTACTTATGACAGGGTTCATTAAGGCGTTGCATTACGTTTTGTAAATCATTGTTGTTATCCGTAACTATTACTGTATCGTCTGCAGAACGTGTGTTATTCAAAACTTCTTCATTGATAGATATACCTTCTATTGAGTCTGAGAGCGCTTCTTGAAATACCGCTTCACTGTAGACATTGAAAAGTAGTGGGGACAGCACGCAACCCTGGCGGACTCCTCTCTGTATTTTGATATTTTCGGTGTACTGGCTGTCAACTCTTACCTTGGCAGTTTGATTCCAATATAAATTAGATATAATTTTCAGATCACGACTGTCAATATTTTTGCTTTTTAATATATCTACAAGCTTTTTATGTTGAACTTTATCAAATGTCTTTAACATAAGTACATATCATGATTCATGTCCATGCATCTCTGAGCCAGCACATTCAAGCCGAACAAAGCATCTCTTGTACTCATACCAGTTCTAAAGCCAAATTGTGTGTCACTAATCTCATATTCAAGGGTTTTAACAATTCTGTTGTGAAGACTTTTTACTAAGAGTTATTCAGAAAGAACTAGAAGAATTATTTTTAAATTTAAAAACAAAGTAAGTCCTTTATTAGGATATTCTCTTATTATCTTATTATTAGAACGACTTGCGTCTAACATTACTAGAGCTCGGCAGGTGTCACAAAAGCAACGATATAATCATATTTTAATAATTTATGAACAACTTTCTCAATTTGTCCTCCATCGCACGTTTTTATTTACGATGTAACCAACATTAGTGATGATTCAGGGAAAAGAAGATTGCTATATAGAAGAGGGACCAAATACCCAGAGCAAATCACTAATCATAGTTAGGCCGCCACATCAAGAATGATGTGCGGTGCTGCTGATGGCACACTACTGCTTCCTTATACAATATATCGCAGCGAACATATGTGGGATGCGTGGACATTAGGAGGTCCACAGAGCTCTCCTTATTGTAGTAGTGGATGTAGCGCAAGAGGAGCTAGATATAACCGAACAAACAATGGGTCGGTGGACGTAACTTGATTTACAGACTGGTTTGAGACTATGTTATTACCACACGCAAGACGGCTGAAAGGTAAAAAAGTTATGATTGGTGACAACTTGGCGCCTCACTTTTCAGATCATGTATTACAACTGTGTGAATTGCAGAATATTGAATTTTATGTGTGATTGATTTAATATTAATTTTTGCAATTGCATAGACATACATGGTAACTATAAATTTATTTTTATTTTGCCCAACACAATTGTCGCTATAAAATATAAGGTCTTATCATTACAATGAGTTGAAAGATAATCGAACAGACACGTAGCTATTTAGTTTGAGCCACGGTTTGCGATAGCCTCGTGCCAAATGTAACAGTAACCACTCTTTTGTACCATCTGAAAAATTGTAAAGTTGAAGCAGTTCAGGCGGCATTTATAGTAGAAGCTTGAAACATCTCCATAAGGTGTAGGAAGGATCGCCTGCAAATCAAAACAAGCTACCAATACTTGGGAATCATCTTTTGCTCTTGCTACATCTTGTGCTTTTTCTTCTCTGCTTCTAATTTTATTATGGATATGTTTATTGTAAGTTTGACCAAGAGTAGCTTGATGTTCAGCAGAAGAATTTGTATATGATTCACAAACCGCGCACTGACTTTTTTTGGCTGAAAGAAAGTTATGTTAAACTCAGTTTTGAAAACATGCTTGTAAGTGTATTTTTAGCCAGAGGCCTTCCTTCACTCGCTTCCTAATAGTTTGTAGTATCGATACATTTGTGCTAAAGTAAATGAACCATCTATGTATTCCTTTGTAGTTTGTGCTCTGAGATAATGTGATTCTACATTTTGGAAAGAATTTATGTGCTCTCTTTTTTTATTTTTCACCGGTCCAGTAATCGTTTCTCGTTTCATAAAATTTCCGCTCTTGTCCTTTTCCACAGATCTTTTACCATCTGATTTTCTCCAAATTGTTCTAATAAATTTGTCACCAATGTCCAAGGTATTCATGAAAAACTTTTTGCAGACTTTAACTTTTACACGGTGTATTGTTAAAAAATATGCTAAACTCATACCGCGGTTACTGCCTTCAACCGTTCTTCTGTATTTAGAAACCAATTTTTCCAAATGGGAAGCAACAAATTGTTTCAAATTCTCATCATCTTTAATTTGCAAAGCTAGTCCAAGCATTTTTCTTGCCCTTGACATCGTGTTTGATAAAATACATCAATATATACTGTTTTCAGACTTTAAATCAAATAAAATAGTTTTACACTAAAAACGTGGTTACCTCTTGCGTAAATAATTGAGAACTGATAAAATCGTACCACTAACCTAACAATATTTGCAGTTGTGGCTGTATTGAATTACATCGGTTGTATTGTGGCGGAGTGTATTATCGCCACACCTCCTAGTTATGGCCATATTGTCTTTCAAAACCCTACAGTGTAATAAAGAAGTATCTTACTTTATACTTACCCAAGACAATATTTCAGTTGATTTTCAAAAAAATGTCTTTGTTTAGTAACAAAAAAGAAGAAGATTTATTCACCATTGATAGATGCCCGAAAAAATGTAACAAATACATGGAAAATTCAAAATGTGATATTTTACTGACTGCATATAAATTAAATAGAAATTATATAATTATAAATTTTGCTTAAATTTTGAATTTCTGACCTTTTGTTTAAATTATTATCACTTTTGCTAATACAAACCATTTCCAAAAAAGTTCTTTTAAATTTATTACTTTCATTACATAAAATTTTAATATTATCAAAATCCATAATATGGTCTTTGTCTATTACATGCTCTGCCAAAGCACAAGATGGTTTCTTAATTCTACAATCACTCTTGTGAGAAATAATGCGATTTGAGAGATTTCTTCCAGTCTCACCAATATACTCAGCTTCACACTGAGTACAAACAATGCTGTATACTACATTTGTTTGATCTAATTTGTCTATAGGATATTTAGTTTTGGAATATAAAGATGAAATAGTTTTGATGTTCTTTGTTGCTATTTTTATATTGTCAATAACCTTTAATGTTTGTATTAATTTAGGAGTTAATGATGGTATAAAAGGTAGTGAATGATAATATATGTTTTGATTGTTGGATACAGTGTTTTGAGATTTAGCAAAAAATGGTGTTAAGTTATTTATATTTAATAAATTAGAAAAAAGCATCCTATGTAGCATATCAGGAGGATAAGAGTTTTCAATTAAAATATTTTTTAACAAATGAAGATCTTCTTGTAGATAGTCTGGATGAGAAAGTTTTAAAACACGTTCCTTTAATCCTGTTATAAGGTTCATTTTCATCTTATTTGGATGATTAGAGTAATAGCTTATAAATCTATTACTACATATGGGTTTTCTGAACCATCTATTTTTCAACATATTGTCTGTATTATCTTAGAAAGTTATCTACATGTAAGGTAGAGAATTATCTACCTCTTCCTCAACTATAAATTGTATATGTTGATTATGATTGTTGAAAATGTTGACTGTTTCAAGAATTTTGTGTTTAGGAAGTGCCAAAACTAGATCATCTACATATCTTTTGATAAATGGAATGAAAAAAGTGCAATTATTGATACAATCACTAATAACATCATCCATGACATAGCTACTTAGAATGGGTGAAAGACTAGATCCCATAGGGCTACCAAAAATTTGTTTATAAAAAACACCATTAAATATAAAAATATTAGAATCAAAAACAAAGTTGATGAGTGTTTTAAAATGTAATAAGTCAATATTAGTATGTTGCGAAATCAATTTTTGGACAAATTATTTCCAATTTGTCAGAAATCACAAATTCAATTTTTTTTCTTAAGAAACTTCATCAAAATTTTGCAGAGAAACATTTATTAGAATAAGACATTTTTTTATTAATATTTTTTGTATTTAATATGTAAGCAGTAGTTTTATATAAAAAACTAATTTTATTTGGTGAGTTAACAAAAAATTTTTTATTTCTAGTTCAACTTTGTAAGACATTTTGTATTTTTTAGAAGCTCTTGATAAAAATTGTAATCACAATTGAAAGCTCGAGTAAAAAATAGTCAACTAATAGCCCCTTTTATTGACTCCAACCCATCAAAAACAGTGTTATATTTTTTCCAAACGAGTCACAAGTACTTCTTTTTTCTTATATATATATATATATATATATATATATATATATATATATATATCACAGATGCTTTTTATTGGAATAATAATTAGACCAATTTACTTTCATACTTCTATTTGCACCGTAAAATATTCGTTGTCCCAATAATCCAACCAGTGGTATATTCGTGAAATAATCTACTAAACTTACAAAGCTCGCTTCATTCACTTGCTTAACAAAACTTTTTGCTGTTCTTGTGTTTATCTTGTTTCTTCGAAGAAACCAGTTATCCACATAAAAACCATAAACCATAAACATTATCTTTCTCTGATTATTGTGTAGAAAAACCGTTGAATATCGACTTTCAAAGGTAACTATAAACATTTTGCAATAGATATAAATTGTTTTTGATGTTTTGTTTATAATGTCACTATTGCTTTAATAGGCCCCCTGAACCCGGATCCATATTACATACACATTGAGGAAGCCATATTACATGATTGCACTTTATTATTTTCAGATGCCTCGTACTAATCTTTCTCCTAAATCTGAGAAAAAAAGAGAAAATTTTTGAGTACTAACGACATAAAGAAGGCAGTAGAGGCTGTTCGTAATAAGCATATGGGTTTTAAGAAAGCATTCAAAGCATTTGCTATACCAAGAACTACAAGAACTACAAGAAAGCAGCTAGTTCATGATCCTGAGTTATCATTAGATATGTTAGTACGAAAACCGTTAGGTACAAAAACTATTTGACCTTTAACTCTGGAGAAACAATTAGCCGATTATTTTTTGCAAATGGAGCGCAACTTTTATGAACTTACTCGCTTGGATATTAGACGAATGGCTTCAATCAATTGGCAATCAGAAATAACATCCAGAATCCGTTTAAAAATGAAAGAGTAGGTCGAGCATGGCTTGATCATTTCTTAAATAGACATAAAAAGCAATTATCTGTCAGAAAACCAATGGAAACATCTTACGCTCGAGTGCAAGGATTCAATCGCCCAGCAGTTAAGGAGTTTTTTGATCTGTTAGAGGTTGAATATTCAAGAAAAAATTATTCTCCTGACCGTGTCTATAACGTAGATGAAACTGGACTTACAATCGTGCAATTAAAAGTACCGCAAGTAATAGGACGAAAAGGTAAAAGGCAAATAGGGGAGTTAACAGCAGCAGAACGCGGGTCTTTAGTGACGTTGGTGTACGCAATGAGCGAACGAGGAACGTTCATCACACCAATGTTAGTTTTTCCAAAAAAAAATATTTACAGATGGATTAATGAAAGGAGCTCCGCCAGGAGCAATCGGAAAAGTACACCCTTCTGGTTGGATACAAACCAATTTATTTTCTGGATGGTTGAATCATTTTGTATCAAAGACCAATCCAACAGAGGATTCTTCTGTCCTTCTTATACTCGATGGACATTACAGCCACACTCGTAATGTTGATATTCTAGAAGTTGCTCGTGAAAAGCATGTCACCATTATCAGCTTGCCTCCTCATACTACGCACAAGCTGCAACTGCTTGATAAAACATTTATGGGTGCACTTAAATCGAAATATGTTGAGAAAATAAAAAAATTTCTGTTCCATTCTGACAGAATGCTTAAGCATGATATTGCTGAGTTATTGGGTAAAGCTTACTTAAAATGTGCAACAGCTGAGATCGCAGTAAATGGTTTTAGAGCGACTGGAATATATCCCTTCAATCCTCAAATTTTTAGGATGCTGATTTTCTAGCAGAGTCACAATCGCTTCAAATGGAAGAGAAAAATATATCATCAAGTACAACTTCTTCGATGATGAACTCACCTAAGCTGTCTGTCGAAACTGCTACATTAACTGTAGAATCGTCTCTCCAACCTACTTCATGCACTGTTCCTGAATCCTCAATTCAACTGAAGTCATGTGCTCCAAGCACGTCAACATCAGATTCAGTATCTCTTCAACCCAAATCATCTAACGAGCATGGAAGACTGCTAACTATAAAGCCTTCTGTCTTCTATTCAAAACCAGAACATCATCAGCTGTAAACCCTTCGCTTATACTACCCCATCAAATTTCACCAATACCCAAGCCTAAAATAAAAACCTCAAATCGAGGAAGAAAATCAACAAAAGCTACTGTAATTATATTACATCATCGCCTTATAAATTTGAATTAGAACAATCTCTTAAGAAAACTAAAGACCGTAAACAGAGTTGTGGACGCGGAAGGGGACGCGGAAGGACACGAGGATGAGGTCAAATTTGCAAAAATGCCCAAGAGAAAGTTCGGAAACGTATTACCGTCGAAGAATCTGACACCAAAGAAAGTGACCTTTCCAATATTGAAGAGGATACAGATTCTAGACTAAGCTCACAGGGTTCAATTCCTGATAACGACGACGCCATGTGCATCTTTTGCGAGGAGCCTTATTCAAGTAATAGCAGAGGGGAATCTTGGGTACTGTGTCTTAGTTGTCTTTTGTGGGCACACAATGAATGTGCCGGTGCAGAAACTAAACATTATATCTGCGATTTCTGCCGATACATTTTTGTATTCCTTTAATATGGCCCCCTGGGGGCTATATTGAGTGACGTTTTTGTTTTTCGCAGTATCCTAGATACTGACAAGAACAATTTTTTTTATGTTAGATCTTGATTTTTTTTATACTTTTTAATAGTACTGTATTAGTATTAGACTAATAGGTTATCATCATCATCAGTATCTCGACAACTCTTTCTGGGTTCTGGCTTGTTCTAGTATTTTCCACCATTGTGTTCTATTTCTTGCTTTGTTTTTCCAGTTGGTAATCTTAAGTATTTTCAGATCTTGTTCCACTTGTTCCATGTATCTAAGTTTGGGTATTCCCTTTGACCTACTCCCTACTGCGGTTTGCCTCATTATACGTTTTGGCGTTTCAGTCTCCAACATCCGTTCCACATGGCCCATCCAGCGCAGACGTCCGATCTTTATAGATGTTATGATCTCGGGTTCATTGTATGCTGTGTATAGTTCAAAGTTATATTTTCTGCGCTATATGTCATTTTCCTTTACCCCCTTATATATGAGACTAATAGTTATGTCTTTTTCTTAACGTGCCCTATCAAGTCCCCTTGACGTTGGCGATTAACATGGCGAAACTGTCTCTGTCTCGAGCTATTCTAAATAGTTGCTCAGCTTTCTTTATTCCTGTCCACTCCCTGATATTCTTCAACCAAGAGGCCTACTTTCTACCAATTCCTCTGCGTCCTTCGATTTTACCCATCATAATAAGTTGAAGAATATTATATCGGTCTCCCTTACTACGTGTCCAAAATAGGCCATCTTTCTACATTTGATGTTATCAAGCAGCTCGCGAGCAGCATTTGCTCTCTCAAGGACTGCCACATTTGTCAGCATAGCCGTCCATGGAATTTTTAGTATACGTCTGTGCAGCCACATTTCAAAGGCCTCCAGACGATTAATGGTGGATATTTTTAATGTCCATGCTTCGACACCGTATAAGAGGACTGACCAAATGTAGCATTTAACCATGCGCTTTCGAAGTTGAAGTTGCAAGTTATCATTACAGAAGAATGACCTCATTTTTAAAAATGTCGTGCGGGCTATCTCGATTCTACATTTTATCTCTTGATCTGGATCTAGTTGTTTAGTAATATGGCAACCAAGATATTTAAAACTGGACACTCTTTGAATTATATGACCATCAACATATAATCGTGCATCTTGATGTGCTAAACGGCTAAACACCATGTGTTTTGTTTTTGAACAGTTTATGTTTAGGCCAAACTCTCTTCCCACTGTATCAATGGCATTTAAAAGGCATTGTAATCCATTCATGTCATCACTTAAAATAACTGTATCGTCTGCATATCTGATTGTATTTATCAGAATTCCATTAACTTTCACGCCCCATTCCAAATTATGCAGCGCTTCTTTAAATATTCTATCTGAATATAAATTAAATAACAGTGGGGATAGTATACAACCCTGTCTGACACCTCTTTGTATTTTACATATTTCTGTTGATTTTCCGTTTATGCAAGCTGTCGCTGTTTGACGCCAGTATAACTTTTCTATGAATCGTATGTCTTGACTATCAACTCCTTTATCTTTTAATATTGTAATTAATTTGTGATGCTGTACTCGATCAAAGGCCTTTTCATAGTCAATAAATACAGCAAAGACGTCTTTCCTTTGATCTCGACATTTCTGCAGTAATACATTTAGTGCAAAGAGGGCGTCCCGAGTTCCCAGTCCATTTCTGAAGCCAAATTGTGTTTCATCCTGATCTTCTTCACATTTATCTCTGATTCTACTGTGGATGATGCGTAGAAATATTTTCAAAGTGTGGCTCATAAGGCTTATCATTCTATAATCGCTACAGTTTTTCGGACGTTGTTTTTTTGGTAGTGTTATGAATTCGGACTTTAACCAATCTTCAGGGATATCACCAGTCGAATAAACATCATTGAAAAGTTTGACCAGTATTCCAATGTTCTCCTCATTTATAAGCTTTAACATCTCTGTCGGTATGTTATCAGGGCCAACGGCTTTCTTGTTCTTTGCTAACTTTATAGCATGCAGTATTTCTGATTTTAGTATTTCTGGTCCTTCACCTTCAACTAAAGTCTCCGGTTCTTCGGGTCTTTCATCATTATACAGTTCACTTATATAATTACACCAGGTTGTTCGAATTTCATGTTCGTCTATTATCATTTTTCCCGACGAATCGGTTATAGTATGTGGAGTTTTCTTATGATAAAGACCAGCTACTTCTCTAACTTTTTTAAACATATTAAACGTATCATGTTTTTCATTCAACTTTTCTAATTCCTTGCATTTATCCTCCATCCATT
This sequence comes from Diabrotica balteata, assembly GCA_918026665.1. Classification (NCBI taxonomy): domain Eukaryota; kingdom Metazoa; phylum Arthropoda; class Insecta; order Coleoptera; family Chrysomelidae; genus Diabrotica; species Diabrotica balteata. Next base: position 132,897,212 of record OU898279.1, read on the forward strand.
TTTCTTTAGCCACCTTTATTTTTTGTTTAATTAGTTTATGTTTTTCCTTATATTCTGTCTTGTTACCTTTCAGTTTCCTTCTCTGCTCCATTAATTCCAGGATTTCATCAGTCATCCATTGTTGTTTTTTGTGCCTGTGTAACGTTGTTGAATATTTTTCTATTACTTTCAAGGTAAGATCTTTAAATGTGTTCCATATTTCTGTGTTGTTTTCATTTATTGATTTCTTTAGCTCACTGTTTAAGTCATTTTCTATTAACGTTTTGTTGGATATTGAGATATTTAATTTTGGTGTTTTGGGGCTTTCTTGGACTTTTTTGAGCTTCACTTTGATGTCAGTTATTACAGGGTTATAGTCTGAAACGATATCTGCACCAGGATATGTCGTTACTCTGGTGACGCCATTCTTAAATCTCTTGTTTACCAGAATATAGTCTATCTGATTTCTAATCATATGTAGTGAATTATATATGGGAATAGTTATTTGGACGAAAATTAAAATTTAAAAATGTTGTTTATTTATAATCTCTAATCTCTCTTAGAAAAACAAATTAAAAAGCCATATTCCCACCTTCTCCTCTACCTTTTATAAAGTATTTTTAAATACATTTTTTAAAATACACAGTATACAGCCAGCTACAGGAATTTAGTTTTCTTGTGTATTTTAATATATTCGCTATGTAGCTTTAAAACACTACTTTTAAAGTTTACTCTGCCACTGCTTACTAAAAAGCTGTTTTGAATAAATATCTTTATGCAAAGGTAATCATAAAACAGAATGTGTAAGAAAGACAATTTTTGTAAAAACCATATTACATTTTCAAGTTTAAGCCACTTAAACAAAGTTTGTTTTACTTTGCTTGAAAGTTTTAAACGAAAACACTTTTATACTTAGTTTAAAGAATATGTATATTAAAAATAAAAAAATGAGTTAAAAAAATATTGCATCTATGTTTTATGAGTTTAAAATATTGAAATCATTAAGTTGTTTAAAAGAAATTTATAAATAAAATATTTAAATTTTAAAAATAAACTAAATTTTAAAATAGTTATTTAACGGATGACAAAGAAAAATAATTTTAAATGGGTTGAATAAAAGTTTGGAATTAGAAAACCTAATATTGCTAATCTAACGTTAGCGTTAGTTAAGAGAATATACAAGCTGTGTGAAAGTCAAATTTTGCCCCAACCAGTTCAGGTTGACAAATGCTGTTGGTACTAAAGAGGCTTTGTTCTCAGTACAACCGTTGATTGAATAAGTACAACTCTTATTTCGGTGATGTAGAGACGTCAACTGCGACGTATACACATGTCTGGTTGATTACGAGAAAGCATTTGATCGAGTACAGCATGCCAAGATGATGCAAATACTAAAAGAAGCAGGAATTAAAAACCAATATCTAAAAATAATTAGAAATCTTAACTGGAATCAGATAGCAAATCTCAGAGTTGAAGGTGAACACAATGACTATGTGAAAATCATGCATGGAGTAAGCAAGGCTGTATTTTGTCTCCTCTAATTTTCAATCTGTACTCTGAAAGAATATTTATCGAAGCTTTGCACGAAACTAAAAAAGGTATTCTACTAAATGGTTACTGGTTAAACAACATCAGATATGCAGATGACACCATAGTATTTGCGGACAACTTAGAAGACCTACAAGTTCTTATGAACAAAATCACGTATTAGAAATAACAATATGGACTCAATATAAACGTTAAGAAGACAAAGTTATGATAATTAGCAAGAAAAGGATAACAGAAGGTCAACTCTACGTCAACCAATCCCCTGTAGAAAGAGTGACGCACTACAACTACCTCGGCACCATAATAAATGAAAAATGGACCAACAACCAGGAGATTAGAGCATGCATTGGAAAAACTAGATCCACCTTCAATCGAATAGGGGTCTTCTTCAAGAGTCACAACCTTTTTCCTGATACAAAAGTAAGAATGCTGCGATGCTACGTCTTCTCTTTCCTCTTTTATGGTGTTAAATCGTGGAACTTGAACGAATATATGTACAGAAAGCTGAAAGCATTTGAGATATGGCTATATCGGAGAATACTTAAGATCACGTGGAATGACTGAGTCACAAGTGAGGAGGTCCTCAGAAAAATGAATTATAACCGAAAGGTACTGACCACCATCAAAAGTTACAATTCTTAGGAAATATAATTTTTTTTTTAAATTCCTGAAATTAAAGGCCAAACAAAGTTGGGTTGAATGGTGTTCAAAATTAAATAAACAAACTCCATCTAGTCTTATCTGGAACCAAGCAAGAAAAATGAACAGGAAAAAAGTAAACTTTCCATTGCCTCTAAGTAACTCATGGGTAGACGACTTTTTTGATAAAATAGCTCCACTCAGATGTATGAATAGATAAAGGTGTTAAGAGAAAATGATCAGAATCATTTTCTCTTAACACCTTTTTCAAGATCTGAATTAGAGTGTGCTCTTGATAATCGCGTTAGTACCTCACCAGGATATGATGCAGTCAAATATCCTATGATACAAAATTTGCCAGATAACGCAAAAGAATTACTTTTAAATATATTTAACCAGATAATTATTGAGGGTAAAGTCATAATCAATTTTAAGCGTATTATAATTATCCTTGTTCCCAAACCGGGAAAAAACCCTAAATTAGCTGAAGCTTACCGACCTATATCATTATTATCATGTATATTGAAGACTCTTGAACGGATGAGTAAAATTAGGTTAGATCGGTGGCTAAGGGATCAAAGTCCCTTACCCGCTAACCAACATGGCTTTAAGAAAGGTTATGGAACTTTAGATTCCTTAACAACCCTTGTTGTAGACATTGAAACGCTCAATACTCCGGGAGTATTGGATTTTAGGAAGTGTAGAACTTCCAAATTTCAGAATAACTGAAAGAGAAGTGATGAAAAAAAAATACTAAAAATAGGGCTAAGCTCAGAGGAACAAATTTAAATGGCCAAAGAGACACTAAATCTCAAGTGAGTGTTCGGGCTAGCTTCAATGCACTGGATTGTGGCTTTAAAGATATAAACAACAATAACAAGAGATAATGAGCTAATGAGACAAGAAAGAAATGAGACCTGGTAATATCGAACGTTATACAACTGAAGAAGGTCACTGGGAATAAATTTATAGAAAGAGAACAATAAGAAGAGAAAAGAAGGGCGCCAACTCAACGATAGTTGAGATTTTGAAGTAACAAATGAATCTGGAGATAATACTCTGAAATACAAAAATACTAAATAATAATCTTGTTTTGCTATGTTATATACTGGTTAGTAGAACTGAAATAAAACTCAAAATAGCAACAATAAATATATTTATAAAAAATGTATATAGGTATATGTGTATAAACAATTTACATATAATGCAAAGCCAAATAACAGTGGTAGTGGATGGTGTACACATACAATGGGACCTAATAGCCCCTCAACAAACGAATAGTCACTACCACTGGCCAAATAAAATATGAAATATTAGTATAAACCAAGAATAGTCCGTAGGGTAGCCTAAGTCTTAACACAAAAAGGTAGTAATTTAATTTAAATAGTTCTACTAAAATGAGAAATAATTACCGTATTGTACAGATATCAACAATGATAACTCTGTTACAATTATATTATCTCAAAAGTGAGTTCTCAATACTCATTATATATATTTAAAAAAAAACCACATTAAATTTATGTCCCTCTCTCAATATCAAATTGTATTATATTAACAAAAATATTATATCAAAAAAAAGTGAGTTTGGTCAGACTCTGTATATCCTATTTAAAAAACCAATAAAAACATGTAATGTATTTTCTTCTCCCCAATATTTTAGAATTAGATTATATCAAAAATTAAATTATCACAAAGGTATTCACCTTATCATATGCATATGAAGTGGTATACTACTAAATAGGATAGTAACAAAAATTAAACAATTAAACAACTTATCTTTACAGCACTATAAGTCCATAGGAAAAACTCCTCTTGGTACGGCTACATCAGTTTATGGCTGTAAAGACGAATCCTGGGCACAAAAGCCACAACCAGTCACTGGTCTCTGGGTGACAGCAAAATCCACGGGTTACATACACAAGTTGCTAATTAGTTTCAGGATTCAAAGTTACTAATATCCTTGAGGGAATATTCTGAAGAGAATATCCTCAAGTGAAGTGACGGAATCTAAAATGATTATTTAATTTAATAAATATGTAATATAATAGTGTAGCAGCATGGATTGACTGCACCAAAACACAACATCAAAACATTAGGTTATGTCAACATGTCAGAATTTCCGAAGTTACTTCGTAGATATGACAGGCTTGCGCCATGAAAAGAACATGCGCAGAATACAGAAGGCTGTACCACATTTGTAGAACCTTTTATATTCCACCAAAAAAAGTTAGATACAAAATGGGAACCAAAAAAAACTTACTGATAAGATATGGAATAGATCGGACTTTAAGTTTGACTATATAAAAAAAAATGACCTTCTGTTCTTTGCAAGTAAATCAAGGAAATTTTATATTTAAATTATTTCGGAACTCAAAAATAAATCTCTAAAGAAATACTAAATACAATGATAAATTTGATTGTATGATAAAGAGATAATACGTATGAAATGATTTACTTACATGGAGCCGCAACACGCCAAAAAAAACTTCCTTTTTATGTGGAACTCTTATATTAATATTGATTTTATTATACAAATTACTTATTTATATTATTATTAATGAATTATATTCTTCCCCAAATTATCTTCCTTGCTCCAATTCCGTCACTTCGAAGGTGAAAAATTTCACCGGTTAACGTGGCTGCGTTGAGTTCTGACCAAAACTAATCGTTCCGCTTCCGCATAAAATCGATCAATCTTCCTTTTTAAGCGACTACTGCGCGTGTGGGGAAAAATGTCGATTTAAAATCGATCGTAGGCGGGTAATAAAAATTTCTTGAGGGGTTTAAATTGGACTAGTCAGTAGCGTAAACGCTACAACATTCAGAGTAGTTTTTCCAGGAACAGTTATGTACCTGCTTTATTTTTAGACGTCGAAGGTGCTTACGACTTGGTATCTCTTACAATTCTCCAAGAAAAAATGATTAATTGTTTTTATATTCCAGCAGTTTGCTTCTAACGTTGTGAACCTGTACACAAATAGGATAATTTATTTAAAAGACAATCATACTCTTTTAGGACCTAGACTTAATAACAAAGGATTACCTCAGGGCTCCAAAAAATATCAGCAATCAGAAAACCTGAATGAAGTGTACGGATTCTATCACAAATGGTTTATAGAAAATAGTTTCGAATTATCCTGTAGTAAATCACAAGTTTGTTTATTTACCAGACATAACTTTCCTAATGCCAGTACAATCAATTTAGGTGGGCACCAATTTTCCCTTAAAAACACAATTAAATATCTGGGAATGATACTCGACCAGAAATTGACCTGGAAGTTACATATTGATGACATGTTGAACAGATGCAATAAGGGATTAAACTTTCTTAAATCAATTAATAAAACTTGGTGGGGATCGGATGTTGAAGTAAGTTTATTATTTTATAAAGCTTACATACGATCTATTTTGGATTACGGAAGTGTTTTATATGGATCAACAAGTAATGTACTACTAAACAAAATCAACGTTTTACAGAACTCAGCCTTACGAATATGTTTAGGAGCCATGAGATCCACTCCAGTACAAGCTTTATATTTGGAAGCCTTGGAACCTCCTTTAAATATAAGACGAAGGTTTTTGTCCAAAAAATATTTAATGAAAGTATACTTACTGAACTCATCTCTATACGAAAAGATAGTCACTTTGAATTGCCATGACCTGACAAATAAATATTGGCAAAAAAAAGAAATCTCCCTTACTTTGCGAAGCGTATAATCAAAATATAGCACTTTTAAAAAATATAGATAGAACGAACTACATATTCAAAAATTACTCTTCTTTCTTTTTACATACAGATATTATTATACCAAATTATAGTGAAAATATATATTTAAATAAAAATATTGTTCTATCTATAACAAGCAAATACAAAGAGGCAATAGCTCTATATACAGATGCGTCTAAATCTCCAGATGGAACCGGATGCGCTTTTTTTATACCATCGGATCATATAGAAAAGAAATTCAAACTAAACCCGGAAACTTCGATTTATACAGCAGAGGCCATTGCAATATATGAAGCTTTATTATATGTAGCTGAAGTTGATTTCGCCCATATTATAATTTTGTCGGACTCCTTGGCAGTGTTAAAATCCATTGGTAAATATGGACCACCAAACTTACAAGACTGCCCATACATTTATAGAATTAAACATATTATTCAAACTCTTTTAACCAAAGGAATCAATGTACATTGTCTCTGGATTAAAGCACATGCAGGATTTGAACATAATGAATATGTCGACTTATTAGCCAAAGAAAGCATTTTAACCGATACTGATATTTTACATAAAGTAACGCTTTCTGACAGTATTGTTTCTTGCAAGTCAACATTGCTTCGAGAGTGGAGCTACCAGTGGAAGGAATACTCTTTTGTGAACCAAAATAGATACTCGATAATTCAGCCAGATATTCCCAAATTTCCTTGGTACAAGTCTTTTAGAGCTTCCAGGAGGCACATAACTTCCATTATTAGAATACGTTTCGGACACGCATGTTATCCAAAGCACTTATTTAAAATAAAGGTTTTGGATGATGACAAATGTGAGCATTGTGGAGAGGAAAGTGATTTAGATCATATATTTTTTGGTTGTTCTAAAAACAGAGTCTACTCATCCAAACTTATAAATGATTTATTAAAATATAAAATAGCAGCTCCTTGGAATATGCTACATTTATTATCACTTGGCTCTGTAGATATTTACAACTCTTTAATAAAATTTTTAAAAGACAGCAAATTATCATTATAATTCTCTAAAAATTATTTAGTTAATCTTGTTACCTTTGTTTTAAACCATTTGTATAACTTCCTCCTCTCCGTGACCTAGTGTTGTTATGTCTTATATAAATCAATGCCTTGATAGGTCCCTAGGCGAGAAGAGTGTGTCCCTGTTCTCCTAATATCGATGTAATCTTCTATCTTGATAGGGCATTTAGGTAAATAATTATAATGATGACTGTCTTAGTTCTTTTGTGTCTGGCTGTATGACGATAGTCTAAGCCAAAAAAAAAAAATAGGACATATTATGCGAAATGAATCCAGATATGCTCTACTTCTAACCATCCTGCAAGGAAAAGATTTGAAAAACGAGGTCCAGAAAAATGAAGAACATCTTGGTTAAAGAACCTCAGAATCTGATTCAATAAAACATCTTTGAAGCTTTTCCGCTCTGCTGCAGATAAGAAAAAGATTGCCATAATGATCGCCAACATTCATAACGGATTGGCACATTAAAAAGAAGAACGTTACCTCAATTAGAGCAAAGTAAAAAATGCCATAAAAACTGTATAGAACAAAAAATTAGAATAATCAGGAGAAATCTTTAATAAACTTATTAAGTAGAATGTTTAGTAACGCTAAAAATTTGAATGAAATACCAAATGAATGGTCGAAAACACATATTTTATTACCTCGATATATAAAAAGGAAAAAAAAGAAATACGAAAACTACAGTGGCGTTATTCCAGTGGGAAAACTGGAAAAATCTATCACAAATAAAATCAGAGATGATCAGGCAGGATTTACGGCAGGAAGGTCCTACATAGACCACTTATTTATAATCCAACAATTTACTTAAGAAAAGGATGATAAAAATGACCGGTACACATGGCATTTATCGATTTAGAAATGGGTATAATTATGATGCTATTAACATATAAAAGTTATGAAAAAAATTTTTTTTCATCCTTTATTTATTGCAATATGTTTCTACAAATAAAAAAAACAATAATCAATATGTTTATCAAGTAATTAACATAGGGGAGAGCTGTCCAGTGACAGAAATCCTTAAGATAAATTTCTAATATATATAAATATTTGAAATATAAATAACAATTTACAAAGACATTTTACTAACATATTAAAAAAAAATAGTAATAGTTAAAATTATAACAACACACACAATTATAAGTTGTAGGTATATGTAGTATCAGTTGTAGCTATAAAATGATATATACGTTTATGTATATAAAGGTATAGAGAGGTCTAGAGGATCACGTCGTTTTAGTCTTCCTCTCCTTGGTCGCTTAAGTAGGTCTTGGGCAAGTGTATTTGGATGGTTTAGTAGTCTATTTTTGTAAGTGCCACTGAGTGAGACAACGGTGTCTTTAATATTTTGGATCTGAAGATCTCGGTGTATCACATAATTGGGCACGTACCACGGTGCATTGGTAATATGTCTCAAAACTTTAGATTGGAAACGTTGAAGTTTCAGTAAGTGAGAATTAGATGCTGTACCCCATATCTGTATACCGTAGGTCCAAACTGGCTTTAGAACACATTTATACAGTAATAATTTATTATGTAGACTTAGTTTGGATTTTTTATTCATGAACCAATACATTTTCCTGTATATTAATCCTAGTTGCAGTCGCTTTGTCCAGATGTGCTTTCCCCAATTTAGTCGGCTGTCAAAATGTATTCCCAAGTATTTAACATCACTTTTTTTGGGTATTATGGTATTGTTTATGCACACAGATGGTACACTCTCTTTGCGTAAAGTAAATGTTATATGTGCTGATTTGCTGCCATTTACTTTAATTCGCCACAGTTTTAACCATTTCTCTAGTTCATTTAAATGAATTTGTAAATTTTGACAGGCTGTAACAGGAACCGAGCTAGAAACCATTATCACAGTATCATCTGCATAGGTAGCGATTGTGCTGTTTACTCTTGTGGGAATATCTGCCGTATAGAGTAAGTATAAAGTTGGTCCCAATATACTACCCTGAGGTACTCCCGATAGAATTGGAGATATGTTTGATACTGCTTCATTGCATCTGACCTGGAAATATCGATTGGTAAGATAGGATCTCAGAAGAGCATACAGAGGATGAGGAAAGTGAGTTTTTATTTTAGATAGCAGCCCCTCATGCCATACTTTATCAAATGCTTGTGAGACATCCAAAAAGGCTGCAGTGCAGTATTCTTTCTTTTCAATCGCATCTCTTGCTACTTTGGCAACTCTATGTACCTGCTCAATTGTTCCATGTTGTTGCCTGAATCCAAACTGATAATCAGGTATTAACTTTTGTCTGTCGATTATAGAATTCATTTTCTGAAGGAGTATCCTCTCAAATATCTTAGAGATAATGGGAAGCAAACTGATTGGACGATAGGATGATAGTTCTTGTGGATCTTTATTTGGTTTCGGTATTAGAATAATTTGTGCCATTTTCCATTGAAACGGAAAATAGCCTAACTTTAGTATAGCGTTAAATATGTACATAAGCAACCGAAATCCTTCTTCGGGTAAATTTTTGCAGATTTTTCCCGATATTAAATCATACCCTGGAGCTTTTTTAGTATTGAGATGTTTAACTAACTCTTTTATTTCGTTAATTTTGATATTTTCTATAGGAGGTGACATCTGGTAGGGTGCATCTAAGTTCTTGTGAATGAATTCTTCTTCTTCCTTTGAGATAGTTCTGGAGTGTGGTTGAAAAACTTGGCTGAGATGATTAGCGAATGCTTGTACTTTATCTTCATCGGCCTTGGCCCAATCACCGTCTTTATTTCTAATGGGACCGTCATGCTTAATCTGATGTTTAAGTTTCCTAGAGAGTTTCCAAATAGAGTAGTTTGTGTCATCCGTCGCAGTAAGACTTTCAAGAAATTCATTTATGCCCTGATCTTTGTATTTGTGTAATTCTCTTTTAAGCAAACGAGTAGCCCTATTCAGTTCAGTTTTGTTCTCAGGAGATCTGGAAGTTTGCCACTGTTTTCTTAGTTTTCTCTTTTCGTTGATTAAGATTTTTATATGATGTGGATATGGTTCACAGTTATTACCCCGATTTAGATCTGGAGTTGCTCTCCAAGCTGCCTGTTGAATGATTGATGTAAGGTGATGAACTGCTTCCTCAATATTTTCACTTGTTTTAAGAGGAAGATTTAAGTTAATTGTGTTTTGAATATTAAATCTGAACAGACTCCAATTTGTTTTATGATTTGAAAACGTGGGGTGTTTATTTGTATTATATACATGTTCCATCACATCAATAAATATGGGAGAATGGTCCGACGAAAGGTCAAAAGAAGGTTTAATGTCTAAAAAGTTGTTACTTATTCCTTTTATGATACCAAAATCGATGAGATCGGGTATTTTATTTCTATCTGTAGGCCAGTAGGTTGGCTGCCCAGTAGAAATTGGAGTCAAGTTATTTTCGTTTAAACTTTTAATAAGTTCTCTTCCGCGAGTTGTTATCAGTCTTGAACCCCATCTTGTATGTTTTGCGTTAAAATCACCTACTGCAATAAAGCGATGACCAAGCCCTTTGAAATAACTAGAGAAATGGTCCTCTTTAATTATTTTACCAGGGGGACAATACGCAACTGACATCGTTATGTGCCCTTTACTGAGTTCTACAGATATAGAGGTTGCCTGAATGTTGATTTCACACACTTTATTTATTTCGTGATGTTTTATATTACTTCTAATGATTAACGCAGTTCCACCATGACCTTTTCCCATTGGGTGTGGTGTGACATAGGTGCAAAAATCTGGCATACTAAAATGGCTCTTGTTTGTCATATGAGCTTCAGAGACCATCATGATATCAAGATTGTGTAACTTTATAAATGCCTTAATCTCCTCACTATGGTTTGTGAGGCCGTTTGCGTTCCAATATCCAATTTTAATTTTGGGGTTGAACATTAAGTTTTGATAACATCGTTATGAGAAGGTCGAACATTTTATCCATTCTATCCATAAGTTTTTGGACCATCAATTCTAAACTGTTACTTGTTTCTGTTGTATTCAGTTTTTCCTGTGTAGTATTTGAGACAGATGCGGTAGTATGATTTGGTCCCTCCACAGCGTTTGCATATGTTACAGATGGGCGACGAGTATTTGAGGAACTTGGCGGGCAATGAGATTGTATTTTCTCCCTCAATTTTGAAAATTGTTTTCTTTGGAGCTCTTTGTAGACCAAACAGCCTCTGTAGGATGCAGGATGATTTTCTTGGCAATTTGTACACTTCACATCTTTAATTCGTGTTGGATTTGGACATTCGGATGACAAGTGATTGGCTGTACATTTTACGCATCGTGGCATTCTGTTGCAATATTTGTGAGTGTGTCCGAAATGTTGACACCTGTGGCATTGCGGAATTTCTCTTTTGGGATGTGGTGGTTCAACTTCAACTATTGAGTTAAGTAGTTTATTGACTTTATAAATGTCTTTATTGTTTGCATTAGCAACCAATTCTACGTGGAAAAGTGGTAGTTGCTTTTTATCCTTTATTCGTTTTATGTTGGAGATATTTTTGACTGAATGTCCTAGTTCTTCGAGTGCCCTTTTAATCTCATTGGTTTCTGTTGAGGGGTGAATATTGCGAATAACCACTCGAAATCCACGGTCCTGTTTTATTTGATATGTGTGAAACTGCGTTTTTTTTGCATTAAATAATTTAGAAGTTAGCAGAGGCTGTAAGAAACATATACAACAACAACAATAACAAGGTAAGAGTTGAAACCGGCAATAAATGTTCTAACGAATTTAAGACCACAAAAGGCTTAGTGCAGGGATGTTCTACATCTCTAAGCCTGAGCGCCTATTTAAGATATTCGTAGAACGAATATTAAAGACATGGAAAAGGAAATATGTAAAGGTATGGAAATACCAATTCGAGACAACCACTCGTACACAGTAAGTTTTGCAAATTAATATATGATAACGGATCAATTGGAGAATACAGTGAGCGAATGGGACTAGAGATTAATACCAAAAAGACCAAATTCATGATCATCTCCAGAAACTTGGATGCATTTGAAAACTCCACCATAACACTGAATAGTAAATCCATAGAAAGAATGAGTAAATTTAAATACCTGGGATCGTGGCTTTTTGAAGACTGGGCATCGGACAGGGAAGTAAAATGTCGCATTGAGCAAGCTCGACAAGCTTTCGTAAAATTCAAGAAGGTACTGACTTGTTCTGAGTTCGATCTTCAACTGAGACTAAGGTTTACTAAGTGCTACGTATGGTCAGTGCTGCTATATGGCGTAGAGGGCTGGACACTCAAAACGAGGGATATAAACAGATTGGAAGCTTTCGAAATGTGGCTTTATCGCCGTATCCTAAAAATACCATGGACAGCGAAAATCACAAATATAGATGTCCTTAAAAGAATAAACCAAGAACGCCAACTTTTCGAAACCATCAAGAAAAGAAAAACGGCGTATCTAGGTCACATCATGCGAAATGAAAAATACCAGTTCCTCCAACTTATAATCGAGGGTAAAATTGAAGGCAAGAGAGGAATGGGACGCAAGAAAATGTCCTGGCTCCGAAACATAAGGCAATGGACAGGGATTAACGACATACAATCTCTGATACATATTGCAAGAAATAGAGAGTTAATGGAAAATGTGATCGCTAACATCCATTAGTGGATTTGCATCTGAAGAAGAAGAACGGATCAATATGAAGATCTATCATATGCCACGAAAACAGTTAAATGTTTATCCCAGATATTACGAGTGTAACGGTATATTTTCAGAGTTATTTCTATAAGGAAAATGATGTCGAAGATAGCCCGTAGATTACTCTAATTCTAAAGACAGTTGTAGGTAATATTAATAGTAAGACCACTTACATTAACTCTATTACTGTCAGTAGTAAGTAACTCTATTACTATATTACTCTAATTTTGAAGATAGTTAAAGATAATATTATTAGTAAGACCACTTACAGTAACTCTAATAATGTTTTCTTTTAAATCGCATTGAATTTAAACTGTACTTAACTTTAGTATCAAACATTGAAGATAATTTATAATGTATATTTGATTTACTAAGATGTTCAGTCTAATCTCTTAGACTACCAAACCTAAAGGCATTCTCTTTTTCTCAAATTGAACAAACTATCTCCTAAAATAAAACAATCCCCACTTAAATAATTCCTTCTTAACAAGAAGACTCGACTTATTTTCATTTTTGGCCAACCATAATTATAAACATACCGGTATTTTTTAAAGAGAAAAGCAAAAAGACAAATAAATGTACAATATTGAGGGAAAGCTTTTCTTTGAAGTAAAGTAGCCACTTCCTAGACCCAACTGTCACAAGTCTGATCTTCTTTTTCGCGTGCGATATCAGAATTATCCGATGTTGGCGATCACCATTGCGAAGACGATCTTCTGCAATATGGAATAATTGTCCTGCATTTGGTATCTGAGTCCATTCACGAATGTTTTTTAACCAAGAAACTTGTTTTCTTCCTACACCTCTACGGCCCTCTATTTTGCCTTTAAGGATCAGTTGTAATATTTTATATCGACTTCCCCTTACTACATGTCCAAGATAAGACATTTTTCGATGTTTAACAGTCTTAAGCAGTTCTCTATCTTTGTTGACGCTCCTTAATACTTCTTCATTAGTTTTCCTTGCTGTCGTCCAAAGTATCTTCAGCATTCGTCTATGAGCCCACATTTCCAATGCTTCAATTTTGTTCATGATCGATACTTTCAGCGTCGACACTTCTGCATTATACAAAAGTTTGGACCAAATATAGCACTTAACTATTATTTGCTATAGTTCTAAACTAAGATGGTTTTGGTCATTGCTATTATACGTTTTATTTCTATATCTGGATCTAGTTGGTCCATTATCACAGTTCCCAAATATGTCATTTTGTGAAGTTTCTTAACTTGGACTCCGTTTAATTGAAGCTTTGCAACGGGATGCGAGTCACGACTAATCACTAAAAATTTGGTTTTGTTTGAGTTTAATTTATTACACATTTCCTCTCCTACCTCGTAAATACAGAATTACTGTATGGTCTGCATATCTAATCACATTAAGTAGTTTCTCGTTGATTTTTATTTCATATGGTTGTCTCTCATGTGCCTTTTTAAATAACTGGTCCGAGTAAACATTGACCAATGTTGGCGACAAAATGCAACCTTGTCTGACTCCTCTTTGTATAAACATTTGATCGGTGTAGTTATCACCAATTTTCACAATAGCAGTTTGATTTTAATACAAATTTTTATTGACACGAATATCCTTGCCATCTATTCCGATATTTTTCAGTATTTTCATTATTTTACATGCTGCACTCTATCGAATGCCTTTTAGAAGTCCACGAAACATGCAAATACATCTTTTCTTTGGTCACTGCATTATTGTAATAGGATATTAAATGCAAAAAGTGCCTCCCTGTTTCCCATAGCATTTCTCAAAACAAATTGGGTATCTTCAAGATCTTCTTCGCATTTGCGAATTATGTTGTAAAGTTTGTAGCTCATTAGGCTAGTTAATCGATATTCAGAGCATATTCTCGCATTGTGTTTCTTAGGTATTGCGACAAAGATGGATTTGAGTCAATCTGCGGGAATCACTCCGGTGTTACATATTGCATTAAAAGTCTTACTACTACTTTTATGTTATCATTCTTTATTAACTTCAGCAACTCAGTTGGTGTATCATCTGAACCACAAGATTTTCTAATTTTAGCATTATTTATAGCGTAATCTACCTCGGATTTCATAATTTCTGGGCCGTCAGTACAGTTTTGGTAGAATTCGACAATATTATTCTTGTCATCTTCAAACTCTGATATATACAGCTGTCATTCTTTTTATATTTCGTGCTCATTTACAATAATTTTGTTATGATGGTCAACGAGCACAGAGGGAACTCGTTTTTAAAAATATGTTACTCATTTCTTTTAGTTTTTTGGGCTCATTAAATAAGTCGTGTTTAGATATTACATCCTCCATTTCGTCGCACCTTTCTCTCATCCATTTTTCTTTGGCTAATTTGATTTCTTTATTTATATTTATCTGCAGGTATCTATATTCTGTTACATTAGATTTTATCATTCGACGTTGTTGCATTAATCCAACAAGTCGGATAAAGGCAGCTATTTGTAAGAAGTTTAAAAAATTTTATAAATTTCTAACAACTCAGCCATTAAGTAATCTCCATGTTTCGGTATTTCTTACAAATATACAAAAGATACAAAATTATAAATTACAGTTACATTCCCATAAAAGACTATATCGGTACCTCTCATTCGGCGTAAAAGGTAGATTTTTGAATAGATAAAGTGAACCAAGTCCACTTTAGCTACATTTGACCTAAAGAGGTTTAAAGTTAAAAATTCATAATTAAATTACCCGTTAACATTTTTAAAATTATATATTAAATTTAGGAAGGTCGAGGAGTAACTTAGATACTAACGTTGCTTTTATTGGTCAAATTTGATGTAGTAATCCCAAAAAATATGTTGTTAACTCGTAAATAACAAAAAGTGGACTTATTTCACTCCTATTCTGAACCCTCTATTTAATACAGAAAGACGGTATTAGATTTAACTCTTCTTCCTTGTCGGTTTCGAGTACCAGAAACTGAATTCACTAAGACTTTTTACAGTGATAAACTGCA
Source organism: Diabrotica balteata (assembly GCA_918026665.1). NCBI lineage: Eukaryota > Metazoa > Arthropoda > Insecta > Coleoptera > Chrysomelidae > Diabrotica > Diabrotica balteata. The sequence goes on from OU898279.1 coordinate 132,912,768, forward strand.
TGCGGAATGCAAATTATAGATTCTCTTGTCGACTAATTCATCAATCTGTCTGCTTTGCAAGTTTCAAAAAGGCCAGTGGTAAAAATTTTAATTTAGTTTCGCAAAGTGGGAAATTTTAGGATTCCTAATGTTGTTTATGTACAATAATTAGTTACTAATCTTATTATAAAAAAAAAATATTACAATACGACGATATCTCCAGCCCCCTGAAAGGGGAAAATGCCACTAATGACGATAAAAGACAATGTAGAGAATTTAATAAGTCCACATCGAAGCAGAAAATCACGCACACGAGATTTAAAAAAAAAATTCTTATCTATGCAGCATTTACCTATAAAGCAAAAATTTCCACCGGTGTGTATTTTGTCTCTTAATATGCACAAAAAGAAGAATATACATAAAATACATCATATAATGCAAAAACATGGAAAGATTAATGCTGGTAATAAGTCAAAGTGACCAATTTCCAAATCAAGTGATCAGGAACAGGGCGGGATACGAGGCACTGTTGAGGCTATCTTAGTATCTTGCATCTAAAAAATTCGTAGCCTAACGGATGAGAGGTGGACAAGAAAGATAATAAAATGGCGTCAGAGACACGAAGCTTACAGATGTAGAGGCAGGCCACCCAGCAGATGGACCGACGACATGAAGAGAATTTCTGTAAACTATAAAAAGGTTACACATTAGAAAGCAGTGGTCTTTATCATAGATACTATCATAACATAGAAAAGTCTACGTTTAGCAGTGGACAATTTAGATTTTTAGATATATACTAGAAATAACTAGACTAAACTAGATAAAAACTCTCCAGCTTCTTCTTCCTATTTTTATTAGTTAGTTTGCTTTCATCGAATTTACTAGCAACTATAAAGAGTTTGTTGTTTAAAATAAAACCTCCTGTAATATAATCTCTGCGAAAACATTTATTCTCTTATATCTGTCAAAACAACTGAGCGATTTAACAGTATAATAAAATTGTAATCAACACGATGTTCACACAGCTATTTTCGACGAAAATGCCGTACAATACAGTATCGCTGGGATTCTTAAATTGGTCGAATATGCAAAAAGTGCATTTGAAATTCAGCCAAGTTAATGCCATAATCCTTGACCAAATGTGAAACTGTGACTTACTGGGACATTTATCGAATTATTCGCATGCATAGCTCTTGAAAGAAAACAATTTCAAACTTTATTATAGATTACATATTATTGCCACAAATTTGAGTTCAATGAACTTGTAAATTAAATTATACAGCAAAATATTTTTTTATTGTGAAACTAAGTTGCATGTCGGTTGAATTAGTGATATAGTTTGTATGTACAAATTCGTATATTTATTAATAAACGTTAACCGATTTATCTAATTAGAAAAGATAATAATTTAAAACTTTAAATTTACAAATTTGTTATACAGATTGAACGAAATAAATTCGGAACATAGGAAATATTATGTATTTCGGCTCAATTCTGCTGTAGGTGGTTGACCAACAAAAGGTTGTCAAATAATTATATTATAAAAATCCAATACTTCACGGTGCTGGATTGACTAAGACTCATTCATAGGTGGTCAAATCACCTATCGCTTCCTAAAGCCGGCCACTCACGGTACAGCGGTGTCGTTCGACATAATCGGACAGAGGCGTTGTTCAATTTGTTGGTATACCTGGTGCGCCCACACACCATACTGCGCCGCAGTATTTGTTCGGTTCTCGACCATGTCAAATCAAACAATCATTTTAGCGTCTCTTACTTTGTGTATAACTAAGCGTAAAAAGAAACCTAAAATAAAACGTAGATTCTGGTGCAAAGAATCCAAGATTTTGGTGCAAAATAAATCTCGTCTGCCCCTGCACCCGATTTACTGGACTGCACTGCTAATTTTAATTCTATTTTATAGGATGTTCTAAAATTGTTAATTTTTTTTGTTACATACTCTTCATTCGCATCTTTGTTTACTTCTTGGAACTTTAAAACTAGAATGTCCATTGCCTGTTTTCGGGCGTTTCTATCGTGATACGTTTTACCTTTTATTCGCTATAAGCATTCTTGTTTTTTATATAATTTAAAAAACTCTCTTAAAAAATTCTCGCTAAATCAAGCCATTTCGATTTTCTATAATATGATCAAAGCAAGTGTGTAGTTAAAAACGAAGTTGAACAACGCCGCTGTATCGTGAGTGGCCGCCTTTAGGCAAGCCCCTCTTTCGTTTATCGGAGATAGAGATTTTGAGCGGTGTTGCCAATATCATTCTACTAGATGTTTCTAAAATAACTACAAACCATTAATTTTGTTTTTGTTATTAGTCTGTTGTAGTAGATTGGTAAATACAATAAAAAATATAGGCAAATATCCGATAGAATGTTTTCCAACCTTCTGCCCTAATATGCTGGACGTAACTTTAACCCTTTGGTATTGTTATTGTCCCTACATCTTCGTATTTTTTTTTTTTTTCGAAGTAGAAATTGAAACATCAATAAACTTACTTTAACCTTTAATTATAGCTTACTTTCATTTAAATTAATATAATTTATTATTTTGTTAACATTCTTGTGGAAGGGGCTATTAGTTTATTATCTTGTTTTTTGTGACCACTTATAGGGTCGAATCTGAAGGTACGTTTTTTAAGCGGTATTTCCATTAGGCCTAATTTACTATGGTTGTATACTCGAATAAATAAACTTTAATCAAATAAAAGGCAGATATCGAGCATAGTTTTTAATTAAATCTTGTCCAAGTACTTTCGCTCTCTGAGCATCTTCAACTGTAGAGATGGTATATCTTTTTTTTTTTTCGTCTTTATAGAGGGGGGTCTGGAATCTTCAAAAGACATCTGAGTCCAGGACGTCGCCTGACTAACCTTAGTGTAGGATTCGTTCTTCGTGCTTTCGGCGATAGTTCCCAAGGTACTTTAAAATGCCCTCTCGTCGCCGAGTCTACGCCGAATGCCTACCTGGTCAACCAGATCCTCCTCTGTCATCCAGCGATCCGGAAGCGGAATGGCTGCTGTAAGGCCAGCATCACTTCCGAATCACTAACTTTATTCATTCATTCTCCATTCATACACATCCACACTCTATTTATCAGCAAGGAGGCTCCCTGTCTCGTTCCAGGTAGCGCGTAGAAGACCCTCATCGCTCCTAGTTCGGCATTACTTCCAGACGGGCATTTCCTCCTTCCCCACAGTATGACTCACGCATTCTAACTCATACAGTCTGACCCACTTTTCTAGCTTTAACTTTCAGCATCTTTCACTCTTAGCTTTGCCGTTGGTCCAGCTGTCTTGCTTCCTCTTCCTTTTTCTTGATCACTGCTCGGATATAGCTGTGTATGTAAGTACAACATAATTTATTTTCAATCATTCTCTCAATAATTTCTCTCACTGTAACAAAATTCACACCTGTCTCTCTCTCTTCATTCTGTTCCTTTCCACTATCCATCTGCTGCAATCTAACATTGTATGTGTCACAGTGTCCGAGTATCCACAGTATAGGCATTCGTCTGTGTCAGCCTTTCAGATCCTAGAGAGTTAGGACCTAAATATCTAAATTACTAAATTATTTATTATATATATATATATATATATATATATATATATATATATATATATCTAAATTACGAAAAGATATGGAGAGTGTAATAAACGCCAATTATAGATCAATTGACCACGAACAAGCTTGTTTTGCAAGTTACTGATAAATGACTAATTAAGTTAATGATAAATGAAACTATTAATATTAATTAAAGTATGAAATTAATAAACTATTAATGGGTATAGTCAGTGTAGGAGATTTAAACAGTCGAGCTGGGTCCCCGAATAGGTGAAGCTGCAATAAAAATTTTAAAAATAGATTTAAATTAAGTACAATTTAAATTAATTTGAGTATTAAGACAGTAAAAGTTTTCAATGGAAATTATAAAGAAAACAAATGAAATGCGCGAAACCCTTTCCTCTTTTTTCCATAATGACAGCTGGTGGACAAGAGTAGCCACCCCACAAACTTGTCTTAGGCTTATATACCATTTTTCAAAGTAAAAACGTTGCACGTCACAATTTATATAAAGTCACGTTACTTATATTTAAAATTTCCAGAACGTCAACCTTAAGAGTTCAAATTTTCCTTACACAGGTAATAATACGAAATCTTTGTAATATAGGAGGGACAGAATATAGTTTTAAATATTTACATTTAAATCATCGAACCAGCTGTCTCATACTTCTCCCTACAGGGACATTTATCATTACCGGGTTATCTGATCTTATTAATTTAGCTTAAAAAAGATTTCTTACGTTCCATATTTCAATTAGTAAATCCTTCCTGGGGATTCTTAGCACCTTCTTACTATTAAAAGTCTGTTAATAGTCGGAGCCCCATCTTGCATTTTAAATGTTATGATAATTAAACTAGAGAAAAGTAAAAGACTAGTGTTCCGTGGCTTTTTCATCACAGTCTAAAAAACAATTAAACTTTCTAGCATTCAATAATAGACCGATTCAGGATCACATCACTTACGCTCTATTTTGGTATTAATGTTGCTGCTACCTGATATCAGATTTGAAAAGAGAAACTTTGATAATCATGTGGAAGACTTGGTCTAGTACATAATTTCTCTCAGGTTTCAGGATATTAGAAAATAATTATGGCTCACGTGAAAAGAGTAGCAATCTTGAAGTAGATCTATCTTCTACTGGGAACGTAAAAATGTATCTACCCGCTACCACTACTAGTCCTTCAGCTAATATAGTATTAAGTCTGTTCTATTATCAAATAATTATACAACTAATAAAAACGGGGTCTCTTAACTAAAACTAGCTTAAAGCTTTTCTGGTAGATATGTCTTGGGTCATTTCTCCAGCATGTTTCTAGTCTGACTCTTCATCCCCCATAGAATAATTAATAAGTTTGTCATTGTCATCATAACATAATTATTCATCATAGAATTATCATTATCATCAACTAGCCTTTAATGTGTACTGCTTAACATAGGCCTTTCCCATGCTTTTTCACTTAGTCTGACTTTGCGCCATCTGAATCCAATTTGTAATCACTCTTTTGATGTCATCTATCCATCTCCTTGCGAGCCGACCTTTATTTCTGTTAGCTTGTATTCGGAGTCTCCATTCCAAAATTCTTTTTGTCCACCGGTCATCAATCACTGATCTTGCTACATGCCCTGCCCAATTCTACTTTAGTGTTGTTATCCTTTCAATAACGTCTGCTACTCCTGATCTTTTGCGTATAGTAGCATTGGGTACAAACCAGTTCAGTACAAGCAGTGATTTAGTAAGTTGGTAGTAGTTTAGTAAGTAGGTTAGTAAGAGCTAAAATAACGATATCAACCGAAAAAGAAAGACTCAAAATGATAAATAAGAAACAACCAAAAAAATGGACAAAACCAACTAACATTCATGAGTTCGAAAAATATATTGGGAATTCATTGAAAGATACAACAGCTGACATCAATATATTGAACAAACAAATAGCCAACACAATGCAACAGGCTCAAACTAAATATTGTCCGACAAGCAAAACAGATGAAAAACTGAGTCAACCTACGAAAACCCTTATAGAACTAAGGCGACAAATGAAAGGAGATAACCAAGCAAAGAAGCGATAAACCAAATAAACAAGACGATCACAAAAGCAATAAGAAAAGACATAAGAAAATACAATGTAGAAAAAACAAAACAGGCAATAGAGAAAAATAAGAACATGAAAGTTTTGAAGAGGAGCGTACAAAAGGGGAAAATAGAAATTAACAAACTGAGAAACAGAACTGGAAAAGAAACAACGAACAGAGATGAAATATTAAGAATAGTCGAAGAGTTCTATACATAGTTATATAGATCAAGAAAAAAAGATAACAATACGGAACCTCCAATTACACTAAAAACTGGGGTATTAAACCAAGGATCCGATTTAATGCCCAATATAACAAAATCAGAAATCAAAGAAGCCCTGAAGAAAATGAAAAATAATCGAACCCCGGGTGAAGATGGAATAGTATCAGAAGCACTAAAAATTGGAGGGGATGTATTACTTGAAAAAATTAAACAAATTTTCAATATCTGCCTTCACAGCGCCAATATCCCCACAGACTGGAACAACGCTACTATGATTCTATTACACAAAGCAGGAGACAAAGCAAATTTAGAGAAATACAGACTGATTAGCCTCCTTAGCTATATATACATATATATATATAATATATATATATATATATATATATATATATATATATATATATATATATATATATATATATATATAAGTTGTTTACGCGAATACTAGTTAAGAGAATGGAAAGAAAATTAGAGACTTATCAACCAAGGGAACAGGCAGGATTCCGAAAAAGTTACGGAACAAATGACCATCTACAAAGTATAAAAACCCTAATAGAGAAAGCAGTGAAATACAATATACCTCTAGTTCTAATATTTATCAATTTTCACAAAGCCTTTGACACAGTTGAGCTAAGCAAAATATTACAGGCGCTTAAAGAATGCAGGCTAGATTATAGATATACTAAATTATTATACAAAATATACCTGCAGGCAACAACCACTGTCAAATTACATACTAACAGTAATCGCATAAAAATAGAACGAGGGGTTAGACAAGGAGACCCAATGTCACCTAACGTTTTTAATACGGTGCTAGAACATGCTTTTAAGAATTTGGATTGGATGACAAAGGGAATAAAAATAGATGGAGAATATCTAAACAACTTACGTTTCGCCGATGATATACTTATAATAGCTGAAGATCTAGGTATGGCAAGAGAGATGGTACAGGAACTCGTTGTGGCTACAGAAAATGTAGGTTTAAAAATAAATATCTCGAAAACAAAAATTATGACCAATTTGGTGCCCAACCAGAACATCAGTATTGGTGGGAAAGAAATAGAACTTGTAGATAGATATAAATACCTGGGACATGAAATTATGATTGGCAGAGATAACCAGACTCATGAACTGAAGAGAAGAGTCGGCCTTGGGTGGGCAGCACTTGGAAAACTGAGAGAAACTTTTAAAAGTGAGCTGCCCACATGCCTAAAGAGAAAGGTATTTCATCAGTGCGTCCTCCCAGTCTTGACGTACGGAGCAGAAACACTTACCTTAACAAAAGCAGCAGCTACCAAACTGAGAGTCACGCAGAGAAGAATGGAGCGGTTCATGTTAGGAATAACTCTCCGAGACAGAATAACAAACGAAGACATCAGGAGAAGAACCGGAGTGACTGACATCATTGAGAAGATAGCCAGAATAAAATGAAGATGGGCAGGACACATAGCCAGAATGACAGATGGGCGATGGACAAAGAGGTTATTGGAATGGAGGCCAAGGGAAGACAAGAGAAGCGTCGGTCGACCACCTACAAGATGGACTGACGATTTAAGAAGACTCAATAAAAACTGGATAAGAGCGGCGCAAGATAGACGGGGTTGGAAACATGAGGAAGAGGCCTATATTCAGCAGTGGACTCTTGAGGCTGGATGATGATGATGATGAGCATTGGGTATTATATCACGTAGAGAAATCCCCAAAATTATTCTCTCCATTGTCCTTTCTGCAACTTGTAGTTTACTCACTGTTGTTCTTATAGGCTTTCCAAATGCAGCCCACACGAGGGTTATTCTTCTTTTCATCTCGATTTTTTGGATGTCTCAATTTATTCTAATCTCATGGCCCAAGTATTTATAGAAGTCTACTGGCTGAATATCTTTGTCTTCTACTGAAATGTTTTTGTTGTGGACTAATTTTGTCATAAATTGTGTTTTTGAAAACATTATTTTGAGACCAACTCTTTTTGTGGCAGTATGGAGTTCTTGAAGCATTATCTGTGCCTGAATAAAGCTGTCTGCAATAAAAACGATATCATCTGCAAATTTAAGGTTATTTAAAAATTTTCCATCTACATTGATGCCCTGTTCGTTCCAATCTATTGTTCTACAAGCGTATTCTAGCAAAGTTGTAAATAATTTTGGAGGCATGTTGTCTCCTTGCCGAACGCCTCTTTCAATACGAAAGGTCCCACTATCTTTATTAAGTCTTACACAGGCTGTAGCATGCTGACACTTATCTGATGAGGGATATGTATCGGTGATCTATTCTACATTGTATTGGAGCTTGGAAAATTTCCCTTTGATTAAAATACACAAGGAAAACAATTCCTGTAGCTGGCTGTATACCACGTATCACAAAAAAGAGGTTAGTCTTCGTAAGTGGGTATATTTATTTAAAAAGCCTTAAAAGGGCTACATTAAAAAACAAACGTTTTCGGACTAAACAGTCCATCATCAGGTTTTAAAATCGCTAGGTTAAAATGCCTGAGCCACCAAAAATACATGGGTAAAAACCCTTTGAATTACATATAGTTATATATATTTATACATCTTGTTAAAAAACTGTGATGTTCAGTATTAAATTAAATATGACTTCAGGTAACATACATTGCAAAAATTGAGTTCCAGAGCCGGGGAGAAAACCTCTACGCACGGAGAACAGCTGGAAACTCTACAGCTGAGTTTTTTTTTCCTTTGATTGACCGTATTAGATGCTTTTTCAAAGTCGACAAAGACAAGTATCAGGGGTCTATTATGTTCAATGGTTTTTTCAATTAACGACTTAATGGTTTGCAAGTAATCATTTGTTCCGTATTTAGCTCTAACTCGTGCTTGCTCGTAAGGTTGATGAAAGTCTAGTTTTGGTGTCAACCTATTAGTTATTATCTTCATAAACAACTTAAAAACGTGAGATAACAAGCTAATAGGTCTATAGTTCTTTAGCTCTGCAGCTCTGTTCTCTGCATTCTCATCATAGAATACTGTCTAAAAATATGCCTCATTTACGTTTACATTTATCCCGCTTTCACAACTAACACTCACTACATAATGTTATATAAATTCATTGACACCTTGATCTTTCATTAACCTTTGTCAGGAATATACCTACTCACATCTTTTTAAATCCAATAAAACTTTAGTCGGACAATTTAATTAATATCTAGAATAAACATTAGAATAATTTTTTACCTAATCATATATTGACTAATATACACTTCACATTCAATTATAATGTTTTCTTTTCTTTGATTTCCTCTTTAACCCTCAATCATCAACAATAAATAACTTAACATCATACACATAATCTACCATCCAATCAATAAATATCATTTTTGACGTCAAGTCAATGTTAAAATTGTATTTGGTTTTATTTCTTTCTAAAATCTATTACTTTTATATTAATCATGGATTGCCACTTAAACTATTTTCTTTGTTTTCGCTCGTTAGTAATCCATGTTGTCACAGGTCACAGGAGTTAATCCATTAGGCCAGCTGGCAGCCGCACTGACGTTATGGCGAAGGCGACAAAGTCTCTCCTATCCCTGACAATAACTGCAGGACACGGAGTGTTTACAGTTACGACATGAGATAAACCGCAACGAAGCGGTTGGTTCACTGTTAATCCACACCATTAGTCTTGCGCCTAAATACCACCGCCACTACGGATCTTCCATGCAACTTAATACGGAACATGTACTTCTAAAACGTAAACATGTTTAATATGAGTATTCCTTAAATTTGTGTTTGAAAATGCGATAAATATGTTAATTTTTCCTCGCTTGGGTTATTTTGCACCATGCAATTAGGTTTTTAAGAAAATGTACGAGGTAAAATATAGTGTCTAACTCGTTATCATATTGCAAATACTTTCGGAAAAGTCGACGTCACTGTAAAAATAAATGCAACTCTAGTTTCAGTTAGAATGTTTCAAAAGTATAACGAGCAGAAAACTACTAATATATACAGAGTGGCCCAAAAGTCTGGAAACGGCTAATTATCTCGTAAAGTACTAATCATAATTGTACAAAATTTGAGGTACACCTATTTTGGGATTCGGAGATTCCATATTTGATATTTACAATGTTGCCAGATTTGCCGTTTTTCTTATATTATTAATAACTTTGGTTTTTCAAATACATCACCCTGTATATTCAGTCATTATTGGAATCTCCTATTCAATACGAGTTCAATCATATGTAACACTTATGATTTTATGTAATCTGGAAGGTCATAAATACATAAAACCGAAGTCTGGCAACGCCTAAATTGTTTCAATAAATTTTTTAATACTAACTATTTTCAAATACATTAAAACGTAACAATTGATAGTTTAGAACATTTTTTAACATAGTAGTTACGTTATTAAGTGTTCAAAATGTGCTCAGTTTGTGAGTTGACAGCACCCTAATACATGATAGAAGGCGTCTACCATATTTCTCCATGATTGTCTAGAAATTATTCGAGATTCATTGATAATTCGTTGCCTTAGCTCTGTCTAAGACTTGCTGGTTAAGTTTTGTAAACTGAATTTTTCAAGTATCTCTAATAAAAATAATCTTTAGGATTGAGATTAGGTGAACGTGGAGGCCATTCATTTCTACCTTGTCTACCAATTATTATATTAAATGTATTCAATAGTTATGACCCTCTATTACAGTTCACAATCAAACATGAGGATGATCTATGCTCAGTCCCCTTTCTCGATACCCGGTTCATTAGAACCCATAACAACTCCCTTATTATTGACTGGCATAGAAAACCTCATAGTTCTGGACGTTTCCTCAACTGTTGGTCATATCATAGACATTCAATTAAAATCAATTTGCTTCAGCAAATGAAAGCTAGAATTATAGCTATTAGTGATCCTTCTTTCCATTAGAAGAACCTGAGAGTTCTGTCTAACCTTTTCATCGACAATTCATACCCAAAACACCTAATCACCAAGATTTTATTGACTGACAAGGCTTTTTAAAGATTTCACCAATTTAAAAATAGCCTTCAAAACTTCATTAACTGCAAGATCTATATTTTCTAAGCTTAAAGATAAAAGTGGCATCAAAGATTGTTCCAACGTAGTTTACCAGATCCCTTGCAACAACTGTAATTTGGTATATGTGGGACAAACCACACGCAACCTAGATAGTCGCTTAATCAGTCATCGTAGCGACAGCAGACTATATCCAGAAAGATCTGCCCTTGCAGAACATATTAATAAGGAACATCATATAATGAATTATGATGTCAAAATGATTATAAATGATTATTATATAAATAATTATGATGATGATTATATGTCAAAATTTTAGCTACTGAATCCAATTACAAAAAAAGACTTTTCTTAGAAATGGCATTCATTGCTCAAAATTCAAACGCAATGAACAAAAGGAGTGACATTAATCAGTTAAGCACTATTTACTCCTACCTATTTTATTTAGATACACATTCACAATTCAATGATGTTTCAACAACTGATTCATTGTAAAGTTTCCAGGTTTCGTTATTTTTCATAGTTTTTATTTTACAATTTTGTTTTCAACTTAAACACAAATTTTGTTAAATTTTATCGAAGAGAAGCGAAAAACTGGCCTTCCTAAGAATTTGGGATATAGAAGAAAGAAGAAGAAGTGTGGTGTTTGAGTTTTTTTTTAATGTTTGGTGTTTGAAAACATCCATCTTTGTTCATAGTTCCTTTATTTTTTTACCGTATCATTGTCTCATCAAAAGTTTATGAATAAGTTTTTCGTCTTTCATTTTATCTATCCTTTCCTAAAATTTTCTCTTCTTGGAGTAATTCTCTTTACCTGACGCCATTTTAAACTATCTTTTATTGATAACTGCAATTTTTTTATGTTCTGACTTGAGAGCCTGACCCACTTTTGCATTCGTCATTTTTTTGCAAGCTTTTCGTCTTTTTTACTTATAATTTAATTTATCTATTTCTCAATTATTTTCCATCCACTCTTGAATGTAGGTCTCTCCCAATTGCTTCCATCTTTCTCTATCTTGCACCAATCTAATCCACTGTTTGGCTGCCACTGCTCTTATGTCATCTATCCATCTTTTTTAGGTCTTCCCATGCTTTTTGTTGTCGTCCTTGGACTCCATTATAGAATTCTCTGTGTTCACCTGTTGTCATTATATCAGGCTACGTGACCTGCCCAGCGTCATTTCATTTTTGTAATTTCTTTCACAATATCTCTTATCATCGTTCCTAATCTCTAATCATCCTTAATCTTGTCTCTCAGTGATATTCCAAGCATGATTCGTTCCATTGATTTTTGCGTTGCTTCTATCTTTTTAGCAGATTTTTGGTAAGGGCTACTGTCTCCAAGCCGTATACTGTATAGTATATGCAAACTGGTAGTATGCATATTGTGTTATACACCTTTTTCTGTAAGTTTACAGGAATGTAGGTGTTTTGTCAAGATATATGCTAGTTTGCCGAAAGCGTCCCATGCCAGTTGTGTTCTCCTTTTAATTTCAGCATCTTGATTTGGTTTTCCTAGTTTGATGACATGACCTAGATATACATAATGTTCAACATTTTCGATGCTATGATTTTGTATTGTTATATTTGTCTGGTCTCGGCTTAGTATTTTTATTTTACTGTACTTGATTTAATTTATAGTTAGAAGTAAACCATAAAATTATAAATAAAACATACAATTAGACATATAATTATAAATTTATACTAACCTTAATTTACCATTGTAGACCTTTCATAATCTTACAAACAATATTGTCACTCTTATTGGCCCTGTTACGACTTTTAAACGTCGCAATGTGTTGCTTAAAACTATTGTACCCTTTATGTTATATAAAGTATTCAGTGAACACCCAAAGGACAAGTCGATCTTTCTCTGTATGCAATATTCAGTGAGCTCTCAGTGGAACAAGTCACTCTCTCCTTAAAGTAGTAGGCTTTGATTAATGAACGAGGCCAGTTCACCATTGTTGTTTCTCCTTCTACAAATACATGCATAGATTATTAACTATCGTGTTGGCTACATCGAAGTTTATCTGTTATATTAGATATGGATTGATTATTAAAACTGACTAGACGAATATTAACCGGCTTCTAACGCTTTTTGAAAGTTTTTCTGATTGTTTTTTTGTTTTACAGAATATCATACAAAATGAGTAATAAAATATGTTGTAATTTTAGTTTTAATTTTTGCAATAAAATTGTCCTAAACGCCCACGCATACCATACGGTATGAGCATTTTTTTAAATTCATGTATATAAATTTTGCAAAACAAAATTATTTTTAGGCAGTTTTAACCAACCTCTTTAATTCCTGTAGCTCACCCTGTACAAGGACTTCAGTTTTAAACGATTTATTTCTATCTATTTATCTTATTATATCTATCTGATTAACTATTTTATCTTTTTACATCTTTACATTGTGTGTCATGCTTTTGAAATAGTGTAAAAATGTAATATAAACGTAGAATTATGAATTTAAAACGTTTAATGCGAGGAGCAATATTTTGCTATTTTACCAGAAAACACCAATATTTGCTCGCTGAAGAAAATCAATTAAGATAACAAATAGAGTACACAAAACCGCCACGACCAACAACGGTAGCGAATATCTGAAACTGCATTTATTTCAAAGATTTGCAGTTGAGGCACGTTTCTTTTTGCGTTCTTATCTACACAGAAACTATGTGAGGCAACTTATGCGAGGCATATCAAACTGAAATAAATCTCGCTGTGGAATGTTTCCGAATTTCATACTGAAAATTCACTCACCTAGTCTTGAACTGTAATGTAGGAAAACTATTTTAAATGCATGTTCCGCTGTTTTACTTTTGATGTTACATAAGTGATGTGATAAACTTTTTTAAAAACCCGTATTTCAGAATGTACGTGTATACTAAATTAGCAGTTTTTTAGTTATTTTATGAAGTTTATATCAGATGGAAAATAGTCTCTTTTTTACCTATTCTCTATCCTTCATTTGATATAGTCTCCCCATTCTCTCCATCTTCCTATCTGACGTTCTCCATGTGGATTCCTTGTTCCCTTGTAATCTTCCACCATCTGGTCTGCCTCTGATTCTTTGCATATATGGCCACTTCCGATGCATGTTCCATCGTCCGTCTGGAACTTCATGGTCCAGCCATTTCCATTTCAGTTTGCTGCTGTTCATCGCGTCTACTGTCTTGTCTGTTGATCCACTCTTACGTTTCTATCTTAGTGATATACCACATTTGTCCTCATCGCTCTTGTACCTTCCATATCCTATCCAAATGAAGATAGTCTACTACACTTTAATATTCATATTATAAATTAAAAAGTTCATTCTCCCAAAAAAACCATCACTACTGAATGAATTACAAATATGCCACCTTGATTATTATTTTTAATACCACAGCCCTACAGTAGAGCCTTTTCCTCATTTACACAGATATGACCGAATACGCTTCTCAGGATTCTTAGTTCAAACATAAGCAAGAGGTTGTCATATGTTCTGAAGATGATCCATGCTTCCGAACCATGTAAGCACTGGCGATATAAGAATTTTTGCATATCTTTATCTTTATTTTCTGGTTTAGCCCTCGGTTAGTCGCGTGGATTACAATCTTAGTCTACGCTTGTTTTTATTTTGACCGTTGAAAAACTAACGTGGTGGGGAGACTGTCCTGTTAAGTAGCTATCAAAAATATATCAAATTTATTGTTCAGTATTAAATAAGCACCGTGCCGGTCTTAAGTGTGTAGAGGAGAGACGCTGAACTAAGTAGGGGTCCTTCAGTACTTTGTTCAAGACAGACTGGGCGGAGAAGTCCTCAACCACGACACGGCGCATCCCAATGGCTGATAGGGAACGTTCCTGTAGATATGCAGGACAGGTATGAATAAGGCTTTTCCAAATAAGTACCCGCGGATCAACGGAGAATTTGACACAGGTCAGCAGCTGTCATTAGTAGTCCGTGGCTAAGTACAATTCCTGACAGATGCGGTACCACAAAGTCGCAGGCGAAAATCAAATACTGATTTAACCGGCTGTGATATTGCGAACACTCATCAACCCGTCCGGCAAGCGTGGTGTTTTAATGCCAATATACCCCTCAAAACACATGTTGAAATAAAATAAGACTAAACCAAAGGTGGGTAGAGCTAGCAAGAGAGAATCCCATACCGAAAATCTGGTCAGCCTCACGGATTCTGGGGGAGGCACAAGCTCAATAAAATGCGCCAAAACAAAAACGAACAAACAAAAACACTTACTACTGGCCACATACGACATTTAATCTATGGCTAAAGATGAAAACATCTACGAATTAGAAGAAGAACTATCTAAGATAAAGTGGGATACTGTAGGACTGTCACAAGTAAAAAGAACAGGCGAACAATGCGTGCATATAAACTCTGGAAATCGCTTATAGTATACAGGGAAACGTATGGTGGAGTAGGATTTCTTATCAAAAAGTATCTCACACCATACATTTTTACTTATAAAAAGCGTTTCTGCTAAAGTAGCTTATATTATAATAGACCTAGATAATAATACGAAGATCAAGGTTATACAAGTGTATGCTCCCACAACAACACATCAGAAAGAGGTAGTTGAAATGTTCTACGACGATTTGATAACAGCACTAGAAGAAAATGATACAAAGTATACCATCATTATGAGAGATTTCAACGCAAAATTAGGTAAAAGAGAAGACAATACTGAAACCAAAATGGAGACGCATCGTTATGGCACACGAAATGAAAGAGGGAAAAAATTATCTAACGTCTTAGAACAACAAAATTTATATGCCATGAACAGATATTTCAAGAAATCAGCAAACCGAAAATGGACGTGGATATCTTTCGATAAAAGACAAAAAACGAGATTGATTACTTCTTGTGTGGGAACAAAGATATTTTTGAAGATATAACCGCTCTCAATCGATTCACAACTGGCAGCAATCATCGCCTTTTAAGAGCAAGTATTCATATTAAACAGACGAAAACCAGTAGAAACAGGCCACATAATTATTGTTATCAGATAGATCAAACTAAAATACGACAGAAGTAAGATGAGTACAGAGAAGTCTTAAGAAAGCAATTTGTAGAACATTATTAACAAGAACATTTCGACATGAACACAATTAATAAAGAAATGCAACGAAAGCTCTTGAAAGCAGAACTGACTGTTGCAAAGAAAACGAAAAATAATGAAGACTGAATAAGTGAATGAACAAAACGGTTGATGGAAAAGAGACGCACATTTCTAAGCAAAGGAAAGCGAAACACTAATAGTTTCAAAGAACTGAATAAACAAATAAAGAAGGGAGTAAAGAAAGATTTAAGGATCTATAATAAAAACAAGGTAAAAAAAATAATAGAAACGAACTGAGGCCTGAAATGCTTAAGGTCAAGCTTAGGAAAGCCTATAATAATCTCATTAAAAAATAAAGATCAAAAGGAAATAAGAGAAAAAACAAAATTCTAAAAGTTACTCAAACATTTTACCGTGATTTATATTCCTCAAACAAGAACCCAGATAACACTACAAAGGAAGATTTTAGGAGAAAAATAACGAATGTCAACTCAGAAATACTTCCAAACATACAATTCTTCAAAATAAAACAAGCTATGACACAATTAAAGAAAAAAATGACTAATCAATTTTATAATTTATATAATTAATAATAATAAATTTTAGAAGACAAAAATAAAGATACACTTATCGAAATGAAGAAAATTACTTTAGATAATTTGTATGATAAGCCAAAACAAATAAGTAAAAAAAAGTAAGCGATCTTTTAGTAGGATATTTATGGAATCTTAGACACTAATCTAGCATTTCAAGCTTTTATAAATATCTTTTTGTATCATTTTAATAATAGCTTTCCATTAACAAGGAAAAAAATCAAAACAACTAAAAATAAATGGATTAATAGTGAAGTGCGAAAGTCTAGTTTTGAATTAAGAAATTTACACGCTTTATCAAGGGCAGTACCAATTCTTAGAGATTTTTATCAACAACAAAGGAAAAAACATAGAAAACTTTTGACCAAAACAAGAAAAGATTATTACCAGAAAATCATTACTTCGTCTGATAATCCCAATAAAATCACGTGGAAAGTTGTCAATGATTTCTCAAAAAGTGCTAATAACAATGCTAATACTTTTTTAATGTATGATGACAATAATATAATAACAGATCCCCAAGAGGTAGCATGCACTTTTAACACATTTTTTAAAAATGCACCCATTGATATCGTGTCGAAAATTCCAGGTAATACAGTAGACAAAGACAGTCAGTCAATTATTACAGATCATGAAAATTTCTTTCAATTGTACCCATTTACTGGGCAGGAACTGATCGAACTCCTCCAGAGTAAACTTAAAAACAAATCCTCTAGTGGTTTTGACGAGATACCTGCATTTTTGGTGAAAAAAGTTTTACCTTTTATAATCAATCCTTTAACTTATCTAACCAATTTGTCTTTTTGCAATGGGGATTTTCCTAATTACTTAAAGACAGGCAAAGTAGTTCCCATTTTTAAAAAAGGAGATCCAAAACTGGTCAGCAATTATAGGCCTATAACAATTCCCAGTATATTTTCAAAGGTATTTGAGTATGGATATTTAAAGAGATTAAATGGTTATCTAAAAAACAATAATATCATAACTATAAATCAACATGGATTTCAAGAAAATAAATCTACTAATACGGCAGTCCATGCATTTTATGCTCATTTAACCAGTCTGATTGATGCAGGCGAATGTCCTATTGGAATATTTTGTGATCTTAGTAGGGCATTTGACTGTGTAAACCATGAAATATTATTTAAAAAACTAAAACAGATAGGTATTACAGGAAACTCTTTAAAGTGGATTATGTCATTTTTAAACAATAGACAACAATATGTGAGCCTGCAGACAAGGATCGAGGATTGTGTGACCAGTTGTAGATCTAGTCTTGTTACTACAAACATGGGTGTTCCCCAAGGATCTATAATAGGACCAATTCTCTTTGTAGTCTACATTAACGACATCGTACAAGTGGACAGAGCGGTAAATTTCACTATATATGCGGATGATACGTCAATTATTCTATCTAACAAATCCAACGTAATCCTACAACATCAATGTAATAATTTTCTTTCATCTTTATATTCTTGGTTTTGCGATAACTCGTTGCATCTAAATGCAGAAAAAACGCAAGTTATACATTTTCACAACAAACAAAAATACTTGGAAAATCTTCAGCTTACTTTTAACAACATGCAAATAGGTACCGTGTCGTCAGGCAAGTTTTTGGGAATAACGATTGACGAAAGTTTGGATTGGAAGTTGCATTGTGGAGCGGTTGTTTCGAAGTTGAGTTCTATTAACTATCTAATTAGAAATTTAAAATATGTTCTGACGGAAATCAGCTAATTATGATTTATTATGCACTCGTAGAGTCCAGGCTAAGATACGGGATATGTTTGTCGGGTATGTCTGGTTATGCAAATGGTATTTTCGTCATACAAAAGAAAATATTGCGTTGTGTCGCTGGTGTCTCCCGACTAACTAGTTGTAGAGAATATTTTAAAAAATATAAAATTTTAACATTGTCGTGTCTATACATTTTTGAATTATGTGTTTTTATTTTTAATAACTTACATCAGTTTAAAACGAGTGGTGATATGCATAATTTAAATACTAGATATTGTAATAAACTTTATATACCATTTTCAAAAGGTAACATTAAATTTAAATCGCCCAGGGTATACGGGCTACAGGTGTTTAATCATTTGCCCACAGTTGTAAAGTCCACCAGTTCAATAAATGTATTTAAGAGGAATCTTAAGCAATTTTTATGTGAAAAAGTGTTTTATACAATCGAAGAATTTTTTAGATCTTAGATATTAGCTGTATTTCGTTTAGCTTTTAAATTCATTTCATGTCTTGTTTAGTCTAGTTTAGTGTTTAGTTTGTAGCAATGTATATTTATGACTAATTCTATACAAACTATGTTTGTCAAAAAGAAAATAAAGAATTTAATTTAATTTAATTTAGTTTAAATCATGGTGAGTTTCAAATCAATAAAAGTCCCAAATATTTTTTCTTTTCTAATATGTTCGAGTCCATATTTCGCCGCATAAAAAAACTAACGAAAAAGCGGCATCTGAGCGTATTTATATTTATTTTTGTGCTGCTTATCTGCTCCATAGGAAAAGTGGAATTGCCAGAGGGAAGAACTAGCGGAGCGAGTCGTAGCAAGGCACTTTTGAAATATTGGAAATTAAGGCGATATATTTGTCTTGCGGAAAGTACACTAGCATATTTCGTGTTTCTCGATGAAATTTAATTTTTGTAATGCAGGAATGAAGTATGGGCCTTGTCTGCGGGATTTTTAGAAGCATGTAGAAAAGTTTGTTAGTTGTGATAAACTGAACTTTTAAATCTTTGACTCAAAATCGCAAATCAAATTATTTCTTTTAAGTTGTATATTTCTAAAAACACATAAAATAGTTTTGGTCATAATAACTAATATTTTATTTTTATTTGATGAAATTTAATTAATATCAGTGAAATTTCATTTTAAAAACTTTTAAAAATACTCTCTAATCAACTCAAGCGATGATTATTTCTTTATTCTCTTATGGGATAAACGTCATTTTTGAGATTGGAATTCGACAATAACGTCATTGAGTAAAATTACAGGCAAAATTAGTCTACAATAAATAACAGAATATTGATAATTTATAATTTAATATTCATAGCCAAAATAGTTTATGAATTAATAGTATTTTTAAATTTGGTAAATCAATTATTCTGGAAAAATAATAATCTATCGTTTATTCCGTGTTCTTAAAAAACTTTACACTTAAAGTGGGTTTTTAATTTATTTAATATTTACTTTAAATTTATTATGATATTGTAGGCCAGAAAAATAAGCACAAAAAGGACCCTTTTTGTGACACTGAACCGTCCAGGCAAACGACAGTTGTGTTGAGTAGTATGGACCTCTGTAACAAAAATCTATATGATTCGTGCAGTCTATTTTTTGGACTTAATTAATTATTGACAAATTAAGGTTAAAAAAAAACGGTAAATTTTCGCTTTTTTCGTCTATCAGCAAAAAGTAACAACAGTAATTTGAAACAAATTTGAGAAAAGAAACATAAGTCATATAAGAACCTTCAAAATGGCGTTTTCTAAATCTTTCTATCCTCATTTGTTGCTTGGAAAGTTGCGAAATAAGTCAACAATTTCGGTTTTTTATAAATGTTATTAACTTATTTGAAAATAAACTTATACCATTTATATTTCATGGAATGTTGTGTCTTGTAGTGCTTTTAAAATATGGTCAAAATTTCAAAGTCATCGGTCAAATAGTTAAAAAGTTGTTTTATTTGTTTATCGCAAATTAAATTCTTGCAGCAATATAAGTCAGAACATTATATCGTTTTAGTAATTATAAGGGCAATTTCAGGAAGAAAAAGACTTTTTCTATTATTTACATAAAAAAAATTGAAATTAATTTTAAATATTGCAAAATAATTTTTTCAAAAACATGTCGATTTTTTGCTTATAAACAATTAGAATAACTTTTTAACTATAACCTGTAAGAATATTATTTTTTTATATTTAAGAATGGGTGTCCCAACCTAATTTACCCACGCTATATGTCTTAAACGAATAGAGATTTTCGAATGGGACATAAAATAATCTATTCTACTTGTTATACACTTTAATATGGCGTAGAAAAAAAATCATCCCCCAAATATTCATCCCTTAGTTACAACCCCTAACTTTAAATTAATTACTATTTAACTGGGAATAAGCCACATATTTGTCCCAGTTAAATAGTAATTAATTTAAAATGCCACAAGAATATAGCATTAGAACAACTCTAATTTTAATTTTTTTAATAGCACCCTGTATATTTTTTTATAGCTTTGGATGTGGTCTTCTATCGTCTATTTAACAGATTTATTAAAAATAAAATCTGTTTAAATATAATCAAGAAATCAATTAATTTTTTATCTTTGTTAATTAAGTGTCCCAGACTAATTTATCCAGGCTATATTTATGAACAAAATAGAGATTTTTTAAAGGGTCAAAAACTGGTCTATTCCATTTGTAATACACTTTAATATAGCGAAGAAAAAATCATCCCCTAAATATTCATCCATTAGTTACAACCCCTAACTTAATTTTTTTAATAGCACCCTGTATATTTTTTTACAGTTTTGGATGTGGTCTTCTATCGTCTATTCAACAGATTTAATAAAAATAAAATCGGTTTGTAAATAATCAAGAAATCAATTTATTTTTTATTTTATTTTTATTATTATTTTATAAATATCCAGACTAAATTATCCAGGCTATATTTCTTAGCAAAATAGAGATTTTTTAAAGGGACAAAAATTGGTTTATTTTATTTGTAATGCACTTTAATATAGCAAAGAAAAAATCATCCCATAAATATTCATCCCTTAGTTACAACCCCTAACTTAAATTTTTTAATAGCACCCTGTACATTTTTTGTAGGTTTATATGTGGTCTTCTATCGTCTATTCAATCGATTTTTTAAAAATAAAATGGGTGTGTAAGGTATCAAGAAAATATCAGTTTATTTTTTATTTTTGTTAAATTAATCAAGATAGCCTTAAAAAATAGAATAGAAAAGAAATATTATGCTTTATTATCACTAAAAATTTTACTATTATAACTACGTAGTATAACTTCTTACACACCCCTTTTATTTAAACATTATTTTTGACTTTTCAAAATTTGGTCTTTGTAGGAGCATACGTTATCTTCCAGTGTGCAAAATTAAGTGTGCAAAAATTAACAAAACAATCTCTTATAATAAAGCCACAATATTTGAAAAACTTTTGCGGTTATTTTGCGTCTTGGATATTACCACAGAATAATAAACAATCAGAATGCCCACTCTCAGGTGCCGCCTTTGAAGTTTTTCAGCACGCGTGCCATGTTTTAGAAGAAAACACATAACACAGACACATGATACTAAGACTTCCAAGATAAACCCACTTCGCAATCGAATTTTGTACATCGACGCGCATGACGTCAATTGGTGATAAAAGTCACTTTTATCACCAACCTTTTATCATCACAGTCGGTAAAACATATATGGAAAGAAAGGGGTTTTTATTTAAATATTTAGAATATTAAGGGATGTTAGGTAAAATATCTGCAATTAAATCTTAAAAATATGTTATATATACATCTCTGTTAGCCTAGCAATGTAAACTAAAATTATATAAAAAAGTAAGAACTAAACATCCTTTTGCAAATGGAAATTTATATACAATGGATTGATTTATTAAAATAAAAATTTAATACAACTGATAAAATAAAATACACTGTAATAATTTACAAGTTTATTTAACAATTTATTTTACAATTTTTAATATTTTCTTCTTCTTAACTTTGGATGTTTCTTTAATATATCTATTCAATTTTCTAATTTTAAAATATAATTTACACCTTTACTAACATTACATCTGAACAGCTAATCCATTAGCGATTTTAATAATCTTGGTTAATTTAATGACCTTGTAAATGTAAAAATATGGTCCAGTTCATTACATTTAATTAGAAAATCTGGATATGGTTTAAGTAAACCTCCTTCGGAAAGATGGTTTACCCAGTAAACCGATGTCAACGTACAAGATAAACGATAAAACAAAACTAAATCTCAAGGTTAGTAGATATTTAAGTAGATACTTAAATATCTACTAACCTTGACTAAATCTGACAAAACTCCATACAACACAGAACATTTCTGGTGACATTTGTCGCCAAGTGACGTCACACGACTGATCGCGTGCGCGTGGGTTTATCTGTAGTTTATAGTATCATGACACAGACATATGATTTGTGAGGTTATGTAATTGTTTAGATTTATGTTTAATTATATTATTATTTATGTTATTATATTTAACAATATTAATATAATTGTATAGTATGTCACCCGTCTGCGCGAACGAGATGCGCGTACTTAATTTTCCATGGAGAGTGGGTATTCTGATTGTTTTCTATTCTGTGATATTACGCTTAAAGGTGGATTTTCACAGGTCCGATATCCGACGGTACGATGATACGATATAAATTTCAGCGAATTTCATTGGTTGAAAAATGACAGGTGGGATTTTCGTACGAAACTAAAAGTCATCGGAAGAAGTTAAAAATATTTTAACTTTTACACGAAAATCGGATGAATTTTGACATTGTTGACATTTTACTTGAACCTTAACCTTATTTTTGTGAAGTGTTTATGTTTAATATTTGAAATATATTTAAAATGGAACAAATACCTAATTATTAAATAAAAATGCAATGAATAAAGTGTTGCTTTTGGGTCTTCTACGCTATGTGAGGCAAAAACGACGAGACCGTAGCTCAATACAATATATATTATATTAAACAAAACAGCTAAGATTTATTGACAGTGCATTGAAATAAATATCAATCCATCGAATCCATCCAATAATCTGACACATAACACATATATATGAAATGTATGTCAAAAAATTTCGGATACGACAATCAAATATATTCGTACGAAAAAAATTCGTATTTCGTGTCATCGGATATCGGATCTATGAAAATCCAGCTTAATTCAGGTTGCCATGATTTGATCTGTCAAATTAACAATTATTATTTTTGACGTTTGGTATTAGACCAGTAATAATTATATTTGTTGTAATTATGTATCCATAACATTTCAATATGCCTTATTTATTTTCGCCCGACGAGTACGTTGATATGACTTTGATTTATGGAGAATGCCTAAAAAATAGGAGAATTTTCCGACAATTATTCGCTCCGTGCGTGACAATGGTAGGGGTACATTGAAACGATGCCAGCGTGCGTAGCGGCGAAATATGACAAAATTGGAATATTGGACAAAATATTTTTACGCATAAATTTTATCAAAAATGTATGCAAATACATGTTGCGTATTTAATTGTGCTAATAATAGCAAAAACAGTGAGTGTAGTTTTTATAGGTTCCCAAAGATTACATATAAATTAGAGAAAAGAAAAAGATGAATTCGTGCTATTAATATGAAAAAGTAAATATCACATAATTTCATTTTTATGCAATTGAAATAGGAAAAATTTAAATAATTTACCTTGAATGATATTTGATAAGGCTTCAAGCTAACTGCAGATGACTTTAGCTTTTATATCATAACTTTTACCATTATTGTTTTTAATTATATGCTCTTTTGCGTGAAAAACTTGATTTGCCAGTACTAGATTTTTCCCTTTCTTTTCCGTTTGGAGTTGAAAAGATATATTATGATGAATTTTGAGAAACTAAGTTTTTAATACTACATTTATTTTGAACATAAACTGAAAAAATATAGTTAAAAAACTAATTTATTAATAATTGTCAATTTCGCATGTATTTAACAATGTCAAACATATGTCATATGTTTAACCTGAAAATTGGGACTCCAAAATTGTCAGATGAAGGCGGTAGGTGTCGCGTCAGTCACGCACGGAGCGAATATCAAGACAGGTTTCCAAATCGAAACATTCCATGTGAAAAAACCTTTAAGAATTTGAAACGCTCACTTAGAGAGGGACATTTTCCTAATAATAAAGGTACAATTTAACGCACAGCAGGTGGGTTACAATTCGAACATTTAATGTAAATAATGTTAGTTAGTTGGTGTTTTGATTTATTTTTTCATGTAATTTTTATTGCATTTATTTTTATTTAAGTTTTATTGTTCCTAAGGTTGTATTTTATTTGTACGAGTAGTATGTTCAATATGCAATTCATTTAAAGTTTCAATAAATTGTTTTTGTTTTACTTTCATTTTTTATTTAGTAATATTGACGTGAAACGTGAAAAATAAACTTATTATAAACTAAAATTGTGGCTTATTCCCCAAAAAATAAGTAATGGCATTAAGGTGCCACAAGAAAATAGCTTCAGGACAATATTAGTTATTACCATTATATTGAAAAAAATATTAGGTATACTTGTAAATCAATGGTAATGTAATCCTAATAATAAATGAAGTTGAAAAAAGAGTTAGTATGAAAATAAAATTATACTTTTGTACACTTTCTCCTTCTGCTTCTCTGTTTCCTTTCCTTTCTTAATTAATTGTGAATTTGAATTGTTGTCTTCAGTATAGTTTTGAAATATCGTAAACATTTCATTTAATTAACGAAACAAAATGGTCCAACAAAACGGAATGGTCCATTTACTCGACAATAGGAGAGTCCCTTACAACATGTAAAAATTTCATTTTGCGAATAACATGATCTTTGAATGTATATTTGAATCTACTTGCAATTATTGTAATGAAAAAATTAGATGTATTAGATTATATTTACTTACAATATTGTAAAAAATAGACTGATAGTTTACATACATAGGTTAAAAATATATATAAGTAAAATTTTTAGGAAAAGAAATTATTCTATCTTTATTTCTATCATATTAAATTATAAATAAATTACTTACAATTTTATTAAAGAAGTATACATTAATCATAAATATTTTTGTTTTACATTCAAGCTTACCATAAATATTATTAAAAAAAAAAATGGAAAAATATATATTTTTTAACAAATTGGTTGGTTTATTTGGCAATTCATTTATTGAAATAATGCATATTCGTAATGTACGCAAAAAGGACATATAATTTAAAAAAAAACGTTGAAATACATAAAAAAGGAAACAAATTGAGTGGTTTATTTGATAATTTATTTATTGAAATAATGCATATTCGTAATGTACGCAAAAAGGTTTTAGTCTACAGGTACTCATCCAGCGCTGCAGAGATATGAACAAAGACGTGTACATATGCTTTATAGACTACGCAAAAGCATTCGATAACGTAAAGCACGAAAATATAATTGAAGTTCTCCATAAGATCGGAGTCGACTACAGAGACATTCGAACAATAGAGAGTCTCTATTGGGGTCAAACAGCTAAAGTGAAAGTAGGATCTACATTGACCAATAATATTGAGATCAAGAAAGGGGTACGGCAGGACTGTATCTTGTCTTCTATTCTCTTTAATATATACTCAGAAGAAGTATTTAAGACAGCGCTGGAGGAAAGCACAGAAGGCATAAAGATAAATGGAGAAATGATTAATAACATAAGGTATGCTGATGACACTGTGATTCTAGCAAGTAGAATGGAGAAAACCAAATGGATATTTATTAAGTAAAACCCAATAACCACCACAGCAACTGATATTAGACAATGAAAGAATTGAACATGTGGATTCGTACATCTACTTGGGAACAATAGTTAACCTAAATTGGGATCAAGCGAAGGAAATACGTATAAGAGTAGAAAAGACAAGAGCATCGTTCACTAGCATGAAGCAAATTTTCACCTCTAAAAGCCTCACCCTACCTCTCAAAATTAGACTTCTGAAATTTTATGCATTCCCTTATTTTGTTATATGAAATGGAGGCGTCGATAATGACTGCAACGTTGATGAAAAAAGTAGAGGCCTTCGAAATGTGGGCTTACCGACGTATATTACGTATATCCTGGACTGAGCACGTGACCAACGAAGAGGTACTACGCCGTATAGGTAAAGAGAGAGAGGTAGGAATAAGTATAAAGAAAAGAAAGTTGAAATACTTGGAACAAGAGATAACATAATTATGTCAATTAGACTTAGACAATAATATCCCATTGAAAAACTGGACAAGTAAAATTACAAGTGACTGTGTATATTTCTATGTATTAAACATTAATCAGTTGGGACACAAGTGTGATAATATTTGTGTAATGTGTAGTGTAATAGTTAGCAGTAATTTTAGTGTAATTGTCAATGTAGGTAAGAATAGATTAAGTGGTAATGATTTGAAATGGATTTTACAATATAGTAAATTAACAAGATGGTCACAATTAGAGAACTTACTTTCTCATTTAGATCTGCTTTTTAGATAAGTGATAACAAATTTGAGTATTACATTCAAAAATCTTTTGAGAATATAGGCTATTTTAAATGGATATACAAGTTATAAATGGTATGTTACATTCAACACATTTTTCATGTATACTACCTCTTTTAACTTGGTCTATATGACAACAAACCTATTCATATTTAAAATTTGTTTTTAATTTAACTGTTTGACACTGTATTTTGAGTGCAATAAATTTTACTCTAGTGATTATTTTATTGATAATATAACCTAAATAATAATAAAACTTTATATATATTTACTAGGTATATATAAGGTTTTATTAATTTAATTTCCCTAAAAATATTTCTGTAATGAATTGAAGTTTTCAAAATATCAGTTTCCTAAAATTCAAATTAGTTTCATATTCTGGTAGACCTTACAGCTGATTATCGGACTACCGACGTCATAGAATGCGGTGTTGCCTTTTTTACTTCATGGCTTGGAAGTAGAGACCGACCGAATGTGATTTTTTTGGCCGAAGCCGAAGCCGATGCCGAAGTTCGGCCTGAAGGATACCTTCGGCCGAAGCCGAAGCCGAAGGTGACTAAAAATATACCTATTACCTATTATATGTTAATAATTTAAATAATGTGCATTAAATTTTTATTAACTGATAAGTGATAAACAAAAATATAAAATTATGAGATAAAAAAGTCAAATATTTATACATTATTTGGTAATAGAAACGATAATAAAAATAAATAACATTAAAAAACATTAAAGCAAGTGAGTATTTATGATTACTGGATCTGGTAGTAAGAAAAAGAAGCTTGTCAGCGTTTTCTCCCAACAAATTAGTTCTTCTGTCAGCGTATAGTTGCCCAGCAGAGCTGAATAACTGCTCACTAGGTACACTCGTTGGTGGTGCCGATAGAAATTTTTTGGCTGCAGTTTTTAAAGAAATATAGGGACTTGATTCCCAATAATGAAATATGTCGGCACTTCTTAAAAGCAAAGCCTCTCGTAAATACGAATCTAGGTAATCTGCATTGGGATCGTTGTCGTTATGAATTTCTTTTGTTGTATCTAGAACGGCTGTGACAAAAGTATCATGTGAATTCCAAAGACTATTGTTTTCTAGATCTTCTACATGTGTAGTTGTAGATGATGATGTTGAAGCGATAGCCATAGGAACTTTATTTGTATAACTAAACTTAGAGCTATCAGATTCACGTAGAAATTTTAAAATTCTTGCTTTACATGTAATTACTTCCTCGTCTGTCAAATATTTTGATTTAAAGCGAGGATCTAGAAGAGTCGCAATTGACAATTCTGGCAAATTTGTAATATTAGCGAATCTTTTAATTAATGATTCACGAAGTCGTAGCTTTAATAAACTTATCTCCTCAGAGTCCTGCTCTTTCGCAGAAACTTTACCATTTAGCATTTTTTAGTGGGATAACCAATGATACACAAGCAGAATCGGCTGAAAGATCTAGCGTCGCTTGGTAAAAACAAGTTAAAACTGAAATTAAATTGTTGATCAATTCCCATTCTGTTGAACTGGGAACTTCAATACCACCACGTTCAGCCATATACAAATTTATTGCAACTTTCTGTTCGAATAGCCGCTCCAACATTAGGTAAGTGCTATTCCATCTTGTTTCCACATCCTGAATTAACATATGCTGTGGCAAATTGCAAGTTTGTTGAAACTGCCTCAGGTACCTGCATGCTTGTTCACTCCTTTTAAAATGTCCCACAATTTTACGACATTTTTTAATTGTGTTTTCAATTAATTCCTGTTTTAATAATGAATCATGAATTACAAGTTGTAATGAGTGAACCACACATCTTAGAGATGTAAATTGTGTAATACGAATAGCCGCGACCATATTTGCTGCGTTATCAGTTACAGCTATATGAATTTTGTTTTCTATTTTAAAATTTTTAATTATTTCATTAAGTTTACTTGCAATAAACATACTAGTGTGGTCATCATTAAGCACACTAGCGCCTAATATAACTTTAAGACGTTTTGAACCATGAACAAAGTGAGCTGTAAAACTCAAAAGAGAACAGGTTTTAGCAGGATTGCTCCAAATATCTGACGTAAAGCTTATCCATTCGGCTTTAGAAACTAAATTTGATACTTTTTTCCAAACTCTGTCATAGGTAGCTGGCATTAAACTAGTTCTAAAAAACTTTTGCGTTTTTTTTCTGTATTTGGAAGTAACATTAGGATCTCCAAAATTTAAACGCTGAAAAGCTTCTCCTTCAACGATAGAGTATGGTAACATGTCGACAATAATAAGGTCCATGATACCCTTATCAATCCTAGATGATATCGGATGATCATCAGGCCATAGAGCAGGTGACTTAAGTTCCATTATTTGATGTAGGTTGGGCTGAAATGTCCTGGAAACTGGTTGTGTAACATCATGTGGAGTTTTCATATGTTCCAATTTTCGAACTTTTATTCCCATTTCAATGTCACAAAATGATTTCCATTCTTCTGTATGGATTTTTTGTAGATGATTTTTAATGTTTGTAATAGTTTGTTTTTTAGGTATTAAACTGCCAAGCGATAATGACTTTGAACATAGTTTGCATGCAGCTTTGTTGCCACTTTTTTCAAAATAATCCCAAATTGGATTTTTTATTGACATTATCTAAAAACGTTTGAATTTACTAAAATTATATTAAAATAAAAATTACAGACTTACCAAAAGTTATTTTTACAACACTAGAACAAAAACCTGAACTGATTTTGCAACGTAAATTATAATATATATATTTCACGGGTAAATAAGTACTATTAGCAAAGCTGCACCCACGAGAGAATAAACTTAAACTGTTGTAAAATATTTAATATTTGCATTCATAGTCGATGGTCGATGTTTTGCCATTTAGGTATCTATTCAAAACACCAGTAATCGTGAGTTTTAACAAATAAAATAAAATTATTATCATAATTTTATTACGTGAGAAATATTCAAATGAAGATCTTTAAGACATCTTGGCCTATTGTTAAAATTTATATCCTACCTACTATTACCTGACCTGAAAGTTTGTAAAACGTTTTAGTTGAGGGTAGAAAATAGTGTGTAAATATTATTCAAATTATCAAAGACTCGCCGAAGCGTATTGTTCAGAGATTATTTCATTTCTATAGTCACCTTCGGCAAAACCTTCGGCTTTGTTTTGGCCGAAGCCGAATTTTGGCCGAAGGTTTAAATATTGGCCGAAGGTGGCCGAAGCCGATGCCGAAGCCGATTAATCGGTCGGTCTCTACTTGGAAGTAAAGGTGGCTGTGACAAGGCACATGAAGAACGAGAAGACGCAAAAAGGACATTATAGTTCAAAAAAAACGTTAAAATACATAAAAAAGGACCAGAGATACAGTTAATAGCTTCTTCCTCTCCCTTCAGCTTCCGCGAGTTTCAAAGCCGGCCGATTTTAAAGAACACATTTTGAAGCTTTTTGGACGATTCCATTAACAGGCAATATTTTTAGAATTTGGTACATTAAGACTATAAAGTATATTCTTTCAAATAGCGCTAATTAGATTTCCTAAGTAATATAAACAAAGCTGCTATGAATTAAATAAAAAAATGGCTAACTTTGTCCCAAATTATTGTAGGACAATAGGACAAAGTTTGTAAAAAAAATTTGGCTTTTTAAATATAAAAAAAATACTATTTTTACAGGCAATGGTTTAAAAGTTCTAATTTCTATTCAAATTCGAGTTCAAATTCTAATTGTTTATAATCAAAAAATCGACATGTTTTTGCAAAATTACTTTGCAACATTTAAAATTATTTTTTTTTAAATTCTTTTTTAATGAAAATAATACAACAAGTCTTCTTCTTCCAGAAACTATCCATATAATTACTAGAACTATATAATTTGCCGACATGCTGTTGCAAAAAAGTTAATTTGGGATAAATAAATAATATAACTTTTAAACTATTTGACCGATAACTTTGAAATTTTGACCATATTTTAAGCACTACAATACACAACATTCCATGAAATATGAATGTTATAAGTTTGTTTTTAAAAAATTTAATAACATTTATAAAAAACCGAAATTTTTGACTTATTTTGCAACTTACTAGGCAACCAATAAGGATAGAAACATTTAGAAAACGCCATTTTAAACTTTTTTATTTAAGTTATATGTTTCTTCTCTTCTAAAATTTGTTTCAAATAAGTCACTTTTTGCTGATAAACGAAAAGAGCAAAAATTTTTCGTTTTTTGACCTTAATTTGTTAATATATAATTAAGTCCAAAAAATCTACTGCAGAAAACATATAGAGTTTTGTTACAGAGTTCCATACTACTCAAACTGACTGTCGTTTGCCTAGCCGGACGAGTGTCATGAAAACATGCTTATTTCCCTGGGCTATTGGGCGTAATTAAACAAACGATTTTATACTGTTGGATATACTTAAATGGGATGACATATATATGACTTTTGACATTTAAGAAAAATTTTGAATTTTGACAGTTGTTACGAATCAAATTTTAGTATTGATCTTGTATTTTTCTGTTTGTTCTACTATGTTTTATTGACAGATATACTTTTAATTGTTTAATTTTCATTAATTATCCATATTGTGTTATTTTTTATAATTTATACCTGCTAAAGTAAATATATTATATGGAGTAAAAACGAATTTATCAATAATAGTGAATCTATATGAAGACCCGCTATACCTTTACACTTCTCGTGGCGTGGCCATCTTGTAGCGCTGGTTCCGTGACGCCAGCCTCAGCTTTTCACTCTAAAGAAAAAAGTGAAATACATCGCCAGTATAAAACTTTGCTTTACTCAAAAAATTTTTTACTACCAACTACTACATACCAAAAAAGTTTAACCCACTTCAAATATAATTTCCCTAGCAAATTCATAGCTCACAAAGGACACTCACACTTTTTTTATGTAAAAGTGATTAAATTTTAGTTTAATTGACTGAACTTGGTGGAGAGGTAGCTTTTGTCATGCTGATCGAAAGTTTTTTGATCGAAGACTCAAAAATCAATTGTTTCTGAGTTAAAAAGATTTAATGTGTCGATTTTTACTCCATTTTTTAAAATTATGACTTTGAGGGCGCCCTGTACATGGCTACCTACATTACGAGAGTTGGAAATCTTTGGATTCCAAGCCTTACTTCAAAGGACTTGTAAATGGATGCATCTCCATAGGTTTGGTTCTTCAGTGACCGTTGAAGGATAAGGATTCTTAATGTGAGCAAATATAGCCCCAGAGAAATAAAATCACTTTTGAGTTTATCGATTTCAAATATCAAATGTACTCTTTCTTTATAACACGTAAAAAAAACACCGGTATGAGAAAATGCCCGATCTCGGCGAAGAGAAATATTTAATACGTGAATTGCGAGTTTTTAACCACTCGATGTGATGCGTCGATGATCATGTGTCAACTTAAACTGATCTTACTGAACTGATAAAACACTACATAATGCCTGAACGGGAATATTACTTTATTTAGGTGTGAAAAATATTTAACAGGGTCAGATGCATCGAGCAAAAAGACAATAGAGGGAATGTAAAGGTAGTGGGGGCAAACATATTGTTAGACAGGAAGTGCGATCTTTAGAGGCCACTTTAAACAAGGAAAGAGAGTCTCTCTCCTTGTTTGACATCAAATTTAGTTGGGTTATGTTATTGTTTGTCCCAAATGTCACATGAAATCTTATTTATATTGAAGTTTTTTAACAATTGTGTCGCATTTTAGACTCTTATCATTAATAATTAATTAAAACTTTCTCGTCTAAGACACATTCTGAAAAATATTATGTAGCTACTGTTGATACGTGTCGGAAAATTTAAATTTCGCGCATTCGCATTTCCGGATATGTCCGCCATCAGAGGCCACTTTTTTGGTCTCCTTTTCATAAGGATTAGATTCCCTCTTTTGTCTTATTGCTCGATGGTCAGACGTCAGACGCCACTCAGTCAGGTGTCGCGTTCAAATTTGATAAGGTGACTGTTCTAGTTATTTTACACTAAGAACAGTCACAGAATTACATTTATGTTATGTATGTTATGTTATGTTCATTTCTGGAACAGACTTCTTTTACATGAAAAAACATATTTTAATTAACAGACAGAGTATTTATTATATATTGCTCTCTGTTCCAAGTCCAAAGAACGACCACCTGATTTAAACTATACATTAAACCTAAAATTGTGATAAACTGATAAACTTTTTGAAATACGTTAGATTGTATAAAAAAATTTAAATGTTGTTATCTATTTGTTACTTTCTGTTTTTCCGGTAATACACATTTTTGTATAACACAGCTGACTAATCAGCTTCAGGAGAATAACAAAAAACATTAAACCATAATTAATCTTAATTATAAAATCTTTTTATGGGTTATATCATTCTCATTTAACAAAATCCGCAAAAAACCATTGCCTCTCTACATACCCTTAACTTTTTATTATTTCATGTCTCGACTTCCACATTCATCTTTCCGCATAAACGCATACACTCGCATTCTGATCCCCATTCCCCTTTCCGACCCCGTATAACACAGCCCGTCCCTCTTTCTTTTATGCCCCCTATGACGCGCCAGTCTGTTGTCTGCTTCATAAATGAGAATTTTGCAAACATAAATCGAAAATAAATCCAGAATATAAGAAACAATTGATACGACCGCTTGCAGAAAGCTTGAAATTACTCGCCGGCTCCGATTTTGTACGCCATGGAAATTGGAGTCAAAAATATGTTAAATTATAAAAGGGTGGCAGTTAAGAGAAGCTGTAGGAGTAAAGTTTATAAAAATACATCGCTTTAAAAAAAATGTATTTTCTAAAAGTTTAAAACAGTAATAACTATAAAGATTTTTTTTATTAAATAAACTACGTCAACCATGAAGGGTTATTGGCGGGGAAGAGTTGTACATAAAATCAAATATTTGCTTATAACGACTAATTAGAATTGAGAACTTAAGTCTATTTTTATATTAGATTGTACAATTCAGTTAGTTTTAGAAACTTAGTCACTTTATCACATTTACTATAGTTAAGAGCACTTTTCAGATCACTTGGTAAATCACTTTGACGTCGTTCCAGGTGATAGAGTGGGCAACTAACAATAATGTGTTCGATTGTCAGAGGAATATGATAAACATAGCACAGTTTTTGTTGTTCTTTCTTCATTAAGTACTGGTGGGTTAACCTGGTATGTCCTATTCTCAAGCGGTGTTGTATGACTTGATCTTGTCGTTTTTGTGGCATTATCCCTTTTGGTGACAAATTTGAGTTGATGCGTTGTAGTTTGTTGTCGTCAAGTTTTTTCCATCTTTCGAGCCATATCCCCATTGAAATTCTTTGATGGTGTTTTGAATGTCGAAGTGAGGAATTTCTAGGAGCTCTTTATCTGGTCTATTCGTATAGCAGGCTCTTTTAGCTTCTCGATTAGCTTTTTCATTACCTAATATGCCTACATGAGGTGGAATCCTAACAAATTTTTCCCTTTTATTCTTACTGTAAAGTTCTAGATCAATTTTAATTTGGCATGGTATTGGGTGGTTTGGGTCAACCCTTATATAATATAACCTTCTCGATAACCTATACCTCTGCAGACTTTGTAAATTATTAAAAATTACTTTAACTATTGTTATGGATGACTTGAATGCAAAAATTGATAAAGGAAAAAGCGATGAATTAAATTGTGATTTTGTTCTAGGGAAAAGAAATGAAAGGTAAGAAAGATTAAAACTATTATTAAAACTAAGCTAAAGTAAAAGAAAATCCGCTCTTTTATTTAAGAAAAGACTCTAATAAGTTCCCTCACCCATCACGCTGGCCTTTTGTTCCACAAGTGGAACCCATTCACTGTCATCGTTATTATTCCCCGTTGCCTATACCACTGCCCCTATAATTTTACTCCCTTGAGTTATTTCTTTTTTATCTTATATCTACCTCTCTCTCCTACTAAAAAAGTTTTCCCCTTTTGATCACCCATTATCCATATTTCCACCTACGAGTTGGGTCTGTTGTTTGGTCCAGTGGAATTTTGCTCGTGTATTTTGTCAATGCGATTCTCGATATAATCTGCTGGTTCGAATCGAAAAAGTGTCGATCATGAACAAAATTGAAGCATGGAAATGTGGGTTCATAGACGAATGCTGAAGATACCTTGGACAGCAAGATAAACTAATGAAGAATAACTAAGAAGCGTCAAGAAATATAGAGAACTGATAAAGACAGTTAAACATCGAAAACTGTCTTATCTGGGACATATAGTAAGGGGAAGTCGATATAAAATATTACAACTGATCCTTAACGGCAAAATAGAGGACCGTAGAGGCGTGGGAAGAAAATAAGTTTCTTGGTTAAAAAACATTCGTGAATGAACTCAGATACCAAATGCAGGACAATTATTCCATGTTCTAGAAGATCGAGAAACTTTCGCAATGGTGATCGCGAACCTTGGATAATTCTGATATGCGAAGAAGAAGAATAATCTTCTCCTATTTGTGTCATTAAAGGTTGGTTTTGGGATAAGGTTCCTATTATGTCCTTAGTTAACTGAACTAATAATAAAATGTAATTATTTTTACTATTTTATTTGTTGTGTAACCATTAACTTCCGTTCATTGTCACAAACGTAGTAGACGACTAGTAAACATGTAAATACGTGATACTGACACAAACTTACGTTGTGATGCAATACTCTAAATAATATACTATGATAACAATATTTCTATATACAGAGAGGCCCAAAAGTCTGGAAACGGCCAATTATCTCGTAAATCTCTAGTTATAATTGTACAAAATTTAAGGTACACCTATTTTGGGATACGGAGATTCCATATTTAATATTTGCAATGTTGCCAGATTTGCCGTTTCTCTTATATTATTAGTAACTTTGGTTTTTCAAATTCATCACCCTGTATATTCAGTCATTATTGGAATCTCCTATTCAATACGAGTTCAACCATATGTAACACTTATTATTTTATGTAGTTTGGAAGATCTTAAATACATAAAACATAAAGTCTGACAACGCCTAATTGTGTCAATAATTTTTTTAATACTAACTATTTTTAACTACATTAAAATGTAACAATTGATAGATTACAACATTTTTTAACATAATGGTTACTTTATCAAGTGTTCAAAATGTGCTCCATGTGAGTTGACAGTACCCTAATCGATGGTAGAATGCGTCTACCACATTTTTCCATGATTGTCTAGAAATGATTCGAGATTCATCGATATTTCGTTGCCTTAGTTCTGCAAGACTTGCTGGTTTAGTTTTGTAAACTGAATTTTTCAAGTATCCCCAATAAAAATAATCTTTAGGATTGAAATCAGGTGAACGTGGAGGCCATTCAATTCTACCTCGTCTACCAATCCATCGTCCGGGAAATACCTCTTCTAAATAACGCCGAACATTTACACCAAATTTTGTAAAATTATGACAAGCAATTTACAATTTACGAATTACGAATTACGAATTTACTAGATAGATACCGATCAGTTAGACCGAAAAGAGTTATGAATGACAACAAAACTAGATATAATGCAAAGTTTTGTTGAAGATCCACATACATCCTCACGCAGGGTTGCACAAGTACATGATGTAGGTCGTTCTTCAGTCTTACGTGTATTACATAAGAATATTTTTAAACGATACAAAATTAACTTATTGCAAGAATTAAGTGAAGATGACTTCGATCGTAGATTAGAGTTTACTGAGGTAATGATGGATAAAATGGAAAAGGATAAAAATTTCGTTAACAGAATATGTTTTTCCGATGAAGCAACCTTTACACTGTGTGGAAGTGTAAATCGACACAATTTAAGGTACTAAAGTGACGTAAATCCACACTGGATGCGTGAAAACCAAACTCAAAGACCACAAAAATTAAATGTATGGTCAGGTATAGTAGGTACTCAGTTAATTGGGCCATTTTTTATCGAAGGAAATTTAACTTCAGATAGTTACGAAATGTTACTTAGAAATAAAATTGTACCTACACTGATAAACTTGTTTGGTGCCAATTTTAATTAGATATGGGCAAGATGGAGCTCCAGCTCATTTTGGGTAAATGCTCGGGTTATTTAGAAGAGATATTTCCAGGACGATGGATCGGTAGACGAGGTAGAATTGAATGGTCTCCACGTTCACCTGATTTCAATCCTAAAGATTATTTTTATTGGGGATACTTGAAAAATTCAGTTTACAAAACTAAACCAGCAAGTCTTGCAGAACTAAGGCAACGAAAAATCGATGAATCTCGAATAAATTCTAGACAATCATGGAAAAATGTGGTAGACGCATTCTACCATCGATTAGGGTACTGTCAACTCACAAATGGAGCACATTTTGAACACTTGATAAAGTAACCATTGTGTTAAAAAATGTTGTAATCTATCAATTGTTACGTTTTAATGTAGTTAAAAATAGTTAGTATTAAAAAATTATTGAGACAATTAGGCGTTGCCAGACTTCTGTTTTATGTATTTAAGACCTTCCAGACTACATAAAATCATAAGTGTTACATATGGTTGAACTCGTATTGAAAAGGAGATTCCAA
Source organism: Diabrotica balteata (assembly GCA_918026665.1). Taxonomy (NCBI): domain Eukaryota; kingdom Metazoa; phylum Arthropoda; class Insecta; order Coleoptera; family Chrysomelidae; genus Diabrotica; species Diabrotica balteata. The sequence continues at coordinate 132,950,075 of OU898279.1, forward strand.
TAATGAGTGAATATACAGGGTGATGAATTTGAAAAACCAAGTTACTAATATAAGAACGCATCTGCACATTGCAAATATCAAATATGGAATCTCCGTATCCCAAAATAGGTGTACCTCAAATTTTGTATAATTATGTCTGGTAATTTACGAGATACTTGGCCGTTTCCAGACTTTTGGGCCACTTTGTATGTACAGTATTTATATTTATAAATATCCAAATACTTGTAACTAATTAATATCAGCTTAATTTTTATAAGCATGTACAGTGGCCACTGCCGACAGCCAGCACTATGTTTAACCCAGGTCAATGGATATTTAAATATTAAACACTTATCTTTATATTAAATACGAATTATTTATATTATATTTTAAGACTATTTTTGGGATTAATATTAAAGATTCATAAATAAATAGTGGGTGATGTTGCCGGTTCTAAGCCCGGATAAAGGAGGAGGGTTGTAGGGTTAGGTTAGCAGCCTGCCATATATCAAAATAAAAAAAGCTCAAAGAACCGGTGACGAGCATCGGACTAGAACAGAAAATATGGTAACGACAAAGGCGAGAAAAAGACGACGAACTGGAAAACGAAAAATATAATGAGAGTGGCGACGTGGAACATAAAAAGCCTAAATAACCGATATCAGGAAATAGAAAAGGAGTTGAGAGAATATCAAATAGATATCTGCGCCCTACAGGAAACAAAGAGGAAAGGTAAAGGACAGACGCGGCTTGGAGAATATTTACTAATATATAGTGGGGTTCCGAAACAAGAAAGAGCAAAGGAAGGTGTAGCAATAATGATCAAAACAAAATATAAAGATCAAATTAAAGAGTGCCAGTACATATCTCAGAGAATACTTTTAGTAAAAATTAGGGCGAACAGCAAAATTATTAACATAATAGGGATATATGCACCAGAAGACTGCAAACCTGACAGCGATAAAGAAGAATTCTATGATGAGCTACAAACATTAGTGGAAAGAGAAGTGAAGCAAAATGAATTACTTATATTATTGGGAGATTTCAATGCCAGAATAGGAGACGAAGTAATACCAGGAATAAAACAAAGGTTTAACGAAAGAGTTATCAATGAAAACGGAAAGAGAATGGTGGAATTCTGCACATCAAACGAACTGAGAATAACCAACACATTTTTTGATCATAAAATTCAACACAAATACACGTTTGAAAATACAAGAGGACATAGATCAATGATAGATTATGTGGTCACAAACAGAAATATTCACCATAAACAGATAGTGGATGTGAGAAGTTTGACGTCACCCAATGTGGGAAGCGATCACTATTTGGTACTTGGTAAAATTAGATTCAATGAAAGATGGAAAGAGAAGCTTAAACAAACCAATTCAGAGGAAATAATAAAAATAGAAAATTTAAGAGATGACTCCATAAAATCATTATATCAAAAAAGGCTAGAACAGAAAATACAAATGGAGAATATCGAAAATGAAAGCAATGTAGAGACTAGCTGGAGAAAACTTAAGAAAAATATTCTGGATGCTGCCCGAGAAGCCTTGGAACGAAAATAATAAACAAAAAGTGGTCAACGAAAACACCATGGTTTACACTAGAGGTTAAACAAAAATGTCACCAAAAAAAAGAAAGCTTTCCTAAAATATAAGTCAGAAAAAACGAATGAATCATATGAAGAATATAAAAGAATAAGAACTGAAACTCATCAATTGGTAAGAAAAACAAAAACAGATTACTGGAAAGATTCACAAAAGGACTAGAGATGGATTTCTATGGACAACAGAAACAAGTATGGCGCTTCATAAGACAACAAAGAAGCGAAATGAAAGAACTAGTTGAAATAGAACACATACAAGAGGATACATGGGTGGCCTTCCTGACAGAAATGTTTAAAAAACAAAACGAAGAACCTTTACCAGAAACGCCAAATATAATAACTGAGGAAAAGACCTAAATCTCCCAAAACGATGTGAAAGAAGGAATAAACAAATTAAAAACAGAAAGTCACCAGGAGAAGATCAAATACCAAATGAACTCTTAAAATATGGAGGTGATTACCTTGTACAACAACTGCAACTTCTTATTAATAAAATAATCACCACGAACAGAATACCAGATGAATGGAGGAGAGCGATCATGGTGATGTTCTTCAAAAAAGGAGATAAGAAAGACCCCAATAATTATCGAGCAATAAATCTTTTAAATACAACACTCAAATTGACAACAAGAATAATAGCGACAAAAATAAACGAACGAATATCTCTGCAAGAGAAACAGCAAGGATTTCGGACAGGAAGATCATGCACGGATGCAGTTTTTGTAATAAGACAAATAAAAGAAAAGTCGCTGGAATACAACAAACCAGCACATATGTGTCTGATAGATTTGAAGAAAACGTTTGATAGAGTGAGAATTCGGGACGCGATACATTTATTATATGAAAAGGGAATATCACTGGATTTAGTAAAAACCATTGAGAATATATAAAGATAACATATCTATGGTAAGATGTAAAGGAAAACTTCTTCTTCTTCAAGTGCCGTCTCCATCAATGGAGGTTAGCGGTTATGGTGGCAAACGTTTGTCTATCTTCAGCTGCTCTTAAGAGTTCCTCAAATCCAAGTCCTGTCCAGTTTCTGATATTACGTAACCAGGACAATTTTTTTCTTCCAATTCCTCGCTTTCCTTCTATTTTGCCTTTTATTATCAACTGAGGGATGTAGTATTTCTCGTTGCGCAACAAATGCCCTAAATAACTGGTTTTTCTTCTTTTGACTGTTCTCAATAGTTCTTTTTCTAAATTGAGTCTAGCTAGTACTTCTTCATTTGTTTTTCGTGCTGTCCAAGGAATTTTTAAAATTCTACGGTACACCCACATTTCAAATGCCTCGATTCTATTCAGGCTCTTTATTTTTAAAGTCCACGTTTCGACTCCGTAGAGAAGAACAGACCAGATAAAACATTTTACAAGTTTTAATCTCAATTTAATATTTATATGTGTATCGCAGAATAGAACGCGCATCTTAAAGAAACTATCCCTAGCTTGAGCAATTCTCGCTTTAATTTCTTGTTCTGGGTCCAGCTTGCAATTAATCCAACAGCCAAGGTATTTGTATTGGTTTACCTGTTCTAAAATATTCCCATTTATTTTTATAGGTAAGGGGATATTCTGTTTTCTTTGGATCACCATTACTTTTGTTTTTTTTTCGTTGATCTTCATTCCAAACTCTCGACAAGCATCCTTAAGGTGGTCTATAACCCCCTGTAAGTTTGTGTCTGTATCAGCCAGTAGGACAGTGTCATCTGCATATCTTATGCTAGATATTGGTTCTCCATTAATTTTTATTCCTGTGGAAAGGTTTTCCAAGGCTTGCTTGAATAGTAGTTCCGAGTAAAGATTGAACAGCATAGGGGATAGTATGCATCCTTGCCTTACTCCTTTATTTATACTAATATTTCTAGATGTATGATCGTCGATCCTAATCTTGGCACTCTGCCTCCAATATAAGTTCTTAATTAATCGGAGATCTTTACTATCCAAGTTGATGCTCTGCAAGGAATTTAACATTTTATTATGGTTTACGCGATCAAATGCCTTTTCAAAGTCTACAAAACATAGAAAGACATCCTTTTGTTGGTCGTAACACTTCTGCAGCAGTACTTGTAGTGAAAACAAGGCCTCTCTGGTCCCCATTCCGGCTCTGAATCCAAATTGATCGTATCCAACTTCTTTTTCACACCTTTTGTATACCCTATTGTGAAGTATTTTTAATAGAATTTTAAGCACTTGGCTCATAAGACTTATTAATCTAAAATCTGCGCATCGCCTGGAGTTAGCTTGTTTTGGAATGGGAATAAAAATAGATTCTAACCATTCCTCTGGTATTTCCCCAGTATCGTAGATTGTATTAAACAAAATTACTAACAAATCAATGTTATTACTTTCGATCAATTTAAGTATTTCAGGATAAACTTCATCAGGTCCAGGGCTTTTGTTGGTCTTTAATTGTTTAATGGCATATTCCACTTCGACTTTTAGAATTGGTGGGCTTTCAGTAACATTATTTATTGTAATGTCTATTCTTTCATCTCGGAACAGCTGTTGTATAAATTTTTTCCCATTCTTCTATTTTATCTTTGGTGTTATGAATTAACTCTCCGTTGTTATTTACCAGTGGGCAATGTTGTTTTTTGTGGATGAATGAAAATTCTTTCACCTTCTTGTACATATTAAAGTAATCATGTCTATGTTCTAATTCTTCTATTTCTTTACATTTTTCTTCGAGCCATTTCTCTTTTGATTCTTTTATTTTCCTTCGTATTTCTGTATTTAATCGTTTGTAATCGATTGTGTTCTTATTTTTGTACTTCCTCCTTTCGTCTATCATCTTTAGAATAGCTGGTGTCATCCAGTCTTTTTTTGCCATTAATCGTGTATTTGGAATTTCTTCCCTTGCAGAATTAAAGGAAAACTATCGCAACCTATCAAATATGAAACTGGCATTAGACAAGGAGATTCGATGAGCCCATTACGGATGAAATCATAAAGTTAAAAAAAGAAGAGGATATAGAATGGGAGAAAAGAAAATAAGAATAATATGCTACACCGACGATGCCATAATAACAGCCGAAAATGAAGATGACCTACAAAGATTAATTAAAGAATTCGAAGATACGGCGCTCATATACAACATGGTGATCTCAACAGAGAAAACTAAAACGATAGTGATATCAGCGGAACCCAGACGATGTAAACTAGTCGAAAATAACAAAATAATAGAACGAATGATAGAAACTGAATACTTGGGAATAAAACTGTCAAGCTACGGAAAATGGAAGAAGAAGTACAAAAACAAGTGAACATGACAAACAGAGCAGCAGGATGTCGCAACAACACAATCTGGAGAAACAAATACCTCACAACGGAAACGAAAACTAGGATATATAAATCAACAATAAGACCGATCATGACGTACACAGCGGAAACAAGAGCAGATACGGCGAAAACACAAAACTACTGGAAACAACAGAAATGAAAGTCTTACGAAAAATAACAAACCAAATTCTAAGAGATAGAGTAAGAAGTGAGGAAATACGAGCGAGATGTGGTATAGAGGAAATAAACGCATGGACCAAAAGAAGAAAAGTGGAATGAATCAACACATCGAAAGAATGACAGAAAATAGAATAGTACGAATAGCAAGAGACAAATCGCCAAATGGAAGAAGATCATTGGGACGACCGAGGAAAAGATGGCCAGACAACGTCAATTGAGGCTAAAAACCAAAACAGGAATTAAGTGTATTTATAAAGTAGGAAGAAGAAGAAGAAGAATTACTTTAATACAGGTTCTCCTTCAGGCATTGTTTGAGAATTGCTAGGCACGCCTTCGGCATGATGACATCTTCCAGTTTAAATCCGGTGTATTAGATATGGATAACCACTTGCTCTATGTACATCTCGTTATTCTCAGTGATTTCCTTTAGTGATTTTTCTATTAGGAGAGTTTTTCTGGAACTTTAAATAGTAGCTTCAATTTATCACCTTCTATGACAATTAAAAGAACGTGTTCTTTTTAAGCGGTACGCCTCCACACGACGTTTAAATCTTGGCTGTTATGCATTTGTGAGATTATACTTTTCTAGTTCTAGATTGTTTTTTGTAGAAATTATTGGTTATTGTCCTAACTCCTGACCTGTATATTCCAAGTTTTAAACTTGGAAAATGGGGAAAATGTTAAACAGCTAATTCTCCTTGCATATAAATAAAGGCAATGTAAATTAATGTGCAAATTTTTTAGTTTACTTTAACTTGAAGATATAACATCAGTGATATTATTTTTACTTATAAATTAAATACTTAGTGCCGCCATCTTTGTGCAGTCTGCTTAGAAATAAAACTTCAAAATAAAACAGAAATCCGATTACAGTGACTTCGTTTAACAGGAATTTGTACAATAGCGAGTTCGTCCTGACCAGATATATTGATTGTTAAGCTTCTCGTCAGAAGATGGCGAGTGAAAAGCATGTTGGGTTCCATTTATTTTTATCTGAATAAATAAAAAATAATTATATTAATATTATGATATTATAAGATACTATAATATAAAATAAATTCTATTATTTTTGTATGTAAGTAATACAGTCAATAGGTTCATCATTAATTATTAATTAACATCATACCTAAATGTTAAATATATAATATACCTATACCAGGGCGGATCTGTTTGAGGTGGATGTAAGAGGACTAAAAATTGTGTGATAACTTCAGTAATAATAATTGACTTAATAAAAATTAAAATGTTTAAAAATTACTAAAAACATCGTTTTTTCTACTTTCCTTGGATTAAACATCGCATTAAAAAAAAGAAGAAAATTTCTCCAGTGCAAGCCGAAAAAACTTTCACAAAATTCCGAAATATTAAGATTTTCAGAAACTATAAGGAAATAAATATATTTGCATTGAAATTTGGCAACATTGCTGTATATTCGGTCTAGCTATCTTATTATCATGTCTCTCTGCTAATATTAGGGGAAGGGTGGGCAAGTTGACATAGCCGGGCAAGACGACACATTGCCCCCACCACGAAAACTAGTCCATTATTCGTTCAGTCCACACGTTTATTACAATCTACTCCTTCACAGTAATCGTTTGATAGTCTTTGGGTGTGTATGCTCCGTACGTTTAAAAAAATATTTACGTTTTTGTGTCATTGTTGCGTGTTGGTCCAATGTAAGTATCATATGTTTCGTTATATATATTTATGTCATCGTAGCATTTCTTCGTCATGATTTATTTTGGAGATAAAAAGGGTGTGCCTAAGCTTTATCTTAGGATATTGTAACTGCTCTTAGGTAATATTCTAACCGACTATGTTTTCATGTTATGATCACAGTCACTAGCAGGCAAGTTGAGATATAGCTGTGTCATCTTGCCCTCTAAGTGAGAGCGCCCACCAAAGTGACGTGGCAAGTGGCAAATAGCAAGTAGCACGCGTCTAGCATGTTAACCTAACCTAACCAATGGACACGAATGATTAAAATGAATGACGCTACTGTCATTTTGGTGTGCGCTGAATCATTCGTTTCCATTGGTTACATTCTAAGTAACATGCTAGACGCATGCTACTTGCTACTTGCCACGTGCCACGCCACTTTGGTGGGCGCTCTCACTTTATCTATGAAATATATCTAGGGGAGGGTAAATAAACTCTGGGCCCAACTTTTACCCAAAACTCCCTTAAAATAAAATTCTCAACCAATGTTTTGGGTACTTATTATTAATATAGAAGTAAAAACATGAGTACCTATATATTTTTTTAGTATATTTTTAAGCTCTTGGCCTTCATGACCTACAATTTGCAACTGCTGCTTTTATTTACAGATGGTTTCTAATTATAAAAGAAAAACCAACAGAGAAGCATGGAATAAGAAGAACATGGAGCGAGCGTTGCAGGCTGTAGCGGAAAAAAGCATGGGTTGTTTAAAGGCTAGCAGACATTACCAAGTGCCCCAGTACAAGACAGCATCTTGGCAGACATGAAACAACCCTAAATCGAGAACTAGAAGAGCCTGTAGTGGAGCATATGTAGCACTGAAAGTCAGATTTTTTGGCTTAACGACCGTAGATGTCCGCATTTTGGCATATGAATTTGCAGTGAGAATAAAGTTAAAACATCAATTCAATAACACCAAAAACATTGCAGGTAGAGGTTGGCTACGCTCTTTTTGACTAAGGGATTCGAATATATCTTTACGTCAGGCAGAGGCAACATCAATGGCACGCGCTGAAAGTTTTAACAAACGACAAGTAAAGACATTTTTAAAAATCTACGTAACGTAATAAATAATGAAGAAATCGACAAAAGTATGATTTCTAACATGGACGAGTCAGGGTTTTTCGGGCTACTAAGTAAGTCCTACGATGCAGCAGCAACTCAATGGTTAAAAGAAAATCCAAGTCGTGTCATCACTCTTTACCAGGTCGCGTCGCTTTTTTCTGCCGCCTACAATAAAACCGCAACACCAGCGATAGCTTTAAGCGGATTTAAAGCAACAGGGATCTCACCTTTCAACCCGGATATATTTCCAGAACACATGTATTTGCCCAGCACAGTAACTGACGTACCACTTGAAGCCGATAATGCAAACACTGAATCCCTTAATCCGGGTGCATGTTTCACTGCAGCAGAACATTTGAATGAAGAAGATCCGCAGTCATCTACAACAGTAAATACAAAGCCACATGAACATGTATAGTCTTCAGCTAATAACGTCACAAACGTTTTGTTGCAAATTTCACCTCTTCCTCAGGGAAATGCAAGAAAGTCCAGAAGAAGAAAGGCCAATAGTTACCAAGATGTTCTTACCACGAGTCCATACCTCCAGAGTCTTCGCGAACAACAGAATATTAAGAAAGCGAGAGAGGTAAGAGGGAATAAGTAAAACTCAGTAAGAAAAATGTGTTTGATGGTACCTTAGAATGTGGAGATAAAGACACTCAAAAAGATTGTCGAGATAAGAGAACCGGAAAATTAAGAAAAAGTGCGGCAGTTAAAATCTATGAAAAAAAATCAGACTGTGAAGAGCCCTTTAATGAGGACGACGACGATGATTGCGCATGCCTCTATTGCAATGAGTTATATAGCCTATCCAAATCTCAAGAAGGCTGGTTACGTTGTCAAAAGTGTCAAATGTGGGCTCATGCAGAGTGTGCAGGACTATCAATGAAGGCTAAGAACTTTATTTGTGAATTATGTTTTGATAATTGATCACTTTATGTATAAATCCACGTATATGCCGTCTTGCCCTCTAGGTAGGGCAAGATGACATTTTGACTCTTTTTTGTTTTACATTTACAGTTTTAAAATGGAGTTCTGTTTTTGTTTTTCACTTGATAAATATTAAAAAGAATGTTCTGTTTGTATTATGTTTTAAGAGTTTTTTAAAGAATTTGTTAAGGAAGGCTATTCAGAAGGTAAGTTATCTTGGCTAAAAGTATGATGTATCTATAGCCATATTACTGTTTTATGGCGATTTAGTGAGGTACATCTTAGACTATCAGTGGTTTTAATAGTAAGGTAATGAATTTTTGTACACATTGTGTGTTCGTAGTTCTCTGGTACTAATCATATTATAGTTTTAAACATGTACAGTAAAATTTCTACAAGCGACTACTCCTATAAAGTAACGACTTGCCTATAACGACCGTTTTTGAATTCCCGGTCATTAAAAATGGAAATTCCCGTTCTTTTATACCTATTTATTCTCTTAAACGACCGCGAGCACCCATTATCGGAATTTTATGGTATCTGTCAATAATAAACACATGCTTTTTAAAAGGCAATCAAATTCATTCCATTCTTAGAAATATTCATAGTTACAAATTCCTTAATGGTAGTCGAATCCATGTAATATATTTCTTAAACTTTTAAAAGACTTTTAACTTGTATAAAAAGTGGTTGTCAAGCCAGATTTATGTGTAATATAGATGCGAGTAGTTTTAAATAAAAAGCTAGTATTCGATCTGCAAAACTATTTCCTGCCATCAAAGACAAGTTAGTAGAATTAGAGCAATTTGCTTTGATTGATAGTGAAGTGCTAACCTAACCGAATCAATAAACAAAAGTGGAGGTGGGCTGGACATGTTGCTAGAATGGAAGACGGAAGATGGACGAAGAGATTATTGGAGTGGAGACCAAGAGCCGACAGGCGAAGTCGAGGCAGACCACCCACCCGATGGACCGACGACCTAAAGAGAATAGAAACAAACTGCATTGCAGCAGCTAGATATAGAGAGAACTGGAGACGTTTGGAGGAGGCATATATCCAACAATGGATGTGAAAATTCGGCTGGATGATGATGAAGTGCTGGATGAAGAAAGTGGAGAGATAACCATCAACAAATGTAATGAAGAAATGCGAGAAATAAATGTAACTATCCCTTACTCTCAATTAGGAGAAAGTTAAGGAAATTTAAAACCGATAATATAAATCGTACTATAAAGGAAAATACCAGCCTAAAAGTTCTACGTAGGAAGCCAACGAATATGAAATGTGAAATTAATAAATTAAGAAACAAGCAAAATGAAATAGTATCACATAGGGACGAGTTAATACAGGTTGTCGAAGAGTTTCACAAGGAATTATATATAAGAAGACAATAGGATCAAACATGAATACAAATAGTAATTTCAAAGTAGATCATGACTCAAGGTTCTAAACTAATGCCAGGTAAAGGTAAATGAGATTCGACAAGCGTTGTTGTCCAAAAAAATGTTTCTGTCCGTTTATGGGGTAACGAAATTTAAAATTGACTATTTACTTGAGAAATTGAAACACTCTGCAGTACCATTGATGATCACAAAGGTCGCCATGAGCCAAAAAACAAAAAAGTTGACGACCGCAAGTGTATGCTAGCACATATAGAGAAATATCCCAAGTATGATAGTCATTATTCTCGAAGAGATTCTCAGAAGAAGTATCTTCAGAGTTACTTAAATATTCGTAGACTCTATAATGAATTTAAAAATGAACATCAAAATGCAGCCTCATATAATTTCTTTAGAGAGGTGTTTAATCTTTAACTACGTGCGCCCCTCCATTAGTCATAACTACGTGCGCGGTGTATTCTGTACACCACCGACTAAAAACGCAAATAAAAGCCACAACTAGGTATTTGTAGTACATATATTGTATATAATAAATGTAGGCATATATTTAAGAGAATGTCTTAACATAAAAAATAATACATAACGAAAGTATAAAGATTAGCAACAAATATAAGAACAAAAACTCAACCACTTCTTTTCTCTAAAAATAACCTTCTTGAGATTCTTGTATATTAGCTTAACATTAAAAATATTATAAAACTAGTATATAAATCTAAAAACTAGGAGTAAATAATCATTCACAAATGAACATATTTGAGAATATGTGTGCTATTCACTATAAATATACTAAATTACAATTTGCACAAATTGTAACAGAGTGCTCTTTACAAACCATTCTATTACATTTGTTGCAAGATATTGTTGTAACTCTATTTTTGCTCCTTCCACAACAATGGCACCTCCCCCGTTTTTTTGCTGGTGGTTCTTCATCGTGGTCGTCTTGTACGTTTTTGTATTTCTTCAAGAATATTTTTAAATCCAGAGGTAAACTCTGTATTTCCGCCCTCTCAGAAAGATGAGGTCTTATCAATGCCAATGATAATTCTTTTAGAAAACTCTTCTATATTTTTGAGGATTGTCGATGTTGGCAGCATTGTACAGGATCTGGCTGTTAATTCCGGCAATATTCAGGAGTTGAAAAAACAATGCCATTGGCCATCTTCGTGTTCTTCGGGATACCGAATAGGTACTGCACATTTTGTCTACAGTGTCTACGCCTCCTTTATGTGAATTATAGTCTAAAATTATCATTGATTTTCCGTTGGCATCAAAGGTCAATTGCCAACGGATAACTCGTATACCAATTGTCGCATGTTAAATTACGGTTTTTACCTTTCCAATGTTGAAGCAGGCGATGGGTAATATCCGTTGGTGTGTTACATTTTTTGTAGGACCCTTCCGGTTGTTGACCACAATACACCTCAAAATTGCTGACATAAAAGGTCTGCGCGTCACATAACACAAACACTTTTAAGCCATACTTTGCAGGTTTACTTGGAATGTATTGCACAAAGGTGCATCTACCTCCAAAAGGTATCAACATTTCATCCATAGTCATTTCTTCTCCCAAGGAATAGTTGCTGCTACAGTTTTTCATAAACGTATCAAGAGTAAAGCGAATGGCAGCAAGTTTGTCAATTGATTTTCGGTCCTTTCGAGTATCTTTGATGTATGATTTTGTTTTTTAGTCCCTGCAAGAAATAATAATCCTAATAATGCCATGATTTCCTGTTTAGTCGTATCTTTAGCCCGTCTTGGCCGTTCATAATTTAATCGCATTTTTGCAATCTGCAAATTTGTACATTCAACTATATTTTCTATGATTTGATTTGTAAAGAGTTTTTCAAAAGCACTTAGTTCCGTAGTAACATCTCTCGCACAAACTGTTGGCCCAGGAAATATCTTGACAATATTTTTTGAAGGAGTTTTAGTAAATTTGCTAAGAAGAGATTTCTTATACCATTTAGTTTTTCTGTCTTTTGCTATAAAATAATCATTGTCTTCATCAAGATCTGAACTGTTTTCAATGTTACTGTTTGTGTCCGAGTCAATCGTATATTGATTTTCGTCATTCAGATCAACTTCTGATTCAGTGTCGTGCTCCGTTTTTTCTATTAGCTCGTCGTCTGAAGTATCTGGGTCTCCACCATCTTCATCAGATTCTTCCTCAAGTATAGCTTGAGCCATAGCTCTAAGTTCATCTTCTGAGAGTTTTTGGGGATTTCTTACTGGTACACGATCCCTGCAAAGTAAATATTTTGTAGTACCTCTCGATTTATAAACGTTACGAGAAATATATAGAGGCAACGTTTGTAATTTTTATTATTTATTTCTAATTAATATTTCAAAGAGACATGACCGTATTGCTATGGAAGAAAGAACATGAAAAAACAAGACCACAAAAACAACTAGAAGGTCGTTAAATAGTCCAATAATAGGTACTCACAAATATCCAAATAGATAACGGTATATTAAGTTATGAGAAAATGCTAAAATAAAATATTTGATCAAATGTATTATCATAAAACTAGTTTTATTATAATAAAATGAAAGTTTTATTAAAATTTTAATAACAAATTACAAATTCTTTTATTCAAAACGTTGCAAAATGTCTAGCTTTTGTTATATATAAGTCGCTATACATTAATAATGCTATTTTTTAGTAGATAAACGTAATATAAATCTCACAAAATTTACTTACATAACTAGGTGCTTGGTGTACTACATACACCACTGGTAAACTTCTCCTGAATTTTTCCAACCGTCAGTCTATCTCTGCAGCAATCAATTTTACAACTGTTGAGGTTTATAGCTGACACATCAGAGATAGGTTAGGTAGAGGGACACGTGCGCAACCAGTGCTTATCAGAAATAGCGGCCAATTTAGTGCGACTGGTGTACTGAGTACACCGTAGCCCGTAGTTAAAGGTTAAGTCAATAGGGTACGCATTTAAACAACCGCATGTTGATACGTGTAAAACCTGCGATTCATATATTATGAAAATAAAGGGTACCGTGGATCCAGATGAGAAAAATCGATTGACCATCGAACATAAAAATCAAAAAGATATGGCCGATGTAGCATACAAATCCAAAGACATGGACAAAGAAAAGGCTAAGCAAGATTGATTGAATTGAGAAATTGATTGATTGATTGAAATGACCCAAAGCGACTTTATGTCCTTTTCTACCATTGTGCAGGAGCATTTTATTCGCAGAAATATTGATACAGATGGAAATAAAGTGAACTGGCTCAAAATTAAATGGTTAAGGTACGAGAAAACTTTCGGCCTTGTTCAATTTAAAACCTCACTACTTGATGATGACAATTTTCGAACACTCGACTTACGACGATCAAGACGTGGCAGGCGGTCCTACCCCTTTTTTGACAAATGTTACGACGGCCCACTACCCATTAACCCCCTTAAAAAAAAGGACCTACTAAGTCTTCTGCCGATAATTCACCCCGACTGTCATAATTTTTATTTGAGTCGCAACGACAGCATCAACGTGCCAGAGCTTCTTGATAATGAGGAAGAAGGCTAATGTGTTTTTTTATTATTTTTTTAATAAATATTGAAAATGTATTAATGAGAAGACTAATTGTCTTTTATTTTTTTTATAATAAAATTGAAAATTATTGTAACATGTTTTATTTTTAATTTCACACAATCAATCAATATTGTAGGCAGTTTCTCACAGTATTAAAGCAAAGTAGATAGGTTGTAATAATAAACCTACGAAGGTATAAACCGATATGTCGTAAATTTTCTCCAAAATTTACGAGGCAAAGGTCAATATGTCCTAATTATCAAAATTCTAGTAAAAATAATAATAAAAAATTACAAAATTAACAAAATTCTTAAAAGTATATTTCTTACACACATTGTCTTCACAACAAAATAGTAAAATAAACCAAATCAAAATTACAATGACCTTACAAACTTTAAAATTGGTTTCCTGAATAATTAATTATTTAGACATATCTGGTTCTGCCTTAGTACTACAGAATTATGACCTACATTTTCAGTTACATAACAATGTGTAATATATTGCACAGATGGGAAATTTTTTTTAAAGCAAACTGAGTTCAAAAGAATATTACAATTTCATATTGATCTAATTTATTTGTAAGCCAATATCAGCTTTGATTAATTACAAATTTTCCATTCGGTAATATTTTTGGATTTAAAAGAAAGTTTATATCCAAGTTTATTATCCACGTGGATTTGATTGTTAGTAACTTTTAAATATAACCAAATATCTCCTTTCATACCCAATTAAATTTAAAATCTCACAGATTAAACGTGAAATTGAAATTCGTTTTGGGAAATCAATATTAATGTCGTTAAAAACGTATTATTTCGAATTCGTTCGATTTAATAAAGCAGTATATCATTGGAGGATAAGCATATTACAAAATAATATACTAACTTATTCAAATTAAGAATAAAAAATAAATATGACAGAAAAGTATGAAAATTGAGAGTAAGTCTGAATAATTTAAAAAAAATCACTAATTTTACTTCCAGGAGAATGTAGGAAACATAAGTGTAATAACAGGCAAATATGACAACCAAAATACAACAAATTACAGAGTATTTATCTAATTAACATATTTTTTTTAACGAAAATAGAAAAAAAAAATAAAACATAATTTTTATGCTTAGTTTGGTATTCCTTGTCTTGTTCAGAAATACTTTTTTTCATAATAACTTTCTGTTATTTGTATCTTTTCTTCTTCATAAATATGATTACTGCTTCCTGTTCTTTTTCTTCTTCAGAACTTTTTAGGTGTCGGAGTGTGATTTGGGTATCACACTCCGACGTCAATCACACATATATTTGCTTATTCCTTAATTTTTTCTACGGATGTTCCTATTTCCCTTTCATAGTTTTCTATTTGGTCCAGCCACCTTTTTCTTGGTCTAACTATTCTTCTTTTCGTTAATTATCGGAT